>CM021100.1:43952485-44114658 GCA_007115665.2 Sequoiadendron giganteum
GAAGAAGAGTTTCAAGAATTGGCACCTCCAACCAGGTCAAGAATGACCATAACAAGGGAGGAGTCATCATCCAACCCATCATTGCCACCATCCTCACCCTCATCCACCTCATCTTCATCTAATTCTGAGGTTGGTTCCATTCAACAACCCCAACCAATCATCAATCAACCTTTACCACCTCCACCTCCACCAATGGCTTTCTTGGCGAATAACCCATCACCTCTGACATTCAATAATTACAATGTTTTTCCCAAGAACCTTGAGCATTTTTTCTCTAAGTTTCACACAAATGACCCTAATATATTGGTAGAGGAGCATATTAGGATTTTTCTGACTTGTCTGAGAGATAGAGGGATTAATCATGAGGATGTTACATGTAGAATTTTCCCTTATTCTCTGGGAGAGGAGGCTTTTTACTAGTACAATCATTTACTTGCTGCATCCATTCATAATTGGGTTGAACTTGAGGTTGGATTTCTGCAAAATTTTAAGATTCCCATTAGTGCTAATGAGCTCTACATGTAGTTTACTAGAGCCAAGAGGGAAGTTAATGAGCCTATAGGATCATTCAACAATAAATTCCACCAAGAATACACTAGAATTCAAGCACCTTATGCTAGAAATTATGCCACTACCCTAGAGGTCTACTTTGAAGCCCTTGATAGCCTTACATCCACCCTACTCACTGCATATACAGAGGCCATTAAGATCAGTACTGACCCGAGACAACACTTGTCTAGACCCCTGCCATCTCTGGGATCAGTTGCTCACCCTAGGCAAGTCCAAGATCTTAACTAGTCTCTAACTAATCACATGCCCATCATGAGTCCCATCCCACATTTGTCTTTGGTCCCTCACCTAGGTCATCCAATAATTCAAACTCACTCAATGCCCAATTATCCGCAACAGGGTGCCAATCAACCCCTTTATTCATAGTCACAAGCTAGTTTCCCTACATATTTGTAACTCATTTTTTTTGAATCAGTTTGTGGATTCTAGAGCAGTCTCGGGATACCCTCCAAACAATGTGAACTCAGTGCCTTACAATAGTCCTTATAAGGAAAGGCTAGATGAACTAATTGAGCAAGTAAAAAAATTGAATATGGAAGTAACCCACTTGAGGAACCAGAACCACCAACTCCAAACTGCTCAGAGGAGCATGCAATCAAGTCATAATAGGGAGACCTAAGGACAAGGTTTCAGTCAGAACTTTGATAGTCACCAACAAGGTGTACAAGGGTTTGAAAGGAGACATCCACCTAGGAAGAATAGGCCATGGAATACTAGACCTAACAATGGAGGAGTTCCCACTGCACTGGATCAACCTTCCAATCAAGAGAAACCTTTGATTGGTGTATACCTAGCAGAATTAGCTTTGTCAGGATGGTGCAGAATTCACATGACAAGTCAACACTCTGAGCTTGATTGTCCTAAATTTCAAACTGCTGCTTCCATATTTCAATATGAAGTTGAGAACAACTCCCCTGGTCAGGAATTGGTACCCTCAAATCCCTATGATTCCCCAATTTTGGTGTTGAACTAGGCTCCTTTCTTGAGACATGAAGAGAATGAACCAGAAGAGGAGTCAAGCAGCCAAATTGAGGAGGCTGAACAAGTGCTCAATGAAGATGAAATTTCCCAGTTGTTTGAGGGGGAAATTGAGAATGATAACGGTCCCTTAGATGAAGAATAACTTGGTGTTGAAGAAGTACAAATGTTCTAGCAACCCACAAGAAAGTATGATTTGAGGAGTAGGCCTAACCAGAATCTACAAGATGGAGGCCCATTTACCACATCTATTCCTCCTAAAAACTTTTCCATTCCACCAGACCCACATGCCAGCAATAATCCATCTTATCCTTAGAGGCCAACATAGTACTCTACAAAAGGAGGACAACCTGATATGTCAAAAGGAAGCAATGTCGACGCAACAAAATATAAGAAAACTAGCCATTTTAGGGAGACCCACACTAACATGAATGTGGGAAAATTAGGTGAATATGTGACTGAAGAACTCAGATAAGTAAAGGTGAGTCTTTTTACTTTTGAGTTATTAAGAGTTCCTGAAATAAGAAATCTACTCCTAGGGTCTTTCAATTCAAGAACAACATCACTAGGAGTAGCATTCAATGAGGCAAATGGCATACCTCCTAGTTCATAGGCACCTAAGGGTCTAATTCAAACACCACTTGGATATAGAGGGAAGGAAAAGGATAAGAATCAGGTTGCACAAGATGACATTCAGTTGAGTTTGTTCCATGGAAAAATAAAAACCCCTACCTTTTTTATTTTTGTTCATATCTTTGGAAAGAATCTGAAGAATTGTCTGTTGGATTTAGGGGCATCCACAAATGTTATTCCCTTTGCTTTTTGTAGGGCTTTAGTCATTACCCTTATAGCTTCTCAAAAAATGATCACCCAATTGGACAAGATAGAGGTGGATATAGTAGGAGAATTGAACATGATTCCCATGCAAATTGCCTCAGATCCTAGAGTGCAACAAGTACTTAATATCTAGGTAGTGGATATTCCTGACACTTATGGTTTGATCTTGGGTCAATATTTCACCAAGGAACTAAATGGATACACATCCACTAATCATTCTCACATGTGGCTCCCTTGGAAAGGAGTCCCAAATAAAATTAGAATTGAGAGAGAACCCAAAATGAAGTATGTGATCACTGAATATCAAAATACTTTGAATGAAATATCAGTGTCAGAGGTCAGCATGGGGAATTATATCCTAGCCTCTCTTGTTTCTGATACATAGGAATTCTTTATGATTCAAAGCTCCTCTAATGAATTCACATTAGGAACCAACAACTCCAGAGTATAGTTTGGACAAAAAAGGGAGCTCGATGATCAAGCAGATAGACAAATTATTTTGCTGGATAATTTCCAAGAGTTTATCTAGAAGTGTGTGGAAGATCAAATTCAACTGGGCAGACATGTGAATTTGGAATAATTGTTGCTTCCCAATTGGTGTAGAGTCCATGATGCCCCTCACTCTGAGCTAGAATGTTTCTTGTACCAAGCAGCCATGGGGTAGATACAAAGATGTATTAATCCAACCCCAGCTATCAAGCTAGATATATAGGGCATTCAAAATGATAAGAAAATAAAGACCCCAAGGCCTGTTGAAGAGCTTCCAGGCAGTAGCAAGAACAAGGTTAGTTCAAAGGAACTGGGGGTTGATGGTTGTTGAATACTGATATTTGATGGATCCAAATGAAAGTAGGGTGATGGAGCAGGATTAGAGCTGATCAGCCCTAGAGGTCAAACCTATTTTTCTACTCATAGGCTCCAATTCTAGTGCACCAATAATGTAGTTGAATATGAAGCTCTTGTTCATGGGTTATTAATGGCCTTAAGAAAGAAATTTAGAACCTTGCAAGTGTTTGGAGATTATGAGTTAGTGGTTAGGAAAGTAAGGAAACAATACTCATGTCATGATATAAGGATGGCTAATTACAGACATCGAGTATGGGATCTCATTGAAGGGTTTGATGCCTTCAACATTTAGTTGATCCCTTCAGGTAAGAATCAAACTACTGATTCTATGGCCCAGACAGCTAGCACATTGTAGCCATTAACACTTTCAAGCTTGAGGAGGTTTATTGTGGAACTTACTCCAGTACCCTCAATGCCTGACAATGTAACTAATTTCCAGGTATTTGAATATGATAAACATATTCTTGATTTTATCACTAGTTATGATGTGTTTGCTTGTCAAGTGATTGATGAAGTAGAGCCTCAAGAGGTGGAAATGGACCTAGAAGGAGTCATTAACCTGAAAACTAACACTATCCTGAGAGGTATGGTGTAGTTAGAGAGGATATTTGATCTAGATAAAATAAAGGATCATGAACCACAAGTGAAGAGGGAGTCTCTTAGCAATCAATATAAAACATATAACGTGGGAACTCCAGAAAATGCAAAGAATGTATTCATTGGTAAAGTGTGTACTCCAAGGGAAAGGAGAGGGATTATTGATGCCTTACATACATATCAAGATGTGATAGCATGGAGTTACAATGACTTGAAGACATATGATACCTCAATCATTACACATACTATTCCCTTGAAGTCAAATGTCAAGCCATTCAGGCAAAGGTAGAGGCCAATTAATGCTCTACTGGAGCCCATCATTCAGAAGGAGGTGTAGAAGATTCTCTCAGCACAGATCATATTCCCAGTAAGACACTTAACATGGGTTGCAAACTAGGTTCCAGTAAGGAAGAAAAATGGAGAAATCAGATTGTGTGTTGATTTCAGAAATCTTAACAGGGCATCAGAAAAGGATAATTATCCAGTCCCTTCACTGGATGAGGTACTTTAGAATGTCAACAGATCTTAGATGATGTCTTTTCTAGATGGGTACTCTGGGTACAATCAAGTTATGGTGCAATATGAGGATAGGCACAAAACAACCTTTACTACAAAATGGGGAAATTTTTCTTACAGGAGAATGCCCTTTGGATTGATCAATGTCGGAGCTACATTCTAGAGAGAAATGGATATTACTTTCAGGGACATCATTGACAAGTGCATCATCATCTGCATGGATGATTTGATAGTCTTTTCCAAAAGGAGAAGTGATCATATTGCAGATTTATGCAAAGTATTCTAGAGGTGTCGGGAATCTGGCATCTCCCTTAATCCAAGGAAATGCATCTTTGGAGTCATAGAGGGAAAGTTGTTGGGACATGTCATCTCGGAACAAGGTATTTCCATTGATCCAGAATGGGTGGAGGCTATATTGAAAATTCAGCCTCCTAAAAGAAAAAAGGAAATGAAGTCATTCTTTGGGAAAATTAACTTTGTCAAAAAATTCATCAATGGATTCACAAAAATAGTAAAGCCATTGAATGCCATGCTAAAACAAGAAGCAAAGGTTGAATGGATTGTAGAAGCTAGGGAGGAATTTGTAGAGATCAAGAGAGATATTTTTTAAGCTCCAGTACTGATAAGTCCAAATTATGCCAGACCCTTTTATATATACTCCTTTTCTTTTGAACATTCTTGTGTTGGCATCCTGACCCAAAAAATTGACCAGGGGAATGAGCATCCCATAGCTTTCATGAGTACTCCTCTGAAGGATGCTGAGCTAAGGTATCCCAATGTGGAAAAATAGATCTATGCCCTGGTCCGAGCAGTAAATAAATTCAGGCACTATATTTTAAGAAATAAGGTCTTTGCCATGGTGCCTAATCCTGTAGTTAAGCTGTTAATGCAGAATGAATTGGGAGAGCACAGAGCCAAGTGGGTAACCATGTTGCAAGAGTATGATATTGAGATCCAACCCATGAAATTGGTGAGAGGGAAAGGACTAGCACAAACAATGGTTGAGATGGGCCCTGACCACACAACTCAACAATATCACCTCCAAGAAGTGTCTCCAAGAGATTGGTATGAAGAAATTATCTATTACCTACTGAACCAACAGTGTCCCAAACACCTTAATGTAGTATAAAGGAGAGCTCTACGTTTGAAGAGTGGCAGTTTTATGAATTAGGGAGTTGTTTTATATAAGAAAAATCATGAAGGGGTTTATTTGAGATGCCTAGGAAAGGAAGAATCTAGGAGAGTAATCACCGAATTTCATGACAGATATGGCATAGGCCATGGCTCAACACCTTCCACTGCAAACTAGATCTTGAGGGAAGGCTATTATTGGACCACCTTGTTTAAAGACACATAACCATGTGAGGACCTTCCATGTATGTCAAACTGCGGCAAGTAGGGAGAAGCATGTGGCCCTTCTACTTCAGCATGTTATAGAGGTAAAACCATTTGCACAATGGGGAATGGAATTCATAGGCCCAATCAATCCACCTTCATCTGCGGGCCACAGGTATATTCTTACTATAAATGATTACTTTACTAGATGGACTGAGGCTCTTTCTTGCAAACAATGCACCTCTGAGGTGGTAATCAGTTTCATAGAGTCAAGTATTATTAATCGCTTTGGTTGTCCATTAGTTGTGGTATGTGATAATAGTCTCGCATTTATATCATTGAAGTTTTATAACTGGGCTTATGATCATGGAATTGTTATGAAATTTGCATCTAATAACTACCTATAGGGTAATGTTCTGGCCAAGTCCTCTAATAAGAACCTTTTGATAGTCATCTAAAAGCTATTAGAGAAAAACCCTAAGGATTGGCACACCCAGCTTAGATTCGCTCTTTGGGCAGATCGTACCAGATAGAAAATGTCACTAGGAACCTCTCCTTATCACTTAATGTATGGCTTGGAACCTGTATTTCACATCCAACTGAAGATCCCTACCCTGCAATTTATCAATGAATATTATGGTGTAGAGGATAACCGTGAATCCTGCTTAACTGAACTGCTACACCTTGAAGAGAAAAGAGATGAAGCCCTAGAAAAAAATTTCAAACATCAGGGTGTAGTGAAGAGATGGTTTGATAGGAGAGCCAAGGTGAAAGCTTTTAAAATCTCTAACTTGGTTCTCTGCTAGGACAAAGCCCATGACCGAAAAGGGGAGAATGGAAAATTTCACAAACTTTGGCTCAACCCTTATCAGATTGCAGAGATTCTGGGAGATAATGCTTTTCATTTAAAAACCCTCACTGGAGAACATATCTCATTGCCTATGAATGGGTGAAGCATTATTTTAAGTCTTGAGTTTTTTAAAGCTCTTCCCTTGTATATAGGTAGATTAGGTTCCCTTTCTACTATTCTATTTTTCTTTGGTTAGGTTAGGGTTTCCTTTGTTTGTTTTTCTCTTTTCTTCTCTTGGTTTGGGTTGGTGTTCTTCATTTATTTGTTTTGATTTCTGCTCTGCTCCTGCTTTGGGTTTCCTTGCTTCCCTTTGGGATTGTTGCATCTGTATGACTGGTTGCTTGTTTGGGTTGTTCTAGAGGTCTCTTTTACAAATTCTAATCATCTTTTTAGAGTCACTTGAACTGGTGGAATTCCTTCATATGATGTTGCATGTACTAGGAATTGGGGTTACTTAATTAAGTCAAAATTCTCGAATGTATTTGGGTCTTATATTTTCACACAAATCTTGAGAATTCCAAGGTTGCATATGGTCTTTATGGGGTCTGATCGGGTGAAAAATATTATATTCTACTCAAGTGCCACTGTGGTTCTCATCCCTGAGTGCAGGCTTCATTACCTGCAAGGTGAAAAGAAAAGCTTAAAATAATCTCAAAGAGAATATCAAAATAAAAAGAAAATAAAATATTGAAAATCAGAAGAAATGCTCACTTTATCCAGGGTATCCTAGTATCTCTACCGGGGCTATGGACGTCTGGCTAGAAGTAGAGCTATGTTGGGGAGGGTCACAGTGATAACTTCATCAGGGCTATGGATGCCTGACTAGCAGTGAGGCTCTATCCAAGTTGCTTTTGGAGTTACAATACTTATGTAACCCTATTAGACTAAGTTTGGTCCCTGTTGCAGCTAAGGAAAGGGAAATGAATCATGTGCACACACTTTGACCTTAGTGTAGGAAAGGATTATTTTTTTGTGATTTATGAAACCTTATCCATTGGTAACCTAATGCTTGGACCAAAACCAGAGATTTGGGGTTCATGATTACAATTTGTCATTAAAATGCTCTGGGGCATTTCCCCAGCGAAGTCGCCATTTGTTATGCAGTTTTGCACACACGCCCCACTGAATGTAGGGACCCTCTTTTGCTTACCCTTTTGGCCCTTTTCTATGGCCTTGCCCGTTTTTGAGCTTATCTTTGAAAATTTGGGGGGTTTTTGGTCTTTGGTGCTTGTCTTAGTTATGGGTGCCTTTGTGTTGAGTTCATGGTGATTTTGGAATCTCGCGAATGTCCTCTCTAGGGGTGGGTTCCATTTGCCTTTTTCTTTCCCTTGGTTTTTTTTTTTTGGGTCTTGGGAGGTTTTCTTTTCCTCTTAGGGCTTTGTTTCTTTTGTTCTACTTGGAGTGGAATGAGGATGGAACTAAACTTTGAACCTTAACAAAGTTCACAGTCCAGTTCCCATTCTTGTTATGACTCCTCTTTCTGATTTCTTATTTCCTTTGTTGTTTTACCTGTCTTCGCGCTTCGAGTTGGTTTCCTCCCTTGGGTTTTCTTTCACTTTCCTTTTCTTTCATTTTTCAAAGGTGGGACCGGGATGGAACTGAACTCTGAACCTTAAAAAAGTTCATGGTCTGGTTCTTGTTCCTTTTCCAAGTCCACTTCCCGTCTCCGCATCTTTTTTGCTTCATTGTCTTCGCCCTTCGGGTTGGTTTCTTCCCCTTGGGCCTTCTTTGGTCTTTCTTTCCTTCACCCGAACCGGAACCGGGGTGGGATCCTAACTTAGAACTTTGTAAAGATTCATGTTTTTTTTTTGTTCCACTTCCACTGAGTTTGGTTTTGCCTCTGCCTATTTTGTCTTTGTTCCTATTTTGCTCTTGGCTGCACCTCTGCCTATTTTTGTCTTCGTTCCTATTTTGGTTTTGTTTCCATTCTTGTCTTCTTTTGGTCTCTCTTATGCTTTGGTTTGTGTGTATTTTTCTTGCCTTAGGAACTCTGATGGATCAACTTGGATTTTGATGATGTAGTGAGCATTAATTATGGCCCTTTTGAATGTAGATTGGATCGAGCTGAAGGTTGTTTTCGAGGTTGAAGGAAGAATGGGCATACTTTGAATATTTGGCAAGATCCGTGGGGTGCAGTCAAGTGCATATTTTGGCCACAGTCTGGTGAAACCTATTCGTACATGCAAGGTCGATGCGTTTGGTGAACATTGATCTAGGGTGGATGTGGTGTCGAAATCTCAAGCTGGTTTCACTCGATTTGAGCTGTCCATTTGCCCAACTCGGGTTTGATCGGTGGCTCATGTTTGAACTGGAATTGCGCATGGGCGAGGCATTAATGGCGGATGGGACCTGTGGATTTGTTCTACCTATATCAAGATTTGCAGAGTCTAGGGTCGATCTGAGGAGGGCACCTCATGCATTCAATGCGAGGCGGTGATTTATTGCTCATTGTCTGGGCCGATTTGGTTGGTGTTCGACCCTCTTTCTAACCCTAGCTTTGGCTTGTACAAGAAGGATTGCTATAAGTATGGCCTTTGGCCTCATTTGTAAGGGTTGGTAAATTTTTTGGAAAACAAGTTGGTTAAGTTAGTTGTTAGTCAGTTTTAGATGGTGAGTTAATTTGTTAGAACTAGAGTAGAAGGTTAGAGTCAGAAGTTAGTCATATTTCAAGTAAATGTTGTAACACAGAACATCTAAATTGTGGTAATCACTAATGATTGAATGCAAGTGAAGACATTGTGTCATTACTAGTGTCTTCTTTGAATTGATTATTCCTACATGGTTCTTGTTCTATCTTTGAAATTGCTTGGGGATATCTAAATGCATTTATATTAGAGTTAAATAATTTAGTGGTTCTTGTGATTTGATGCTTGGAGTGTTGTAGCGATCTTTGGTTCACACTTTGGACAACTTCTTGATTATGGGATTGTTGTACAAGTTCAGCCTGTACCTGATACTTGTGTGCTTAGTTCAATTGTAAGCCTTCATCGAGTTCCATTGAATGAATATTTATAATCTAAAAATCATGAATACCTTAGAAGATTGTATTGTGTATGTGGGATCGCAGGTATAGCCTGGGTTGAACAGAAATCAGTTTTGAGGGATTGGTTTGTTCCAAGTATTTCATTATTAGCGTTGTTGGTTTTAGGATTAACTTTAATCTTAGGATTTCTAAAACCCTCATCTTTTATTATTTCTTTGAACTTCAGTTAGAACCAAGAATTTTTTTATCATTCTATTATCAAACTTGATAAGTTTAGAGCTTCCAACACTTGTTTGGTAAGGTCCCATTGTGATTACCAACATTTTCACATTTATCATTGAGTGGTTCTACTGTATTGTCATGACCTGTCACCTGAGAGACCTTGGGGTTATCTCTTTTCCTCTAGAGATCAACCTTCCAAGAGAGATAGGATATTCTATATTCTATCTAAGTTGTTGTTGTGTAGAAAACACCCACCAATAGTAAGGAGGAGAAGAACAGTGTGTAAAGAGTTAGTTGTGTTGATGGTAGTTTTGACATCATGTGTTACCATCAATTCCAAAGGCGCAAATTTTTGGATTTTGTGGTTATGTTGTTGATATGTGGTTGTCATTGATGTCAACACTATTATCATAGATTGTTTTAAAAGTTGTATATGTCGAGGATATTGAGAAAATTATAATAATATGTTGAAGGTTGTCTATGAAGTCGTGAAGTTCAGCATGGTGGAAAATTCAGTATGTTGCTATTAAGGTGTTGGGTTTTAAAGTGTTTTTTGATGAGCCTATCTAGTTTATACTCTAGAAGTTTCAAAGGTGCGCATCAATATTTGTGCAAGTTGTGTGTTTTTGTGCTCATATAGTTATTATGTTATTGTAGCTGATGTTTCTAGAAGAAGAGAATGTGATTATGGTAATTTTAGTTTTTGTGTATGCTCATGCGATGTTCGTTTATGTTTCTAGATTGTGCTCTCTCCTTTTTGTGCGTCCGCGTTGATTGGTGTGATTATGATGGAATATTTTTTTGTTGTGTTTTCTAGTTTTCATCTTCTTGGCCGACATGGTGGTCGTAGTGTGTTGTGGATCCTTGTGGATTAATATTTTAATGTTTGGAAGGTTTGAGGAAGTTTTTTTAGGTCTTAATTATGTTGTGACCGACTTTAGTTGGTGTGCACTGAGATTTTTTCAAGAATTGGGCCGTCAATTTTTAATTTATTCTTTTATTTTTGGCTGAGAGAGTTTTTGATGTAATTCCGTGTAGCAGATATATAAGAGTGACCGTTTCTTTATTTTGGAGTGTGCTCAATGTATATATGATAAGTGTGAATGAAAAATGTGTGAATAAAGATTAGATCATTTGATTGTAGAGAAGAGTGTGAACAAGATTGAGTTAAGTGTGAAGAAGTATTTATGTGCCTAACAGGAACTTTCATCAGGCTTTTGTAGAAGCTAATTTCTCAATTGAACCTCTTCAAATGGATTTAATCTGAATGTTTTTGTAAGGCAGTGAGCTCTAGGCAATGTGCTTGAATGCATGAACATTCCTTATTCATTTTCATTATAATTCTAATAGGTTATAATATTGTGGACTAAAATCCACCATGGTTTTTCCCCTAATAGGGTTTCCATGTATAAAATCTTGGTGTTCTTATGTTTGTGATATGTTTTTGATTCATTCTTTCATTATTAATTATCAAATATGAGATTAAAGGTTAATAAAGATAAATAAGTGCCAAATTATATGACAACTAATTCACCCCCCCTCTCAGTTGTCTATTCTTATTTTTCCAATGGACACATCCACTGAGCTAGGATTGAATCACATGCATAGTCTTCATAGACTCTGATAGAGTTTGAGAGACTAGAGAGAGAGGTGGCATGGCTACAAGAAGAGAGGGATCAAATAGTAGGAGAGAATCGGATGGCACTTGCATGGATGGAGGGGATGGAGTTCATGATCATATATAGTGGATCATGATCACAATCATGCACAACCATCTCTGAACTACTAGCTATAGATGTAGTGTGAGTACCAGATCCTAAGGGATCTGCTAATCACAGTCCTCAATGACACTATATATTTTGATGACATATACAAAAAACTCTATATATATATATATGCATCTTGATGTTATATGTTTTGGTTTAATGTGTGAATGTTAAATGACAATGTGATTAATTAAAATAGCCTTAATAATATTACTTAATTAATGTGTACATGATTTAACAAGATTTATGTGATCTAATTAAAAACTTATGAGAGTTTTTATTAGATACAACATCAAGATTAATTATTTTATGCACTTATAATTTAAATTAACATAACACACAAGAGGGTAGTGTTGAATAGTATGAAACCTAAATCAATTATAAAATGAACTAAATAATCACTTTAGTGTTCAAGACACATACATACCAATTTTTCAAGAATGAAGCAATGAGAAAGCATAGAGGATATAATCCAATAGCTTTAACAACACTATTTTGTAAGTCATACCATTCAAAAGGGGATTTGAAATAATATTGATGCATATGCGTGGCAATAATAGAGTGTTTAAGAGGAGTTTCATCTCGCTATGTTAAGGTGTAAGCACCTAATCCATAATTTGTATTGACCACATAGGGGCCTAACCAATTAGGACTAAACTTTCCTTTTTCAGCATATTCAATGGTAGTGTTTCACTAATTTTCATATAAAACTAAATCACCCTTATTAAAAGTATGAGGAATGACACCAGTATCATGTTATTTATTGTAAGCTTGAAGATGCCCAAGAGCATTAATGAACTGTTCATCAAGCATTTCAAGCTGGTGCAATCATTGTTTCCTATAGGTGTCATTATCGACAAGACCTTGGAGAGAAATCCACAATTTGGGGATTTCTAACTCTAAAGGTATGATAGCCTCAGTAATATAGACAAGATTGAAAGGTGTATTTCCTATAGAAGAGAAAAAACTTGTGTGGAAGGCCCTTAGCGCATATTGCAATTGTGTATGCCAATACTTTTGGTTTTTGTTAATAGTTTTCTTGACGATTTGTTCAAGGAATTTATTAGTGCTTTCAACTTGACCATTAGATTATGGGTAGTAAGGTGTTGAAAAGTGATGTGGAATATGAAAGGTCTCTAGGAACTTCTTCACATCATTATTTTTGAATGGTGTCCCATTGTCTGAGACTAATGCAGAAGGAAGTCCAAAGCTAGTGATAATGTGTTCTAATAAGAATGACATATCACATCAACAGTTACAAACTAGAGAGGAATAGACTCTACCCATTTGGTGAAATAGTCAATGGCTATGATGATAAACATATGTCTAGTTGAAGAGGGTGGTCAAATTTTTCCAATTAGATCCAATCCCCACATAGAGAATGACCAAATAGGGATTTGGGCATGGAGCTCAGAAGTAGAAGAATGAATCAAATTGCTATGTTCTTGGCATTTGTGACATCACTTAACATACACATAAAAATATTTTTCCATGTTCTTCCAGTAGTAACCCATGCGAAGGAGTTTTTGCACTAATATTTCTCCTCCAAAATGGCCTCCAAAAGTGTCAGAATGGGCTTGTTGGAGGGAAAGATGAGTTTTAGAATCCTTGAGACATCATAGGATAATTCCATCAAAGGACCTTCTATACAATGTATTAGCAAGGATTATGTACTTAGTGGCTAAATTTTTTAGGCGAATGTGGGTGTTTCTAGTCATAGGTTCAGGAATAGTACCATCTTTTAAATAGTTATATATGGCATCATACCATGCACACGAATTATCCAAGAATTTGGGAAGGACATCATAAATTTTATCGCTGATGGAAGGTTTCATGATGGGGTGGATGGTAATCATTCCTTTCTTAGAAGGATCTACATGAGAGATAAGAGAAGTCACACTAGCCATTGTATCTGCATGTCGATTATCTTTTCGAGGGATGTTATCAATTGTGAACAATTCAAACTGATCTAACAAGGTTGATATGAGATCCTCATATTGTGATAATTTATCATGTTTAGTTCGATAGAGACCATTGATTTGTCCGATTACTAATTGTGAATCACCATAGATCTTAATATATTTGATTCCCATGACTAAGGCGGCACACAATCCAACAATTAATGCTTCATACTCAGTTGTGTTATTCGTACATAGGAAATTTAGGTGATATGATAAGGGAATAGGCTTTCCTATGGGTAGAATTAATATAATTCCAACACCAGAGCTTGTTCGACAATTGGATTTATCAAAGTACAATTCCCATGTAGGAAGTTCTATGGTCAAGACACTATCATCGAGAAAAGAATCATTGATAGGTAACCCTAAAGGGGAAGGAGCATTGACTAAGTGGTCAGTTAAGGCTTGGTCTTTGATTGATTTTTGGAAAAAAAACTTAAGGTAAAAATTGATTAACAACATTACCCATTTAGCAAGACATCGTGAAAGGTCTGTTTTGTTGAAAAGATATTTGAAAGGATCAAAAAGTTTCATCACTTATATTTTTTCATTTAGTAAGTAATGTCACAACTTACTAGTATCGAATACAAGATCCAAACATTGTTTTTCAATTGTTGAGTAGCATGTTTCATATTCTATGAGAGTTCTACTAATATAATAAATATATTGCTCTTTTCCATTGTCATCTTGTTGAGCCAATAATGCAGCAAGAGCATGGGCCGAAGTTGCAATGTAAAGGATGAAGGGTTTGTTTGGTGTAGCAGGTTGTAAAACAGGTGGAGTTGTAAGATATTATTTCAAAATCTCATAGGCATGTTTACAATCATCATCCCAAACAAAATTGACATCATTTTTGAGGAGGTGAGTAAAAGGTTATGTTCGGTCAGCTAGGGATACGACAAAATGATGGATGGCTTGAATCCTTCCTTGTAATGTGCATAATTGGGAGATGTTGCGAGGTGGTGGCATGTTAATTATAGTGTCAATTTTCTTCATGTCCACCTCAATGCCTCTATGAGATATGATAAATCATAAAAGTTTACCTCTATCTACTCCAAAGACACAATTTTTTGAATTAGAGTGCATGTTATACTTACGCATGCACTCGAAGATTTTTCGAAGAACATGCACATTATCTGGTTGGGTTAAGGATTTAGCTAGAATTTCATCAACATAATCTTCTAAGATTTTATGTATGTAATCATGAAATATTAAGTTCATTGCTCATTGATAAGTAGCACCTGTATTCTTTAATCCAAAAGGCATCATAACCCAACAAAATTTTCCCCAAGCAGATATAAAGGCCATCTTGTATTGATCTTGTGGGTTGATGAAGATTTGATTATATCTAGAAAATCCATCCATAAAGGATAACAAAGCATGTCCAGTAGTTGAATCCACGATCATGTAAATGTTAGGAAGCGGAAAATCATCTTTTAAAGAGGCTTTGTTCAAGTCTCAAAAATATGTGCATATCCTAACATGATTATCAGGTTTAGAAACTGCAAGAATGTTTGATATCGAAGGAGAATAATCGACAGGGTGAATGAAACCTGCGTCAAGGATTTTTTAAAGTTCTTCTTTAACATGCAAGGCTATCTTAGGGTTCATCTTTTGTATCTTTTGGTGAACGGGCTTAGCATTTTTATCAAGAACACTGTTATGAGTAACTATCTTTGGATATATTCCTTTCATATTAGAATATTTCCAAGAAAATAGTTCAGGAAAAGCATGAAGCAAGGTTGCAAGATCCTCTTTTTCTTCATTATCAAGGCACTTCACAATTTTAATGACTTTCTCTTTATCATCGATATTCATTGGTATGCCAAGGGTATCCCTTAAAGGGAGTGCATTTGACTTAGGAATTTTAGGATCATATGGTTCCATGGTTGTGGGAGTGTCATTAATAATAACATTGAGCTCAGAACTTATCATAGCAAAAGGGGCATTTCCCTTGGAGATAGAAGGCTTATTTGAAGCACCTAAAAAAAGTTTCAAAGCTTCATCATTATCAACATAGATGAATGGTGGGGAATATTATGTCAAGGAATTCAAGATGCTTGAGCATAAGGTTGGTCCTTAGTGTGCATGTGATAGTGTTGATGTTGAGGGAGGGTTGTTGATTTGCTTTTGTATGTTTAGAAAAGGAAAACCCTAGACTGGTCTCAGTTCCTTGTGTATTAGGTTCAATGGGAACATGAATTCCTTGCTCATGATTTCCACATCCTTTACCATTGTAGCCTAATTGCTTCACAAGATCATAACCCCGTCCATAAATTATTTCCATTTCCTCTGGGTTGTGTGGTTGTTGGTAATCTATCTCATCAAATTTTGTTTTATTTGTTGCATGTTCTTCCAAAGGGGGTGAGATATATGTGTGGGAAGGCTTGTCTTCATTCTAGGTAGAGAGGACTACTAGTTGTTCTTGTCATTCTTCCTCTTTTTGTGTAACAATACACTCACCCATAAATAAGGGGGTGAATTATAATGATCCCCAATCATCACCAAGTAAGTTAAACTTGGATTCATCTTTTGGTTGATTCTTCTCAGAAGGGGTGATGTTGGAGGTAGGAATTAATGTGTTAAGAGGAATTGATGTGCCCTTTTTAGGTTGTAAGCAATTGTCATGCTCGGGATCTATGTCAATTTGATAAACTTTGTTATTATAGAAATATTTCATTTTGCGATGAAGGGTTGAGGTTAGCACGTGCATCTCATGAATCAATGGTCTTCCCAAGAAAATATTATAGGAAAGGTCATAGGGCATGACATGAATAGGAGTTTGCAATGTAACCATTCCGATGGTAATAGGTAAAGTGATGAGGCCAAGGGGTTGCTTTGTAATATTATCAAATCCTCTAATGGATAAGGAATTGGATTTGATTTGGGATTTATCCACACACAATCTATCAAGAATATTCACACCACACACATTTAAGGTCGAGCCATTGTCAACGAGGGTCCTTTTGATGCCTATTTGATGATATTGAGAAATTATCATAAAGGCTTCATTTTTCTTTCTTAACTCAAATGGAGGGAGCTCATGTTGGTAGAAGGTAATGTATACATTGATAGTATTCACTTCTTGTAGGAGAGTTGCCACATCATTAGCATTTGTACTAGGAGGGACCACTATCTATTGCAATGTCATTTGAAGCATGGAATGATAGTTGGGGGAGTTTTGGAGAAGATCCTAAAGGGATATCTTGGCAAGAGTATTCTTAAGTTGTTCAACCAAATCGTACTCTTTAAGTTGTGAGTTTAAATGAGGTGCCACAAGTAAGATGGGGTTGGGTAATGGTAAGGCGGTTGAGGTAGCTTATTGGGGATGTGGGTTATTTCGAGTATAATGAGTATGGGCCCCAATATCATGCTTGGGTGGGTAAAGGGTAGATTCAAGTTTAGATGGGGGTTGGGGTTTATGGGAAGGTGGGTAGAGAAAAACCTAAGGTTGGATGACATTGACATCTTTTATTTGTGGTTTCTCACAACACCCCTTAGCGCATGAGTTAGGTGAGATGAAATCTTGAAGAACTTCATCTAAAATACCCATATCATCACAACTAAAAGGTTTGGGATATAGGCTATCGGTGGGAGGTTTGAGTTTATTATCACAAACCTTACTAGATGAAATTAGTGAGAGGAAGCCCTGTAGAGCTTCATCTAGCTTATCCAATCCATCACTACTTAAAGCTTTAGATGATATAGTTTTCCTATACTGAAGAAGTGTGTGCATTGTTTCATGTGATGTTTCTACAATGTTGTTGTCATGTTCCAATGAATTTTCTTTAAAAGAACTAGGAACTAAAGCTGAAAATAAAACCTGCAAAGATCTAATGCTATTCATAATTGTCATCAAAGTAAAATATGTTTATGCTAATTATAACCATATAACATAAAGTAACTAACTATAAATGGAGCATCCACTGAAACAAACAAAAACTTCAGAAACTGGAAAGTAAATGCATAAATTACTGTTGCAAAATGAGTATTGAGACTAGGTCGCCCAAGATGGTGACTTTCTCCCAATAGGGATATTTTTGAATTTACTCTAATATTTCTGATGAAAATACTATATTCTAGATTCTAAAGTGCGGATCTAAATGGCATATTCAAAATTTCTCTATTATGCAAGGAAATAAATGCAACAAATGAAATTTTTCACTAATGTAAAGTATGAAACCCTAGAATGTATCTTTAAACAATGCAACATGCAATGCAATGTTAAGAAAGGAGGCTCCTAGGATGTAAATACAAGTTGAATAAGACATAAGATGTGTCTAAATGCAGGTTCACCTAAATGAACCGCAAAATTTATGTTTTTGGTAAAGGATAGGGTTCTCTTCTACTTCTAGAGTTTTTCACCTAGAAGGAAAGAGAGTTTTCCTTTGTGAACATAAATCTCAACATTCATTCAATATTAGGACTGAATATGATTGAAATCTCTATATGAATTATTTTAAGTGTTATGATCTAATAAATAAAATTAACTATTGCATGCAAGCTAATGAAATCTACATTGTTTGAAAAAACATGATGTTTTGCATAAAGACAAACTAAGAAATATATAATACAAAATAACAAAATAGATAAAACAAGTGCACCTAGAAATTGATGAGGATTGAAGTAGATATTACAGAAGCCTCTAGAAATTTGGAAAATCTGAGTTTAATGCCCATTGGGACACTTACGCCAAGTTGGGCGACCTAGTCCCAATTCTGGTAAATTGCTTTGTGCTCCGTTCCAACCAACTAGGTACTCGAATCTACCAAAAACTTTGACTGAAACCTCTAGTGGGACTAGGTTTCCACCATTGGTGACCTAGCCCCTTTCAATTATTCAAGAAATTTGAAAGTGGAGTCAGAGGTCTATAGTTTGCTCTCTGATTCTTCACTGAAATCCAGACTCAGATCCATAAAATCACCTACAAAACAGAATGTATTTTGGTTTCTAATGTGGGGTTTTCCTTGGTCAAACCCCTATTTTTTATTTAATCTTTGAAATAGATAATAAATATGCATAAACCCTAACCCTAAGTGTGTCTAGAACTAGGAAAATCTGAAATATGGCAAAACCCTATTCTATTATGCTAGAATAATATTTATAAGTGAGATTTGAATTATGTAAGACTTCAATCCAAGAAACCCTACAACATTACAAATGAGTGCAAGTGAAATTTAAATGGAATGTAAACCTTACATATAAATATAGAGAGAAAATGGAAGATGGAATCACTTTGAAAACAAGTCTGTAGGTGTGATTTGGTGGCTAGTTGCACATCCTCAACCTAGATTTGTCAATGATTATCCATAGGAATCCATGAA
This sequence comes from Sequoiadendron giganteum, assembly GCA_007115665.2. Lineage (NCBI taxonomy): Eukaryota > Viridiplantae > Streptophyta > Pinopsida > Cupressales > Cupressaceae > Sequoiadendron > Sequoiadendron giganteum. The sequence goes on from CM021100.1 coordinate 43,971,268, forward strand.
CAACCCTTTGCAATGTGAGATATTGAGTGAGAAGTGAGCTTGAATACCTACAAAAACCCTAGTTTGCTTCCCTAAGCTCCTAATTTTCTATAGAAAAGAGAGATGAATCTTCATGTGGAAGATGTTCAATGCTTGATTCTTGAGTTGGCTTTGTGAAAAATGATCCAAAAGTTGTGAAAATGACCAAAAAAAACTATTTATAAGCAACAATACCTAATTGTCGATTATTTTGACCTAAGAGGCTGACACCCATCAGGAATTTTTAGCAAGATAGACATTTTCCCACTCAAAAATGCAAAAATCCCTAAAAGGACTAGGTCGCCAACTTGGGCGACCTAGTCCCAATAGGGGTTTTTGAGGTGGGATTTGTGATATTTGAATAATTTTGATGTTGTTTGTTAGGACTTTTATAATTCCTTAGGTAAAATAGGCCTCAAAGTCAAAAATAACTAGTCTTAGGGGCCTATAAATGTTGTTTTAGGAGGGTTATTGATGCAAGGGTACTTAAAGTAGGACCGAGATAGGCACAAAATTGTCCATTTCTTCAAAGGTATACAATTTTTGGTGACATAGTCTCATACATTATGTCTGATGGGACTCATTCTCCACTTTGGGTGAATGAGTTTCATGTGGCCCAAAATCAAATTTAATTCCAAATTCTAGTGGGATTTAATTCTCCTCTATCTGAGGTTGGCTTGTAGTGTTGTAATTTCAAGAATTCTTGCATAATTGAGTATAAATACAAGGTTTTTTCTCTCCTATTCAACACCTAGCATTCAAGTGAGTTTGGAAGATCATTTCAAGCATTCAAAAGAGAATTCAAGGAATTGAAGGGCAGATCATCAAGAATTTACAACATTCTTCAAGCATCAATCATCATGTCAAATATTTCATCCATCATGTTTGTTATTGCGCTAACAATTGTGATGTGGGGTTTATGATTCAATCAAGTGCTTCAAGAAAGATCAATATCAACCAAGAAAGATTCAAGAACCACATCCATTATAGCCATCTCAATCATATTCACAACACGTTATTGCTAGGGTTTGGTGAGTTACAACATTGTCTTTTCATCATTTTCCATTCATATTTTCTTTCATTTCAAGGATTGCTTTCAAAAATGGAGTTTGACCAAATAAAACCCCTATCGACTAACCCAAGAATTTTTTTCCCTCTCCTTTGTATGTGATTTGTAGGGCTAGGTTGCATATTTGATAAGGAGCAAGATTGGAGAAAAAATTTCAAGTGATGAAAGTTGTCAAAGTTGTCATCAAGCCTTGGAGAACCTTGGAGAAGACCTACAGGTTGCAAATTGGAGATTCAGATCAAGAAACCAATAAGGAAGGACAGACTAGGAAAAGAAGAGAAGAATCAGCTTTGAAAGTTGTCGAAAAGCCCAATTAGATTAATTTTCCACTTCTAGCGAATGAGTCCCTAGTTCTAGTACATTTTTAGGATTTTGCAGATCTGGATACCCTTTTGGCAGAAACCTATTCCTGTAAAGTTTCCCAAAAACAAGATTGATTCACCCATCTTGGTGAATGAGTCCCAATAAGTTGTAAAGTTTGATTTTCTAGAATTCCTGACCTCCATTCAACCTTCTCCAGTTTCCTAGGTGCACTTTCTATTTTTTAGTTTTTTGTTGCATTTCAATCACTTTTCTAGGTCATTTAGAGTTAGTTTGCATTCAATTAGGGTTTTACATTTCATCTTGCATTACATTATCTTATCTAAGTCTAAACTTGGTGGTGAACCCCTCATTAGATCATATTGAGTTCCTAGGACGACCCTATTGCAAGATCTCTTTGTCTTTTGCTTTGAGATCTCTAGGGTATCCTTGAGTGGAATTACTTTGAAAGTGGGTGTGATAGCACTTGATCTCCCTATCCCCCATTTTTAGAGGTTCCATTTTGGTGAACCTTCCTTTAGAACATCATAATTTGATTTGGAGTGCATTTCATTCTAAATTTAGCTTTCATTAATATTTCCTTAGGATTAAAATTGATTAATTTGCATTCTAGGGTTTCAAATTTTCAATTAGTGAAAGCTGATTTAGCTTGCATTTTTGCATTTAATTTCATTGAAAAACATCCAAAATCTCCATTTTCATCTCATAGATAGATCGAAAAACATAAAAAGCATAAAATCAAATTAATTGTTTTTGAAAATTTTCAAAAAAATCATCACTAGGACTCATTCGCCACCCTGGGTGAATTAGTCCCTCTACATATTTTGCATTTCATTTTCTGACATTCAAAATACTATTTCTGAACCTCATTTTTCTATTGTTACCTTTTTGCTCCAGTTTATAGATTTTTTGTTTCATCCAATTCATTGCATCTAGTTTAAATCAGTTCATCTTGTGCATTGCTTAAATTCAAAATTGCATCTACATCATTTCATTTCTAATTGTTGAATAGTTTAAAATCTGAAATTTTCATCATGGATATGTGCTTTAGTAAGATTTGGATGTCATTAAAGTCCTTAGTGGATGTGTCAAGATATGCTTCAGGAAATGACCCTAATGAAATTAAACTCACTCATGCTCACTCAAATCCTAATGCATGTCCTCCTCATGATGTTGAAATCAATGGAGAAGATGAAGACAACATGAATAATTTCCTAAATGATTATCTTAATAACCTTGAAGCTAACACATTATTTTATCCATCCATGAAACAACCAAATCCTCCTACCATACCACCCCTTCATATGTTTGGTTACTTACATCTTGAAACAAAAGTTGAATCTAATCTCCCTACAATAGGTGAACCTAGATCCTCCAAACAAGCAAAAACTCACCCATTTTATGATAACAAAGTAACAAAAATTCCCATCAATCTTGAAGAAACATATGGAAAAGGATTCACAATATTGAATAAACAAGGATGTGATACAACAAGTGAACATGAGATCCACCAAATCCTAGAGCAAATACCAACTAATGAAAACACAAAGGGGTTAGGATATCAAGATCCCTCTCCCTAAAAAACAACCAATGATTCATAACAATGAAAACGATGATATGACCACCCTAGGTCCTCTTCCCCAACTTTCAACTAGAGAAATTAGTGAATCTAGCAAGCGCAAGAGGCCTTACAAGTTACAAAAAGTAAAGTTTCCTTGTTCACCACCTAAAAGTGAAAGGAAACTACAAATGATTTTGAAGAAAGAACTAATAACATTGCCACCAATGAAAGAAAAACTAGTGTTATATCCTAAAGATACAAAAGTTTCACATTGCTAATACTACAGAACTCTCAAACACAGTACTGATGAGTGTCATGAATTCAAGTTAGTATTGAAAAAATTTCACTCTAATGGAAATGATTTTCATCAAGTGATTGAATAGCCTATCTCTTTCCAACCCTTGTCATGTAATCATTGTAGAATATTCTATTCTCACAATTACATGACCTTTCCCATCACCTACCTCTACTTATTCTTGTCTTGCACTTAGTGGGGCAAGAAGTAGATAGCCTTATCCTAGTAATGCATTTATCGATATCCCTTAGTTGCATCATCCACCTTTCACTTATATAGACTAATATTGGGAGGTGGATGAATTTCTCATAGGTTGAATTGCATGTGATTTACTAGTCTTTTGCATTATTTCTTTCTTTTTCATTTTCTTTTATGTAATTGCATGTGCATGATGTGATGCCCCTCATGATGTTCTATTCAATTTTCTCTCTCTCTTTGTGACATTCTTCTATTTGTACCTTGATTCTTCTATATGTCATAAATCTTTTACTTTGTTCTTTTGTCTCTTTTTCATTTGTCTTGTGTTTTCCTTTGGAGGATGATGCAAGCCATAAAGACACCCTATGCCTCTTCCATGTTGACCCAAAATATTTTCTTTTTCCTTTTCTTTTTTACTATTTTTCATTTTTCTTATGTTTTCCTTTTGGGGATGATGCAAGGCGTTGAGAAATTCATGTCTCTTCCATGTTGACCCAAAAGGTTTCTCTTTGTTTCTTCTCTCTTTGTGTCATTCTTCCAATTCTATGTGTATTTGGGGGATGATGACAGTTTCGAGCTCTCTAAAAATATTGCAGCAAAGAACACATTGACCCCAAATCCATAGATCCCTTATTTGTTTGGTGTTTTCATTTTGGGGGAAACCCCTCTCTTTTCTTTTTCTCTTGCATGACGCAAATTTACTTGGAAACATATGACTTGGAATAAGTCTTTCCAAGTTTTCTCTCATGTCTTCTCTATTTTCATTTTTCATTCTCTACTTAAAAGTAATTGCTCACAGTACAGTGTTTAGAAATTCCTTTAAAGCACGAGATACAGTGGTATTATTATTTTTCATTTTCCTTCTTCATGGTTCATGGTGTAGTTTTCTTATTTCATACGATGCATTTGTAACTTTCTAGATGACATTGGGTGTGATGTCTCTCAAGAGCTTGATTTGTCTTAGAATATTGCATTCCTCTTAGTGGCTTGATGTGACACACTACATCCCCTAGGTTGTCAATTTTCTATTCTTTGATTGGTCCTCTCTTGGAGACATTAGGCACAAGGTTCCCTAAGTTAAAGACCTCGAATGAATTAAGCAAGACTCCTTTGGAAATTTCCTACTTTTTCATTTTGTATTTTTTATTATATGGCCACCTTGCATAACACAACTTTCATTTCTATAGAACCATCCTTTTTGGTCATGAGATCCAAGCATATAAAGTTTTGCTTGCCTCATGAAGCTCAAAAATTATCCTTTTTGCATGGTGCCTTATTAAAGTTATCAGGGGGTATAACTTTGGTATCGAGAAGCTCAAACGAGGCATGAATTTCCCCATATCCACTTGTGTGTGTGTGTGAGTGAATACAAACCATGAGTTTATGTTTCTCACCTTCTATGACTTCTCACTGGGAGTTTCATTTCCATAGAGTGAATATACATTTTTTGGACAAATAGCCTAGATCTGATCCACATCAAGATGGAAAAATAGTCAAAGCTTGATCTAACTCACTTTTATTTTTACCTTTTCTTTCTTTCATCTTTGACAATGCATGCTTGTGCTTTATTATTTCTCTTTATATAATTCTCATGTGTGTTCTTTTGTGCCTATGTTGGTTTACCATGGGATCTTGATCTTTGGGGCTTGATCACCCCTCTTCATCATTATCTCATCTTACTAGAATTGGTGCACTTGGACCCCTCTTTGTGTGCATTGGTCTACTTTAGTGTAAGTTTGAAGGAAGTTAATCCTCTCACTAAAGTGGGGGATAGATGGAGTCACCCAAAATGTAACCCTTCTACTTTTTCTGGCTTGTTTGGGCCCTCCTTGTGATTTTCCTTTAATGTTGCCTTGATTTAGTGTTGAAATGTGGATGACACATTCACATTAAGCCTTGGGCCCTTGTGAACTAATGGATTTTAATGGAACCTTGCTAAAGTGTTGTGAAGTGTTGCAACTCACTTTCAAACTTTTCTAAGGTTTTGTCAAATAACTAAACTGAATAAACCCATTTTTAATCATAATCAACCTTAATCTTTCCTTATTTGGAGTGTTGTAAAATTTTGTAACACACTTTCACACTTTTCTAGGCTGGTCATTAATAATTGGACTTTCTTATGATTTAATTGGCCCCATTTTGTATCCACAAGCCTCATTTATTGCATCTTTCCAAGGATAATCCTGACACCAATAATTGAAAAATCATAATTCAGGTGTTTATGGCTTGTGTGACACATATTTAGTGATCTAGGACTCATTTTCCACCTTTGGTGAATGGGTCCCACCTAGATCTTTTGGTCTCGAACTGGATTTCACAAATTTCTAAGAACTTTTATTTTTTGGTCCCATACATTATGTCTGATTGGAGCCATTCACCACCTTGGGTGAATTAGTCCTATGTGGATTGAAATAAAATTTAATTCAAATTTTTGGTGGGATTTTATTCTCCTAGATCTGATGTCAGCTTGTAGTGTTGTAATTTTGGGAATTCTTGCATAATTGAATATAAATACAAGGTTATTTCTCTCATATTCAACACCTAGCATTCAAGTGAGTTCACAAGAGAATTTCAATCATTCAAAAGAGCATCCAAGGAATTCAAGACAAAATCATCAAAGATTTTAGAGAATTCTTCAAGCATCAATCATCATGTCAAAGATTTCATCCATCATGTTTGTTATTGTGCTAACACTTGTGATGTAGGGTTAATGATTCAAGCAAGTGTTTCAAGAAACATTACATCAACCAAGAAAGATCCAAGAACCCAATACATTTTAGCCATCTCAATCATATTTTTAGCACCTTATTGCTAGGGTTTGGTAAGTTGCAACATTGTCTTTTCTTCATTCTCCATTCATATTTGCTTTCATTTCAAGGATTTATTTCCAAAATGGGGTTTGACCAAGGAAAAATCCTATCCACTAACCCAACAACCATTTTCCCTCTCCTTTGTGTTTGATTTGTAGGGCTATATTTCATATTTCATAAGGAGCAAGATTGGAGAAAATTTGTCAAGTGATAAAAGTTGTCAAAGTTGTCATCAAGCCTTGGAGAAGCTTGGAGAAGACCTACAGGTTAAAAATCAGAGATTTGGATCTGGAAACCAATCAAGAAGGATAGATTAGAAAAATAAGAGTAGAATAAGCTTTGAAATTTGTAGAAAAGTCCAACTATACTAATTCACCACTTCTGGCGAATGAGCCCCAGTTCTAGTACTTTTTTAGGATTTTGTAGATCTAGATACACTTTTGGTAGAAACCTATTCCTGCACAGTTTCCCAGAAATAGGACTGATCCACTCAGCTTGTTGAATGAGTCCGATTCAGTAGTAAAGTCTGATTTCCTAGAATTGTAGACCTCCATTCAACCTTCTCCAGTTTCCCAGGTGCACAATTTCTATTTTTGAATTTTTTGTTGCATTTTAATCACTTTTCTAGGTCATTTAGAGTTAGTTCACATTCAATTAGGGTTTTACATTTCATCTTGCATTACATTATCTTTTCCAAGTCTAAAATTGGTGGTGAACCCCTCATTAGATCATATTCAATTCCTAGGACAACCCTATTGCAAGATCTCTTTGTCTTTTGCATTGACATCTGTAGGGTTATCCTTCAGTGGAATTACTTTGAAAGTGGTTGTGATAGCACTTGATCTCCCTATCTAGCATTTTCAGAGGTTCCGGTTGTATCAAATTAAAAACCCTTAATAGTAATTAGATCCACTTGCATTCATTAAACCCTTAATCTGTTAAAAATTTTGAACATGAAATTTAGATAACATAAATTGTAAGAACCAACAACATACAAAAGAGAACACTAGATTTGCGTGGAAACCCCTGGAAGGGAAAACCAACATGAGGATTAGATCACAATATAAGTAATTGCAAAACTATTACAAGGAGGCTCGTTGTCAGAATAGGATACACTATCCAAAAAGGTTAACAACCTAGGCTCACTTCCAGAGTAGAAAGAAAAAAGAAGATAGAATATTACAAAGAGAACATGATCTCATTGCAACAAAGAATCCACCACAAAAACTCCAATAAAATTCACAATATTCAAGTGATCAAGATATCTCCAACTCCCTAAATTAAACAATCTTGCATTATAGCTCACACTGCATTTCACGCTTTACACTTAATTTCACATCACAACACACAATTCTATTCCACACACTCCATCTCTCATTAGTTTACCTTGCATTTATACCATCCACAACTTGAAAAACATCTTCAAGTTGGCTACACACAACTTACACTTTACAAATTAAGAATAGGTTAGTACTAAGCATTTTCATGGTGGATAGGAATGAAAATGGACCAATATAAAACTTAATTGAGACTGCAATCAACTCTTACATTCTACACTACATCTTCATTAATACTTGATCATCTTCGAATGTAGTGTAAACACAACATCAACCATTATCAATGCAAACACCATTAAAATTTAAATTACATGCTTCCTCAAATCTAAGGATGAATTTTGAACCACTTACCATATTTCATCACTATCTATAATATTCCTCTATCACCCTAAAATCCATCAAAGTCCTTTGCAAAAAATTGCACCTTCAGAATGTGCACAACTTATACACTTAGACTACTCTACCAAACACTACAACTCTAACATCCAACTTCCCAAGCACCAAATCATAAAACCTCTTGGATCAAGCAAGAAATCAACACTATAAACATAGCTTCAGAATCACAAAACCTTGAAGAGAAACTATGGAGAAACATGGAGAAAATACATTTCTCCCAAACACCTCTATAAGCAACACTATGAGTCTATTTCACATAATGGTGAACATAACTTATTCTACACAAAAATCCAAAAGCCCAAATTCTAGATATAGAAACTCTAAACACCTCTAACCAACATATCCAAGCCACACAAGAAGATCTTCAACCTAGAAGAAATGTGAAGAAAAACCAGATCACCTCTACAAACTAGAACACCTCTACAATAGCATGTTTCCTCTTTTTTGTCAATTTTCTCAATATCCTCAACATCTAAACCATAAGAAAAAACTTATCAAAGAAACACTAGAGGTTAACATCATCAACTTAACTAATGATAAGATAGTGCAATTGATCAAAGCAATAGTCTCTCTCAACCACTGCACAACTATCACCAATGACAACACAATCTTGTTGACATCAATGACAACACCTTCATACTTGCAACAATCTCCCCCTTTGTCATTGATGGCAACACGTGATGTGAAAAACCATCAAAGACACAATAGCTCTTAACATACCTATTTCCTTTTCTCTTTTCTCCCCCTTGCACAACTAATTCATTACAGTCTCCCCCCCTTTGACACTTTCCTTTTTCAAATGTCTCATACTCACCCTTTGACATCAATGGCAAAGGATAAGATATTTTAAATTTTTCTCCCCCTTTGAAATAGAACCAAGATACTTGCAACTCTTTGAATACCCAAACTGTGAAGTATATACCAATCAAATTAGCAACCTTTGTAAAATTATAATATATATTCCATACTGCAACAATGTCACTACCTACTCCCCCTAAGAGGTAGCCACCAACATCAGTCTAGACAAAAAATGAATCAATAGATCAACTAGAATGATGCATCTCCATTTGCATCTAGTTCAAAGGAGGGGAAATAACCCCCAAATTCTCCCAAAGATACTCAAAAGTATCCTTAGAAGAGCCTTAGTAAATATGTCAGAAATCTAATCCTTTTTAGGTACACAATCAAGTTTCACTTCATTCTCCATAACCCTCACTCTCAAAAAGTGATACCTAATTGATCTATTCTTTGTTCTTGAATGCATCATAGGGTTCTTTGAAATGTTGATTGCACTTGTATTATCACAAAATGTAAAAATAGGCTCATCATACACTACTCTAATAACCTTCAATGTTTGTCTCATCCACAATACCTATGTACAACAAGATGTAATATAATCAGCCTCTACATTAGATAAAGAAACAAAATATTTTTTCTTACTTAGTCATTATACCAATATAAATTTGAGAAATAATGCACCACCAATTGTACTTTTCATGTCATCCACACATCCATCCCAATATGCATCTATGTAACCACTTAGTGTGAAATAAGTATCCTTTGGATACCACAAGCCATAATCTGGAGTGCCCTTCAAATATCTTAATATCCTCTTCACTACTGCAACATGTGACTCTCTAGGATATTCTTGAAATCTAGCCAAAAGAAAAACTTCATACATGATATCTAGTATATTATTAGTTAGGTATAGTAGTCCACCAATCATATATCTATACTTTCTCTTATTAGCCTTAGGGGATTCATCATCCTTACTCAGTTTTCAACCAGTAACCATAGGAGTAAATATTGATTTGGAGTCATCCATTCCAAACTTCTTCAACATTTATTAAACATACTTTGACTATGAAATGAATATTCCTTTATCTATTTGATTGATTTGTATCCCAAGGAAGAAATTCATCTCCCACCATATAGAAATAGCAAACTCTTTCTGCATCTCTCCTACAAATTTCCTACACATAGCTTCATTTCCTCGAAAAATTATGTCATCAACATACACAACCACTATCAATATTCAATATTCTTCAACCTTAAAGTAGAGATTACTATCTATGGTGCCTTTATTGAATCCTTCTTGTATCAAATATCTATCTAACCCTGAATACCAAGCTCTACGAGCTTGCTTCCCATGCAATGCCTTCTTCAAATTGCAAACCATATTAGGTTTATCTAAAAAATGAAATCCTTTGAGTTGTTCCATGTAAAATTCTTCTTCCAACTCTCCATTCAAGAAATAATACTTAAGATCCATTTGATAAACTTTAAAGTCCTTATGTGTTTCAAAATCCAAAAACATCCTAATTTCTTCCATCCTGGCCATTGGAGAAAATTTCTCCTCAAAGTCTATTCCTTCAACTTGTGGGTATGTGAAGGATCATGATGAGCCAAAAAGTGGCAATATGTAAGTGATATGATGGACCATGTGGTTGAAAACTTTTTTTTACCCAAAATTGATGATACAATAAGGGTTTTTAAAAGAGATTCTCAGCTTTCCACCAATATAAATTATGCTTTACTTTGAATTTAATAAATAATTATTATTCATTTTCTATTTGAATTATGACTAAAGTTGTGATTGATAGGTTGATTGAAAAACATCTATAGATTTCAAACGGTATCACATTTTTTGAATCTGAAACATGTGTCACATTATAAGCTTCGCATACTATAGGATTAAAAAAAAAAAATTTCATGAAGTTTTGACCAAGTTAAGGTGGTCAGACATAGGAGTTTTTATATTTTTAAGATTTTGTAATAAAAATTCATAATTAATTATTTACTTGGAAAAAAATATGCATCACATCGGGACATGAGTCCTCTACTTATATCTAAAATCTTATAAAAAAATATTATTATTTTATTGTGGTTACGGTGGTCAGACATACACCTACTTATTTTTTCCCTAAAATTTAAGTACTACTGCATTGAAATTTCAAATTTTCACCAAATAGATTTTTTTTCAAAATAAACCTAGTAGTTTACAAATTACATTCAATTCGCTCCAAATTCTATTCTTACATATTTTTAAAATAATATAGATAACTTATTCATTTTTTTATGTCAAGTTTATTAACTCTGATTTTCTTAATTTTCATCGCCACTTAAGGGCCTATTTTTTCCATGATGATCCTACACATACCCTTGTGCATAGACCTTACACATAGGTTTTTCCTTGTTTCTTACCACTTCTCCATTCTCATTCATCTTGTTTGTGAATACCCACTTAGTAGCAATAATGTTTTTTTTTTGAAGTCTAGGAACAAGCTCCCAAGTTTGATTCTTCTCAATCTACATAAGGTCTTCTTCCCTTGCCTTCATCAAATTTTCATCTTTGCATTCCTCACTCCGTGTCTTAGGTTCAAATTTAGAAATTAAACCCATATTTACTTTTTCTTCAGCAAATCTTCTTGTCAACACACCTTTTCTTTTGTCTATAATGATCTATTATTTGGAATGATTTCTCTGCACATACTTAGGGGTCTTAGGGGTCTTTTCCAAAGCTTCTTCCTCTTCATTCTGCACTTATTTTTCCTTAGATTTTTATGCTTCTTCTCCTCCACAATAAATTTCATCTAACTCATATCCATCTATTACCACTAAATTCCTCAAATCTTCATCAACCTTGAAACTTGCACTTTCAACAATCATTCTCAATATTTTATTGTAACATTTGTAAGCTTTTCTTTTAGTATAATATCCAAGGAAGATACCTTCATCATGTACCACTCTAAAGTACTTGACAGAAGGAATCCTTATGTACCACAACTCATAGGGAGTATGTGTTTTTATCTCTTACTTGAACTTTGTTAAGTATGTAAATAGTAGTATGAAATGATTATCTCTAGTATACTTTTGGTAGGTTAGTTTTTTTCATCATAGTCCTTGCAGCTTCTTGAACAATCATATTTTTCCTTTTAACTACTCCATTTTGTTAAGCAGTCCTAGGGGTAGACAAGTGCCTTTTTATGCCATGAGTATCATAAAACATGTTAAATTCATTGGAGGTGAACTCTCCAACCCTTTCAAACCTCAAACATTTGATCTTTAAATCCATTTAATTTTCAACCATAACCTTGAATGCTTTAAATCTATCTAGGGCTTCAGATTTTTCTTTAAGAAAAGTAACCCAACTCATTCTAGAATAATCATCAATCAAAAGCATAAAATATCTATCACCTTGAAGGATTCTCACTCTTGTAGGACCACAAAGGTATGTATTTAAAAAATTGAACAATCCAGTAGAAGATTGTTATTTTCCCTTGAAACTACTTCTAGTTTATTTTCCAAATTGACAATCTCTGCAAATAGCATTGATATGATTTTTAATCCTTGGAAAATCTCTTACTACTTGAACTGAACTGATTCTAACTAGGTTATCAAAATTGATGCAACAAATTTTCCAGTGCCATAACCAACTATCATTAATCTAATTCATAAAATAGTGACCATCAACACCCTTGAGCTGATAGATATTTCCATCTGTCCCTTTTCCAAAAACAATCATAGTTCCAGACCCTTTTATTATCTCGAATCTATCATTCTGAAACATAAGATTGTATCCTTTGCTACAATTTTTTCCAAAACTCAAGAGGTTATTCATTAAACATTTAACATAGTAAACATCTTCAGTATTATTCTTGCCATCAAAACTAATTGAACGTATTCTACAAATCTTATCACCTGAATCATCTTCAAATTTAACAAAATTATTCTCGTCTCTTATCATATGATTTCAGCAACTACTATCAATAACCCAATAGTTCTTATCATGTCTAACATGAAAATAAAATACCAAAGTACCTCCAATTTCATCCTTTTTTCTCCAAAAGACTTTCCTTCATGTAACTTTTATTAGAATGAGAAAAACCAAATTCATCTTCTAAAGCCAAGAACAAGCATTCATTATCATCAACATCTCCATAATCAGATTCAACATTAGAAATACTAGCATATTCTCTAACATAATAGCTTTTCTTGATCATTTTTCCTTTTTTCTTTGTTCTTTTTTATCACAGTTTTATCTGGACATCTTGAAGCATAGTGACTGTGTTGCCAAAAAGTTTAGCCTTTGACACTTTTTCACTCATTCAGGCATTTTACCTTGGATTTTGGCCTTGTTTTGCCTTGATTTGGTCTTGAATGCTTATAAATCAACAATAACCTAATGGTGTTTTACAAAGGTGTTGTGAAGTTTTGTAACACACCTTCCCACTTTTCTAAGACCCTTTCAACACAATTCACCTAAACAACCCCTTTTTACCCCTTTCCAAGCCTTCTGTCAAAGTGTTGTAATGCATTTTCGTACTTTCCTAGGCTTGTCATCACTACATCAACACTTCCTTATGCTAAACCGGCCCCTTAATGTAATTTTAGGCCCGACTTAAGTGTGTTTTAGGAGGTAAACCTGATAAACATCATTTAACACCCTTTTATTCTTGACCACCACTTGAATTTGTCCAAGTGGACTAGGTCGCCACCCTGGGTGACCTAATCCCTTTTGGAATAAAATTCAAAATTAAAACAAAAACTTAATGGGAAGTTTCCTCCAAAACCCTAAAGTCAACATATCATGTGTCATTTTCAGGAAATTAGGGCATATCTTGTATAAATAAGGGTTTTCACCTTTATTTCCCCCCCTAAGCTTAGTTTCATCTTCACAAGCACTCTTGCACTCAATCTTCACAAAATGCATTCAAGCACAAGGCATATCAAGAAACCTCCATTGGAGTTGGTTCTTGCATGTTGCAAATTTGAACAACAAAGGATTTGGTGAGTGTTGGTATTTTCTTTATCATTCAATCATCCTTTCCTTTCATTATTTCTCATTTGGGTTTGATTTTGTAATTTCTTTCATTTTTGAAGCATCTTCTTCACTTTAGTTCTCTGGTTTTGCATTTTTGTTTTTTATTACAAAATCTTAGTTACAAGCATTTTATTCTCTTTTGTTTACACTACATTTGCATCTAGCCTACCCTTAGTCCACTTTGTATGAGATTTTGGTGTTCTCTTTCTAATACCGTAGTGAGATGAAGCTCTAGACTCATGGCATCTAACGTCAACACTCTTGTTGTAGATCTTGGGATTTCTCAAGCTTCTACTCCTAGTATCGACAGTAGTACACTAGGCTTAGAGACCATCCTTAGCAACTTTCTACACCTAGGAAACACAAATGGTGACAACAAAATTGAAGACCTCCCAAATGACAAGCTATTTCACATCCATGCTAATTTAGTTGACCTTCAACATGAACTAAGCCCTAAGAAAATATCTACCACTACCATCCCTGCCATAAAGAACATTCACCTCTCACTTGACCATGATGATGGCCTAGGTGTTGTGAAGAAGATAGTGGAAATATATCAAAAACATGTCTCTTCCACACCTAGGATATCTTACCCACCCACCCACCCTTTTTTTTTTCCAAGGAGGATCTTCCACTCCTCCTCCCTCAACAATAGCTTCCATCCCCACTTATGCATCTCCTAGTGTGACAACAACCATGCAACAAATTAGAAATGTGGTATCTTCCCTCAACATTCATACTAGTGTTCCTACTTCCCTTGTGGAATCACATCCCTTCACCTCTTCCACCATACCTCCCATTTGCATCCCGTTCACTTCCCCTTCCACCTCATACCACTTATACTGATCCCCTTATCACACAACATTTTCACACTGTTACATCCATGCAACAAAATATTTCCACTATCCATCAAAGCTAACATGGTTCACCCACCCACTATGTCTGTAGTAATCCATTGTCCTTAGACATACTATGCACCCCACTCCCATAGGGAATAGAAATTACTAGATTTGATAAGTACATAGGGATGGGTGACCCTTCTAATCATGTTAATGCTTATACTTCCTTATGTAGTGACTTTTCTCTTGATGAAAATTTTCTAGCTAAACTATTTCCTAGGACCCTCAAAGATGCCGCCTTGGATTGGTTCTCATACTTACCCAACAATTCCATTAGTTTATTCAATGAACTTGTGGATGCCTTTATTACCCATTTCTAGGTCCACATGACCCCTAAAAAAACCTTGGCTGATCTAATGAGATGTAAGAAAGACACTAATGAGAAGATAACTGAATTTATCTATCATTATCAAGCACTTTATTACTTAATTGACATCAAGATACCTGATACAGATCTACAAAAAATGTTTACAAATAACTTTATCACACCCCTCCAAGACAAAATCACCCTCATGAAGTTCCCTGCCTTCATGTACTTGTGCCAAGCACTTTGTGATTATCACAACTCAACTAGTAGTCATGATACAAGATCCACTTCTATTTGAGTTGAGAAGTTTAAAGCTTCCAACCCAACCAATTCTCTGCCATTTCGTAAACCAAATAAAGGGTTTTTTCAATTTAACCCTTCTTCCCAACCTCCACTTTCCAATAACCAAGTGGTCGTTGTTAGATCGGTTGTGCCCTTCAATTATGGAGATCCTAAGCGAACCTTCATGCCTTTACCTGACACCCTCTATAATACCATGACTCAATTGCTCCAACAAAAAATGATATGCTTACCTCCTATCCATACACTTGATCCCAATAATCCATTACCTCCATCCTATAATTCCACCACTTATTGATATTTCCCTGACATAATGGACATGACACCAAACAATGCAAGTGTCTCAAGCACCTTGTGCAAGACCTAATTGATTCGGGTTGTCTATCCGTTGTTGGAATCAATGATAAAGGAAATAAGTTCATGGCACCCCCCAACCAAAATTTTCAAATATTCACCAATCCTATGCCCAAACACAATGTTTCATTTGTCAAAGCTAGAGAAACTTCACAAAATGATGTCATGAATGTTGATACACAAGATGAACATTCTAATCCTCTTTCGAATGCAACCTATGTCAAGCCTATCAATGGAATGTTAAGTGGGATTGATGTCATCCATCATAAGGGACAAACCAAAGCACCTCTTGAGATTACCTTTTCATCTCAAGATATCCTCATAAATCTTCCTGATGGTCCTCTGTACATAGCCAAAATAATTTATGATAAGCCCACTAATGGGAAACTCATATATCCCACCTATGGTGAGAACGTGATCATAGAATAATTTTTGGTATTACATGATATTGTTCAATATGTTTATAATCGGCCTACTACTTGGATTAAAATGCATAATGGTTTCATCTACCTTATGATCGAATCGATCGCTCTCCCATTATAGATAGGCCCTAGGATGTTAGACATTACATTCTCTATCATACCACAATCAAACCAACTTCGTTTGTGACTAGGCCACCCATGGATTTTTTCAATTAAGGTGATCCCCTATATTATCCACAAATGTGTGAAGTTTCCTATTGAAAATGAAATATTCATTGTCCAACATAATGACTTCAATCCTCTATCCTCCAAATGTAACTTTTCTTTAGAATCATTTTGGCCTGAGCCTATGGAACCCATCACTCCTAGATGAGATTTCTTTTTCATTGCCTATCAGAAGTTTACAGGAAAGAAAATCTTTGAATTCTCTTTTGCAACATGCCTCCTTCTACCTCAAACACACCTATCCTTGATGAAGCTATGTTGCAACCCGAATCCAATATGCCTAACCAAACCATGCCTGAAACCTCTTCCACATCATCCAAGAGGCCTAGGGATCATGACAACAATTCCATTCTCCCTCCTCACATTAAACAAGTACATAAAGCTAAGGAGAAAGTGGATGAGCCACCTATGGTTCATCCCATTCCTCCCCCTAGGGATGACAAGAAACCTATGGTGGACCAACCTGATCCTTCTCATATGCCCCTTGAAAAAAAGACAAAAAGGAATAAAAAAGCTAGAGAGCATTGGTGTCACCATCATGCTCTTTCTCGTCCATCACGTGATGAAGAAAATATTGAAAATCATAATCCACCTATTCCAAAAGAAATTCTTTGAAACCTTCCTCCTCCACCCCCGTAGCCTGATCATATACCTCCATCATCACCACTATTGCATGCTTCCACTAATATTGTCCTTTGACCTCCTATTGTCATCAATATAGATAATGACAACAAGGAGAATGCTAGAATAGATGAAGAGGTACACCAAACTTTGAATTCACTATTCTCCTCGTCCATTAGAATGCATGATAATTCTCCTCAAACAAGCATTGATCTAGATTATAGTTCTACAATTGTTGTTGTCCCTCTTGCTAGTTGCCCACCTAAATTTTATAATGTGCAAGATTGTGAGGTGGATGACTTGCCTGATGATTGACAAGCATTTTCCTAACTAGTTTCTTTCCTTTTCTTTGGTGTGTTGGTTTATGTGTCATGTGTTCCCTGTATTGTTTTATTTTTTGTTCTCTCTCTTTGTGACCTTCTTCTATTTGTTTCTTTCTTCTTCTATATGTCGTGCATTCATTTCGCTTTTCATTTTTCTTTTTCCTTCCATTTGGGGATGATGCAAGGCATTGAGACCATAATGTTTCCTTCATGTTGACCCAAATGGACCCTTTTTCCTTTTCTTTGTCTTTTTTCCTTCCATTTGGGGATGATGCAAGGCATTGAGACCAATGTCTCCTTCATGTTGACCTAACTGGACCCTTTTTCCTTTTCTTTGTCTTTTTGACTTCCATTTGGGGATGATGCAAGGAATTGAGACTACAATGTCTCCTTCATGTTGACCCAATTGGACCCTTTTTCCTTTTCTTTGTATTTTTTCCTTTCATTTGGGGATGATGCAAGGTATTGAGACCGAAATGTCTCCTTTATGTTGACCCAAATGGACCCTTTTTCCTTTTCTTTGTCTTTTTTCCTTCCATTTGGGGATGATGCAAGGCATTGAGACTACAATTGTTCCTTCATGTTGACCCAAATGGACCTTTTTTCCTTTTATTTGTTTGTTTTCCTTCCACTTGGGGATGATTCAAGGCATTGAAACCATAATGTCTCCTTCATGTTGACCCAAATGGACCCTTTTTCCTTTTCTTTATCCTTTTACCTTCCATTTGGGGATGATGCAAGGCATTGAGACAACAATTTCTCCTTCATGTTGACCCAAATGGACCCCTTTTCTTTTTCTTTTTTCCTTTCATTTGAGGATGATGCAAGGCATTGA
This sequence comes from Sequoiadendron giganteum, assembly GCA_007115665.2. Lineage (NCBI taxonomy): Eukaryota > Viridiplantae > Streptophyta > Pinopsida > Cupressales > Cupressaceae > Sequoiadendron > Sequoiadendron giganteum. Next base: position 43,989,383 of record CM021100.1, read on the forward strand.
GACTACAATGTCTCCTTCATGTTGACTCAAAAAGGCTCTTTGTATTTGTGTTTTTCTTTTTCTTTTGTTGTCTTTTTGGTGATGATTCAAAGCATCGAGACACCCTACATCTCTTCCATGTTGGCCCAAAATGACTTCTTTTAAATTTTTTCCACTCTCTTTGTGTCCTTCCTCTAGTCTATGTATTTGGGGAGATGATGATAGTTTCGAGCTCTCTACACAAAATTTGACGCAATGAACATACTGGCCCCAAATTCATAGATCCCTTATGTGTTTGTTATTTCTTATTTCAGGGTAGCTCCCCCCTTTTCCCTTTTCTTTTTCCTTTTCTTTTACATGATAAAACCTCTCTTGAAAACCTATCAATTGGCATAGGGCTTTCTAAGTTGGCTCTCATGTCCTTTTCTTTTCTTTTCATTTCCTTTCCTTTCTCTACTTTAAAGTAATTTCTCACAAAATGTTGTGTACCAATTCCTTTAAAGTGGGGGCATACATTGGCATCATTTATTTCTGCATTTTCTTTCTTTGTCCTTGGTTCCTAGTGAAGCATTATCACTTCATATGATGTGTTTCTCAATTTATGGATGACATTGGGTGTAATTTCCTTCATAAGTGTGACTTATCTTAGCATATTACATTCCTCTTAGTGGCATGATGTGACACATTGCATCCCCTAAGTTACAAATTTTGTATCCTTTGATTGGTCCTATTTTGGAAACATTAGACATGATGTTCCCTAAGTCAAAGACCTCACATGAACTAAATAAGACTCCTCAGAACAATCATTTTTATACTTTTTTACATTTTTAGATATTGTATTTTTGCATCTTGCATACATGGCCACCTTGCATAACACAACTTGCATGGCCATGGTGCCATCTTTCCCTTTTTCATGAGTTCTAAGCATCTGGGGCTTTGCTTGTCTCATGAACCATGAACCTTTAACTTTTTTGGTGCCTTATCAAAGTTATCAGGAGGTATAACTTTGGTATGGTTGAGCGGGAATCCTAAATAGCAGCATGAATTTCCCCACAACCAACTGTGTGTTTGTGAATGCATACCGGCTAGGTGTATGTATTTCACCCTTTTCGGTCTTCTCACCTAGTGGACAACCAAAAGTCTTGTCGGCCTAGAGTGAGTACATCTTCCTTTCGAACAAACAACCAGATCTAATCCACAACTAGCTAGACAAACAGTCGAAGCTTGATCCAAATTTTCTTCTCTCTTTACTCCCTCACATCACTTCTTGTGTGACATTTTGTGCTTATGTTTGGTTTTTCCATGGGATCTTGATCATCCCTCTCGATTGATGTCATCTCACCTTACTAGCATGAATATGTTGGATCCCTCTCGATATGCATGACTCAGATACTTTAGTGTGAGTTTGAATAAAGTTCATCCTCTCACTAAAGTGAGGGCTACATGTGTCACCAAAAAGTGTAGCCTTTGATAACTCTTCACTCATTCGAGCCTTTTCCCTTGGATTTTGGCCTTGTTTTTCCTTGATTTTGTCTTCAACGCTTGCAAATTAACAATAACCTAAGGGTGTTTTACAAAGGTGTTGTGAAGTGTTGTAACACACCTTCCCACTTTTCTAAGACCCTTTCAACACAATTCACCTAAAAAACCTATTCTTACCCCTTTCCAAGCCTTGTACCAAAGTGTTGTAAAGTGTTGTAATGCATTTTCATACTTTCCTAGGCTTGTCATCACTAATTCAACCCTTATGCTAAATTGGCCCTTTAATGTAATTTTAGGCCCAAATTAAGTGTGTTTTAGGAGGTAAACCTAAAAAAAATAATTTAACATCTTATTCTCGACCACCACTTGAATTTTTCCAAGTGGACTAGGTCATTACCTTGGGCAACCCAGTCCCTATTGGCATAAAATTCAAAATTTAAAACAAAAACCTAATAGGAATTTTCCTCCAAAACCCTAAGGTCAGCCTATCATGTGTCATTTTCAAGAAATTAGGGCATATCTTGTATAAATAAGGGTTTTCACCTTCATTTGCCCCCTAAGCTCATTTTCATCTTCGCAAGTACTCTTGCACTAAATCTTCACAAACAAGCATTCAAGCAAAAGGCATCTCAAGCAACCTCCATTGGACCAGGTTCTTACATGTTGCAGAGTTCAACAACAAAGGATTTGGTGAGTTTTTGTATTTTCTTTATCATTCAATCATCCTTTCCTTTCATTATTTCTCATTTGGGTTTGATTACTATCCATGGGGTTTGACTAAGGAAAACCCCTATTATCTAACCCTAACCCTTTCCCTTCCTTTGTATGTGTGCTTGTAGGTGTGTACGCAGATTTGGAAAATAGTAAAGTGTTCAAAAGGGTACCATAGTTCCATCTAAGTCAACTCAAGTCATCAAACCCTAGGTGGAGAAAAAGGACAACTTGTAGGTCATTTTGTGAGGACTCAAACATGGGTCTACATAAAAGGAAAGTGCAAGTGGGGACCCACATAAGTAGACTTTGAAACTCCTAAAAGTATCAGGAGGACTAGGTCACCATTATTGGTGACCTTTTCCCTATAATAGGTCTGAAAAAGGGTTTTGACACTACTGGATACCCTTTTGACAGAAACCCACTTTGATAGATTTTCTGAGTAGAAGGACCAGGTCACCCATTCTGGCATAAGTGTCCCTATGCAGATTTCAAGCAAATTTCAGAACATTATGGGGCTCCTCTTATGCAATTCTCCATTCCCAGGTGCACAATCTCTATACTTCCCAATTTATTTCCATCTTTTCATACATTTAGGATATATAGTTTAGTTTACATATAGCTTACATTTGCTTTGTTTACATTTCATAGTTAGATTAGTTTCATTTTATTTCAGCATTTAGCCACACTTCAACACACATAACACAACCCTATTCAGCCCATACCCTCCTTTTGAATGAACTTACCAAAAAGAGCATATCATTAGGTGAAAGAGTACCATTCCTCTAAACCAAGTGCTCCAAGGTGAAAACCCTAGGGGCCTAGTGAAGGGGAATCATCTTTCCCTCTTAGCTTATATATCTTTTTGGTGGTTCAGTGACCTATATTTCCTCAATTGAAAAATTTGAAAGGTAATTCTCCTTTCTACTTACTAGTTCCCTTTTTCATTCTTCTTACAAAGTTAGCTTCCACACCATCAAGATCATCTCCATCTGAATCCTCAAATTTTTCTGATTTTCTAGTCTTGAAAGCAGTCTCCACTTTTGCACCATTTTTTAGACCACTTTTTCTCATTTCAAATGAAGTTAGTTGGCCAAACAACATATCTCTAGTGCAAGTATTAAAATTTGAAACTTCCTCAATAGCAAAAACCTTTTCACTATAATAATCGGGAAGAGTTATGAGAATTTTCTTTACCACTTTAGGTTCTTTGATGTGTGCACTAAGACCTCTCATAGCACTTACTAGTTCATCAACCCTCTGCATGTAACTTGTAATTGTTTCATCTTCAGACATCCAAAAAGTCTCAAATTGTGTCTTTAAATTCTATAGCTTAGCTTGTTTAACCTTGTCATATCCTTCATAAATACTTTCAACTTATCCCAAATTTCTTTAGTAGTTTTTAGATCCATGACATTCACTAATTTGGTATTTGCAAGACTACTCAAAAGATAAAACCTTGCCTTACCATATATTTCATAAGCCTTGATTCCATCACATCTGCTTGGTCCATTTGGAGGCATGTTATATATAGTCCTCACTACCGTAGTGACATAAAATCCAAGGTAAATTGGATAGCCTTTTATATTCATTTCCAGAATGAATAGCTTTGTGCCATCAAACATAGCGATCTACTTCTTGATCACCATCCTAGATCTACCTCAAGTGGTTAAGCTTTTCTCCAAGGAACCTTGCTCTGATACAAATTGTTGAATTCACAAGACAACTAAGAGGGGGTGGGAGGTGAATTAGTTGTATCAAATTAAAAATCCTCAACAATAATTAGATTGGTATGCATTCATTAAACCCTTAATTTGTTATAATGTTTGAACATGAAATTTAGATAATAGAAATTGAAAGAACCATTAGAATACACAAGAGAACAACAAATTTATGTGGAAAAACCTATACCATGGTGAGGACTAGCTCACACTATAAGTAATTTCAAAATCAATAAAAGGAGGATCACAACTAGAATAATATGCACTATCTAGAAATAATCACAGCCCAAGCTAATTACTAGAATAGAAACAAGAAAAAAAATAGAATGTGACACAGAGAACATGATCTCAATGCAACAAAGAATCCACCATAATAGCTCCAATAATACTTATAGTCTTCAAGTGATCAAGATACCTCTAGCCCACTGCATCAACAATATTTCATTAGAGCTTGCACTACATTTTGCACTTTTGCACTTAATTTCACATCATAACAAAAAATTATATTCCACACACTCTATCTCACATAAGGTCACATTGTATTTATACCATCCACAACTTGAAAAACATCTTCAAGTCGGCTACACACACCTTACACTTTACAAATTCAAAATAGGTTGGCACTAAGAATTCCTATGGTGGATATGAAAAAAATTGGATGAATACAAAACTTGATTGAGATTGAAATCAACTCTACATGCCACACTACACCTTCATTAATACTTGATCATCATTAATACACAAACACCATTAAACTTTGAATTTCACACTTCCTCAAATCCAAGGATGAGTTGTGAACCACATACCATGCTTTATCACTATCTAGAATATTCCTCTATCACCCTCAAATCCATCAAACTCCTTTGCAAAAAATTTTACCTTCAGAATATACACAACTTGTACACTTATACTATACTGCCAAACACTACAAATCTAACATCCAACATCCGAAGCACAAAATCATGAATCCTCTTGACACAAGAAAGAGATAAAAAATATCAAAATACCTTCAAAATCAGAAGACTTGAATTGAAACTACGGAGAAAAGCAAATAAAATGCATTCCTCCCAGACACCTCTATAAGCAACACTGTGAATCTAGTTCATATACTGGTGAACATAACTTCTTCTGCACAATGATCCAAAAACCCAAATTTTGGATATCAAAAATCTAAACACCTCTAATCAACATACCCAAGCCACACAAGAAAATATTCAACCAAGAATAAATGTGAAGCAAAACCATATCACCTCTACAACACCCTATTTCCTTTTTTTGTCAATTTTATTAATATCCTCAACATATAAACCATAAAAAAAATCTTATCAAAGCAACACCAGAGGTTAACATCAAAAACTTAACTGATGACAACATAATGCAACTAATCAAAGCAATAGTCTCTCTTATCCACTGCACAACTGCCACTAATGACAACACCTTCATACTTGCAACATTAAGTTCCATCATGGGACTCAAAAAAACTAAAGAAAATAGGGAAAACACATTTTTCGAGGGGTGATGCAAGATTTCCCCTACACCACGGGATTCTCTTGCATCAGACACTCAAGGTAATTTTAGAAGTGACCTTTTCACTTCTCTAGTGTTGGAGGAAAACCAAGATGGTGAACCTATGTCTTAGACAACCATGATGAATCTTCAACAAGCCTTTCTTTCAACTTAACCAGATATTCTTCATACTGCCTATTTCTTGTACTTCTACACACATGACTATCCAATATTTCTTCTATCTCTTCCTTCTCTAAAGTAGATGCTCGAATATTCTATTTTTCTTTTATTGGTCTTTCCTCCATATATCCTTCATAATACTCTTTCAAATAAGAAATTTTTAACACATGAGAAATATTTAGCCCTCATCAACTCTACCTTACAAAAATTTCTTGAATAATGCTTCTTTAGGACCTTGCATGGTCCAAATTTCTTCATTTTCAACTTGTTATATATTCCCATTGGAAACCTTTCCTTCCTCAAGTGAACCATGACTTCATCTCCAACCTAATTTTTTTTTAATTTTCACTTTTGATTAGCCTTAGATTTGTGCTAAGAATTCATCTTATTGATATGATTTCTTACCTCTTCATGTAAGTTATTCAAGTGTTCTACAAAATTGTTAGCCTCAACGCTACTCTTTTCCACTTTTTCCATCTTCCTCAACTCAGAAGAATTCCTTAGATTTCTCCCATATACAATATAGAATGGTGATTTACTAGTACTCCTATTGTTATAATTATTGTAAGAAAATTATTCATGTGGTGTAATCAAATCCATTCCCTTGGGATTATCTCCTACTAAGTATCTCAATAGGTTTTGTAAACTCCTATTCGCCACCTCTATTTGTCTATTAGTCTATGAATGGTGTAAAAAATTTAACTTCAAATCTATCTTCAACTTCTCCCATAATATCCTCCAAAAATAACCAACAAATTCAGTATCTCTATTTCAAACTATACTCTTTGGTAGACCATGTAATCTCACCACCTCTCTAAAAAACAACTCTATAATGTGAAAAATGTCACTACTATTATAACGGAATGAAATTTTTCATATTTGAAAATATGTCAACCACCATAAATATTGAGTCATTTCCTCTTTGTTTCCTTGGTAAACAAAGAAAAAATTCCATTCTAATATCTTCTCATGGCCTCTCTAGTATAGGTAATGGCTTATATAGCCTAGTTTTCTAACTTACCCCTTTAACTGGTGCAAGAGCACCCATAGGTTGTCTAGGAAAACTTTGTCTAGGAAACCTAAGAAATATATTATGGCATTTTGGTTGTGTTTAGATGAAGGTCATGTTTACCATAGAGTATGGGTAATATATTTGTAGATCAAATGAGGTTTAGGACTTTTGCAAGGTGCAAATAGGGCTAGGAAGTTGTGTTGCAACTGTGCAACATTAGAAATGTTGCTCAACAACATTGTCAATTGGAGCTACAAGCGACCATGAAGAGCCCAAGGGAGAGGATAATTGATTGGTAACAATATTTATGGGATTCCTCGACATTGGAGTGAGGTTGGAAGCCTTTCATACTGTTTAATTTTTTGAATTCAAGGAAAGCATATGTGAATTCTGTGTGAAATTTCAGGTTTTTGTATTACAATGATGCTTTAATGGAGTATTTTTGGCACTGTAACTCATGCATGATGTAGGGTAGTTGTTCTTTGAATTTTGTGTGGCATTAGATAGTTTTTTTGTTTAATTTAAAGCACTTCTTGTAAATAGTTTTGTGTTCTACTGTGTTGTTGGTCTGAACCAGACAGTTTGTAAAGAATGGAGGGTTAGTTCACTTTCCCAACGTAAAAATTGTATGGCCCTTTGGGATTAGTGACTAGACTCCATGGATGTACATATAGTAGGATTTGGGGCCTTTTAAATCACATGAGCTATTGTGGAAGTCTTATCCTAGGCGAGCCAGAGAAGAGCCCGGTTAGGAAAGAACATAGTGCAGAGCACTTAATTTGTAGATGTGTTAACTTAGAGATAAATTTCCTTTTGGAGAAGGAAGATATGAGTCTAACCAAGGTATGCTAAAAATTAAGAGTCTCTACCAATCCATTTGTGAGGGAAGAACTTAGCAAGTTGCAGAGAAGCCAGGAAAGGGCTTAAAAAGCCTTAGTTTTGCTCATTTTCAGGTTAGGGAATTGTACAACCAGTTGTCGCCCAAGACCCCAAAAATCCTTGAGAGGTGGGCATATGAACCTGTAATCCCAAGAAAAGATTGGGGTTTTCTTTGGAAGGGCTTTGGGAAAAACCTTGATTTCTTGGAGAAGGAAACCTAATAGGGCTAGTAGCCTTCTAGAACTAATGAAGGAGTTTGGTGAAAGCGACTTGTAGATGGAGCTAGGTGGATTCCTAATGCCCCAAGAAGGATGGAATGAAGCTTTTGGAAGCACCTCCACACCTCTATAAAACATTTTCAATAAATTTTTGGTTAGTAGCCTTTAAGGTAGTTTAAGGGTTAATGGCTAGTGCTACAAGATTGCATCAAGTTTTGACTTGGTAGAAGGAACTTTGTTGATAGTTGGGTTGGCAAGGAGGACAAGGGGATCCTAAGAAGGAAGAGATCCTATAGGTTGCAAGGTAGAGAAAGACACCCTAAAGTCTTCCAAGAAATATTTAGAGCATGAATCACTGAGTGATTCATCCAACCTCCCTATCATTAATCATCTGGCATACTCTACAACATTGTAAAAACATCATCATAGCTTGTTGTAACTATGGCCAATAATAATTATCACTAACAAGATTTCTGGTCTTATCTCAACCAAAATTTCCAACCAATCCTCCACTATACTTATCCTTGATTAGATTCTCTCTCACAGAACTCCTTGGAATGCACAATTAGTTTCCCCTAAAAACATTCCATCTTGGATTAAGAAATCCAACCATTTTTTCATATCCAAAGTAACTCATTCCAAAAAATCCTTCCAAGCTTCTACAAAGTTTGGATCTTCAAGATGCAAACTCTAGAGTTCATTAAACCCAACAACCTCTATTCTCATCTCTATCAACAAATTCTTCCTTATACTTAATGCATCTACAACTTTGTTTTACCTTCCACTCTTGTGCTTCAAAATAAAATTATAACTTTATAAAAATTGAAACCATTTTAAGTGCCTTTGAGTTAAATTTCCTTAACTATTAAGATACTGCAAACCATGATGATCAGTATATAAAAAAATAATTTTGGAAAAAATAGTGTCTCCATTTCTTCAAAGCCTGAACTATAACATAAAACTCTTGATCATAGAAAAAATATTTATTTTTAGCATCATTAAACCTCTCACTAAAACAAGAAAGAAGCACCTTCTTGACTCAAAACAACTCCTATGGCATTGTCACTAGCATCATAATCTATGTGAAAGACCTTATTGAAATAGAAAAGTACCAAAAAAGGTCTCTTTATGAATTTATTCTTCAACATATCAAAACTATTTTATATCCCCTATGATTTCTTTAGTTAGAGGTACACAAATACTACTAAACTTCTTAGTAATTTTTTTGCAAAACCTTACTAGACTATGAAATGATATTACCTCTATAAAACTCCTTGGAGTGGGCTATTCAATGATAGCCCTCACATTCTTTGGATTCATTTTAAGACCCTCTGCTGAGATAACAAATTCCAAATACACCAACTCTCTCATAAAAAAAATGCACTTCTTTAGATTAATCAACAACTTTTCCTTCCTTAAATTCTCAAGAACTCTTTGGATATGCATCAGGTGCTCCTCGAATGTCTTACTAGAAATCAAAATATCATCTAAATAAATAATAGAATTTTTTCCCAAAAAAAATATTTTAATATCTCATTCATAATCCACATAAATGTGCTCAGTGCATTGGTTAGACCAAATGGTATGACTAACCTTTTATACAAGCCCTCTTTAGTCTTGAAGGTTATCTTCCAATCCTCTCCTTCTCTTATAAAGATCTGATGATACCCAATTTTCAAGTCAATATTTGTGAACTACTTGGCTCCACTCTCCACCCAAATAATCCATAATGTTATCCATCCGTGACAATGAAAATCTATATTTGATTGTAATTTTTTTAATGGTTCGAGAGTCTGTACACATTCTCATTTCTCCATCTTTCTTTGGTGCTAGTACTACATGTACCACACATGGACTCAAACTCTCTCAAATCAATCCTTTCTTTAATAGCTTTTTAACTTGTCTATTTATAGGATTCATTCTATGGATTGAATTATTTATAAAATTGGCTCTTAGTATCAAATCCATCTAATGACTAATCTTCCTCACTGGTGGAAAACCCTTAAGTACATTATTTGACATAATTTCATGGAAATCCTCTAACAAGTATGAGAATTTTTCTAATATATCTTCACCTTCTTATTTATTAACTTTAGTAATCAATGCATAACACATATGCTCATTCTTCATACCATCTAGAAAAATTATACCATCAACTAATTTTTTTTGGCACTACTACATACCTTTTATTTCACTTCCTTTAGGGCTTCAACTTGTGGTGGACTCTATCCTTTGTCAAGGAATATGTGTTGGAATTTCCTTCATGTACTACATTCTAATAAAATTTCCATGGTCTCCCTAATAACATATGGCAAGTATCCATAGGAATGATATCACATAGTTCCCAATCTTGAACTTCGCTAGGCATTTATCATTGACCAAAGCTCTATGTTCCTTCTGTAGATATGCAATATGATATGGATGTTGATGTCTTCTTCTCTCCAATTACATTTTTTTAACCATCTCCTCTGAAACAATATTATCAGTGCTACCACTATCAATGAATTGAAATGAAGAAAACAGCTGTTCCACCTTTTGGGAAGTGGAACACAAACTAGGGTTTAGGGACCTAGACCAATTTTCTTCAAGTTACATTCAAGGAAACCTTAGAGATATCAATCAAGGGATAGAATAAGGGAAAGAGATCTGAAATAATGTGTCTTAGGGTGTGATTAAATACTAAATAAGGGTTCACCACCAAGCAAGGTCTTGGAAAGACAAGAAATGAATGTAACAAATAGAACCTAACTAGATGACCTATGAAATGAAACTAAAAATCAAGATAACAAATTGAGAATGAATAGAGGTGCACCTGTAAGAAATATGATTTAAAAACAAGCTCCAAATCCTTGAAATTATAATGTTTGATGCTCACTAGGACTTATACGCTAGTTTGGGTGATTTAGTCCTAGATTAGGGTTTCTAGGTAGAAATTAGAATCTAGCAATGACAAGTCTGGAACTTTTGAAATCAAGAAAATACACTATATTGGGACTCATATGCCACAAGTGTTGTATGAATCCTATTCTACTTTTTCGAAAGGTCAAGATATAAATTTGTTCTTCTATCTCTTCTCTTCCTTCCAATCTTTTTTTCTAGGTCTAAAACTCTGAATTCAGACCTGTAGATGACTTTTTGTGAAGATGGCAATCTTGTGACAACTTGGAAACTTTCCTCAATATTGCAACTCAATCTTCCAAGAATCTTCTAGCTCCAGGATACCTAGATCTGTAATCACACATGTAGAGAGAGAAAAACTTGTTGATTGTTAGGAAATAGTGGTTTACCTTGGTCAAGCCCTATTTAGGTAATTAAATCATACGATGAAAACATGAAACATAAAAATTAAGTATGAAACATGAACAATGAAACCTTGAATGATGTCTTGGAAAGTTAATCTACAATTTAACATGAAGTTTCCATGAATAATGTAAATCTTGATCTTGAATTGGATATGAAACAATGCTTGACTTAGATCTTGAATACATCATAACACTAGCTCAACAACATGCTTGATGCACCATGCCTTTGATATGATGATGGATATTGAATTGTTACAACAAATGATGAAGAAATATGCCCTTGAATGCTTTAGAAGTACTCTGTAATTCTCTTTTAAACTCTTGTGAAATTTCTCTTGATTTCTCATGAAATTATAGGATTTCTTAGGTGTTGAAATGATGAAATAACCTTATATTTATACTTATTTATGTTGAATTTCCTAAAATTACAACACTAAAAGCCAACATCAGATCTAAGAAGATAAAATCCCACCAAGAATTGAATTTAAAATGGGTCATAATTAGAGTGGTACTTACATGCCCAAGGTGGCATATGAGTCCCAATGGCTCAAGATTGGGGCACAAACTCCAAGATAGGTCCTATTTAATGTGAAATTCAAAATCAAGTCCCAAGACCTAGGTGGGAATAATACACCCAAGGTGGTGTATGAGTCCCATACAACTAAATTTGGGACAGATGATCTAAAACACTAAATTATGATTGATCATTTGATAAGTGTTGAGATTATCTCCAAAAAAATGCATTTAATAAGGCTTATGGATGCAAAATAAGGCCAATTAAAGCATAAATAAGCCTAATAAATTAATAAAACCCTAGATTAGTGTGAAAATGTAAGGATACACTTTACAACACCCTAAATAAGGCATGATTAGGCCCATTTAGTTTAAAAGTGTCATAAACTTAATGTGAAGGTGTAAATAAATAAACTTTACAACACTAAATTAAGGCAAAATTAGGCCTATTTAGCTTAAAAGGGCCCTAAATCTAATGTGAATGTGTGAAACACATTAAAAAACTAGATGAAGGCAACATTAGGTTCATTTTAATGTTAATCATTCCCAAATTAAGTGTGAAAATGTAAAGGATGAAATTTTTCTACACTACATTTAGCCCCCACTTTAGTGAGAGGAGGAACTTGCTTGAAACTCACACTAAAGTAGACATTCAAGAGGGGTCCAAGCATACCAATGTGGATGGTCTAGGATGAAAAATATCAATTGGGTGGTCAAGCCCCTACAATCCAAGATCCTATGTCAAAGCAAAATAAGCACAAAGAGACACACATAAGGTGTATGATATGTAGTAAAACAAGATACTCGAACAGGAAATGTCAAAGACATAAAGATGAAAGAAAATGAATGAAAACATGGATCAAGATTCAACCATTTGTCCCACACATTATGGATCAGATCTAAGTTGTTTGTCCAAAAATGCATGCTCACTTTGAGGCAACAAAACTTCAGGTTGTCCATTGGTTGAGTATCCAAAAAGGGTAACTTACAAGTGGAACATGTTGTCCCCTATGCAAACCAAATGCACACTCAAAAGGGCTAGTAGAACCTTAGGTCGTCCACTAGGAGAGCCCCTAGAGAGGTGAGACACATACACATGTGGTTGGTATTCACTCACACACATAAATAAGTGGCTATGGGAAAGTCACGACTAATTTTAGCTCCCATATAGTAACCATAAAAAATCTATACCTCTTGATAAAAATTTTAAGGCACCACACAACAATGAAACTCATGAACAAACAAGATGGATCCATAATCAAGCAAAGTGTGTTATGCAAGGTTTCCATATAATAGATATTGTAAATGCAAAAGTGGTGCTAGGTACGTTCAAAGGGATTTTGATTAGTTCATGTTGTTGGAAGAATGAAGAAGAACATATCTCTTAATGTAGTTTTTGTGTTGTCATTGATGTCACCATTTTATTTGAGTTGCAACTACAAGTTCAAACTCAAAGTTGATCCGGTATTCTGAACCGGTATGTAGAAATGTCCTTTGATATTTTGGTATGTAATTCCCCTCCGAAGATTTTTGTTGCTCATAGTTTTGGGAAATGATTTTGGGTTGTTGGAAGCATGCAATTTCAAAACCTCGAGTGTACAGGTGCTTGTATATGAGTTGGCACCATTCTATTGATTGCATTTTGTCATTAGGTCTAACTCTGGCCGACTTAATAAGTAGTTGAAGTTGTAATGGATTAAATTTTTTATTGAGGATGTATGTGTGATCCAAGCCAACATGATGTAGCACATTGTACACTTGAATTTATTTTGAGATATTTTATATTCCTGAAGTTGACAGTTATATTTTTTGGTGAATATGTGATGCATCTAATTCGACCGACCTAATTAATGCTTGCGAACAAGTCAAATACATATATAGGATAGTTTGGATATTGAAAGGTGAGTCGTTGGTGGATTGAATGTGAATGTGAAAAGAGAAAATATTAGTCTGCTAGCATGTGAATTCTCTGAGCATTAGTGGAGTTGAATCTTCACTTGTGAGGTGTAACTTCATCAGTTCATACTTTGGTTGTATTCCATTTTGTTACTATATCTTTTGTAAGCAATGAGCCTCTCTCTTTTGGACAGTGAGTCCTAGTAGTGAGCCACCCTTTGTAATATCTTATAACCACTTATACTATATTTTGAGTTAATCCTCATCGTGGTTTTTCCCATTTTAGTTTTTCCACATAAAAATCATGGAGTTCATGTGTTGTGTGTTTTTATGTTTTGTTAATGATTCTGCTTATCTTCACTGTTATATGCATTGGATTAATTGGATGGTATTTGCTCAATAAGTTTAAGAGGATACTGATTCAACCCCTCCTCTCAGTATCTTGGGTATTCAAAAATTGGTATAAGATTTTGGTTCCTCTGGAGAAGCCTAATAGCTTGAGGAAGATCTTAAATATTAAACAAATGGATGGTAAAGAAGAACTCTTGACAACCCTTGATGATCTTGAAAAAGATAAAAATGAAAATAGAGATCTAAAAGAAAATCTTGATGAGCCAAATGAATGCATCTAGAAATTGAAAGAGCTATTGAAGAAATTCAAAGAAAGACACAGAGAAGTTAGTGAGCAATTAAAACAAGCAAATGAAGATATTACCAGACTGAAGGTGTAAGTCGAGGAAAAGAAGACAATTGAGTAATGTTTGAATACAACAGTGCAAAGCAAGTATAATAAGTGTTGTAGGCTTGACCAAGAAGTGGTGAACCTGAGAGCAGATCTGGAAAAAGAAAAATTCTATGAAGATAGTTTTAAGACAAGCTCCACTAGGCTCAATGAATTGATTGCAGGACAAAAACCATCTAAAGACAAAGGTGGATTGGGATTAGAAGCAAGTGAAAGCTCAAAAGATTTGGAAAACAAAAAGACTCAAGGTAAAGGAAAGAAGACAAGAAATCCAATAAGAAGACCACCTATTAGACAACCAAATTCTCAAAGGTATCCATCCTTCAATGGTGTTTGTTTTTCATGAAATAAATATGGTCATAGGGAAACTTAGTGCAAAAGTAGGATGAATCCATTTTTTTTTTCCTTCTCTAGACAATGCTATGCATGCAAGAAGATTGGACATAGATCTAGTGAATGTAGAACTTAGATGATGAACTGGTTTAATGGAGGTAGAATTAATCAATATTTTGGTGGCTACTTCTATACCTGTACACATCTAAAATTGGTCACGGTTAATCCAAACCTGTTAATTAATTAAATATGAATTATTTAAATAATATTCTTAAGTCATCTACATATAAATAAATTTAATTATTTATTTATATTGTTCATTTTTCCAATTCTTCTAGTTTAATTAAATAAATAAGTTTATTTAATTAATGCTATCTTCTTCTTAATTAATTAAATAGATTTCACAATTTATTTATATTAATTATCATAAATTTAAATTCTAAATCTAAATGATATTCTTCATTTCACATTTAATTAAATATTTTCAATATTTAATTAAAACATTTCCAAATTTCTCACTCTTCCCACAAAATTAAATATTCTTAATATTTAATTAAAAGGCTTTTCATTTTTCTCACATAATTAAATATTTTCAATATTTAATTAAAGCCTTTTCATATTTCTCTCGCACATAATTAAATATTTATTTATTTAATTATGGACACCTCTTCCATTTGTCTCTTCATATTTAAATTCCATCTTCTTTTCGAATTCTCAATCTCTCACCATTCATTTTTACAGGTTTGAACTTGACCGTCGATCTTGGCCAATTGAATTCCTACCTTCAAAAATCTATAAATACAACTCTCTTATGAGTGGAAAAGGACCTCGAATCTCAAATTTTCATGCGTAGTTACTATAGTCACATCTTAGCATTTATAGCATTTTAATTTTCATACCTCAATCTTGAAGCAATGCATATGCATTTTTTATAATCTCATTCTCTCAAGCTGCCAATTCTACAAGCTGTTGTTTTAAACAATTGAGAGCAAGCATCTTGAAACGAATCCTTGGAGATAGAGGACAATGGGACGAATTTGAAGAAACTGTGGTTTAGAGTTTGCATTTACTTTCTTTAATTTAATTTCTTCAATCTAATGTTTCATTGGTGTAATAGTTTAGATTCAATTTGATTTGCACATTCTAAAGTACACATTTTTGGTGCCCATCGTGGGGCATTCCCCCGTATTAATCTTTTTCTCTCAAAAAATCTTATGTTTTTATAGGTGACAGACTGGAAAATTCGCTTTGGCGCATACAATCCTTGGTTTAGCGCATCCACAGACTGTTTTAGCGCATATACTGACTATTTTAGCGCATATACCGATTGTTTTAGCGCATATACAGACTATTTTAGCGCATTTGGCACCTGTTTTAGCGTATATGAGCCTTCTTTTAGTGCATCTGGGTTTTGTTTTAGCGCATACGAGCTCTGTTTTAGTGCATAGACCTTTGTTTTGTGCTTTTACAGTCAGTTCTTAAAATTGCAATATCTTGGTCATACGGAAGTCTTTTTTGATGATTGTTTTTTTGAAATGGGGTAGAATTTTATAAGCTGTCCAATGGTGTAGGTGGTTATCAGTTTTATTTGAGTCAAAATTATAAATTTCAAATCTACAGTCAAATCACACTATAACTTGGTCTAATTTTTAGGATTTTTATGTTGAATGATTCATGTAAACCCTTATACCTTCTTGTTTCTTGGTTTAATCTAACATTTGGAGAATTTTTGCAGGTTAGAGAACCAAAAAGGGAAGAGGAAACAAAGGAAAATCTTCTTATGAAATCATCTTTCTATTGTATCAAGTGTTTTTAAACACTTTGGGAGCAATTATAATCTCATTCTTAAATTTGTTGTTGGGATCCAACGCGACCACGGCCAGAGGTTTTATTGATGTATGGGGAATAAAATGAAGCAAACCTAGGATAAACGTTTAAATATGAATTAACCAATCCTAGGATAGTCACCAAACATAAATTTTCTTTTGGGTTAAAATGAATCCCATGTCTTTGGTGAAGCAACATCTTTACTTAGTGTAGAGAATTGTCAATTTGGGATTTAAAATTGAACCATTATTGTTTGCTGTGATTGTGGGTAATAGGTTTATGCTCTCCCCTTAACTGGGTGATCAAAACACAAGACTTACCTTTTATTTTCTGCAATTTAATGCTTTATTACATCCTTTAGAAGGCCTACTCTTGTGGGAAATAGTACTCACCCAAGAGGAACGACCTAAGTGGGAACACCTAAAGCCAAGGTTTCCAACCCACTTTAATCAAAAGCAAGTTGTTGATGAAAATCCAACTTGATAGTAGTGCGTAGGATAACCATCCCCAAAACCTTTTTTCTAAAGGTTGGGAGGCCTCTCAAGGGAGTATATCTATTTGCCACACTAAACGGATACCCTTACTATGAACCATAGTGTAGAAAGCCAGCCGTGTTAGTATCCAAACATCATCTTAATCACGGTGCAAGGGGAGGGAAGAATCTTCCCCCAAGACACTCACCATATAGTCACCATGGATTGTTTGCTCAAGGGATTTGGTATCCACTTCCGTCACTTTGAGTACACACCTGGAAAAGACAAAAACATGGGCACCCTCTAGGGGGTGACATGGCTGTGTGAGTCGACGTGATTTTAAGTTGTGGGATGTGATTACTATGATGACCTATTTGAAAAATTAAGAGTGAGTCTGATTGATATGCTTATCTTGTTCAAAACCTGTGGAAATCTCAAAGAACATACACTCTTTGTTTAGATTCTAGGATTAACAAAACAACTTTCTGCTTCTCTATGCTATGTTTTTCACATTTAAATTAGATTAAGATCATCCAAAAACTTTAAAACATGGGTAATAGGGAAGGAAATCTTGTTCATAGGCTTTATGGAAATAGTTCAAATCAGGAGATAACATAAGAAATGCTTCTAGAAGCTGAACAAGATCCACAGTTTCTCTTAGCTATGGAAAAGAGCTTAGAGCAAAATAAAGACAAATACTTTCTTTTATTGGCAAAGCAAGGTGCCAAATTGCCCTCTGACTACAATATGGAGAAAATTAAAAGGAATCCTGAAAAGAAGGAAACTCCCTTAAACGATTTTAGTACTCTTACCCAACAATTAACAGAACTCCAAAGGCAAGTCAAGGAAATAAAAGGGGGCACAACTAAAAGTCCTTTGACGGAAATATGAACGTGACCTTTTCTCCTCCAAAAACAACATCAACCAAATTCAATGTTTCTGAATTTTTTCAAAGGTTAAAGGGGAAGCCCAAATCTAAGCCATCAAATAACATTGACCAATCCTGTCATGCCATGCATTTATCTTCATCCCCCATAATTCAAAATTAACCTCATGGTTCTTCCACCCAATTCAATGATCCCATTCAATCACCTTCTTCTATCATATTCTCTACATCCACTGATTCATTTCAATCTACACATCTCGATCAAAACATTCTTTCCACTCCATCCCATGATACCAAAATTCTACAAACCCTTCCAATCTTTGATCAAGATCCCATATCTCAAGAATCATATGATGATCCCCTCCTTTCATTATTCACCCATGATAATCCTCTTCCATCTCAAGAACAAAATATTCCTCCAAATCCTCCCTCCACCCCATCTTATGAATCCATACCCTCTCATGACTCAATCACATCTCAGGAGAATGACAATTCTTCCATCCTTTCCAAAGCTTCCCTTTCATCTAATGATCAAGCTACTCCATCTCCTTCATCTAATGATTATTCTCCAAGTCAAGATCAAAGTATCCCATCATCCTCATGTCAAGGGATCATCACGCCTCTTCAAGAAATGCCAACATCATTTGATCATATGGTTGAAAACATTGGCAATTTCTCTACCATAACTATTGGAGACAATGATCAAAATCAATCCATCAATGAGCATTGTGAAGATATGTCTGCCCCATCTAGTGATCAAATCAACATTCATCAAGAGCCATTTTTTTGTTATGATCAAGACCCCTCCTACAAAGATCTATTTCAAGGAGTGTTGACGATATTCGATCCTATTGACATAATGCATGATCCATTAACCAATGATCATATTGAAAATGTCTCTACAATGCCTAATGAGTTAGAGGACATATCTCAAGAACATATTTCAAAGCATGATCAACAACTATCACCAAGGTCTAGCAATGGTCCCTCCCAAGGCATATTGGCATCCTTTGACCTCACGGTTGTGAACAGTGAAAGAATCCTCAACTCACCATTTGATCCAAGTCCATTCATAGATCAAGAGAATATTGAGCCACTTCCCATGCCTTATGATGATGTCCAAAAACCCTTTGAAAGAAATCCATCCTTTGAAATCGACCCATGTCAAGAACTTGATCCAAAACATGTCGAAAGTAATTCCAGAATTAGTCAAAATCAAGGATTCGTATCTCCAAGATACTACAATGATCTAATGGGCACCCTCCTATCTATACAAGATATCGCAAATGATGATCATATCCGTATAGCACATACTCCTCCATCTACCCATAATATTTTTTCTTTGGATGGACACATAGATGATCTTCATTCAAAACAAGAGTCTCATACTCTTACTGAGGAACAAGAGTCCCCTACTCTTAACATTTGTACACATGATCAAGAAATAGAGAAATCCAAAGACATGTTAGAAATGGGTCATGAAGAATTCTACAGAAGTGGTGAATCAGAAACATCATGTGAAAGCATATCAAGAATCAATCATGACGAAGAATTTTATGTGGACAATGAATCATCAACACTTCTTGAAGAAATAGTACAATCTGATATTTCACAAGATCAAGCTAAGGATATCAATCAGACATTTATCCCATAGATAAAGGATCCTATCACTTATAAATTTGGATCACTCACCTTTGTAAGGGAAAATCATCTTATCAATAAAGGAGCTATCACCTTTGAAGAGCCACCACAGAGCAGAGAAGGAGCAACACCTTGTTTCCAAGGGAAATCATATCCTTTTGCAAATAAAATGTTTCAACAGATGAATTATCAAGGCAAAGGATTAGGCCTACATGAACAGGGTATCCTAGAATTAGTATAGATTATTGAAAATCCTAAGAATCAAGGCCTTGGTTACTCAACAATCAAGGGATATGAACATATCGGTAATACTTCCACAAAACTGGGGGCAACTTCGTCTCAAGGAAACGTCAACATAGGGAGCACGAAAAATCCTTATGATGAAACTGATGTCAATACTACAACCCACCACATCATGAATCTTCATCCACCCATCACCCCATCCACGAATTAGGACCAACGTCAAAAGAAATACTTGAATCAAAGCATGAAGAATGTTATCAAGGAAAAAGAAGCTAAAGAGCATATAGGACAAATCAAATACATATGGATACCAAAGAATACAAAGAAAAATTATCCCTATCAAACTCCATTAGTCAAAGAAACTATGGGGAAAAATCAAAAAGGGAAAAGTATCCATCAAAGATGTCCACAAAGGAAAAATTAGCCTTCTCAAGCAACATACAAAGTGTATCAAGTAGTTGGTCCATTCCATGCACACTTCCATATCCACCCATTATTGCTCATCTTCCCAAGTTTGGAGAGTCAAAGGTTCCAAACTATCGACCAATCCATCTTTTACTCCTAAACACACTCCATCCACGCCTCCACGCATGATATCCAATTCTCACATTGACCATGTATTGGTAGCGACCCTTCATCATAAGGATTCAGAAGGCACTTTATCGCGATGTGCACACAAAGATGAGGCTAACTCTGGTATTAGAAAAGTAGATCAGAGATCTCAAAAGTTGCATTCAAGTGCACGTATCTTGGCAAAAAAACTTCTTCAAGCAGGATACCGATGGCACATTATGATAGAAGCATCAACATCAGCACCACCAAGTGGTTCAGCATCAGCTTAAAATCTCTCAGAAAATACAAAAAAAATCAAAAAAATATCCTTAAAAAATGGTTACCTTGATGAAAACCTGGCAAACAGGCATCTTGGTGACAGCAAAAAAATAAAAAATACAAAAAATCCAAAAAAATCAAAAAAAGGATTGAAAAACAGTAAAGAAAAAATTGTCCTCTAGTGAGAACCACTATGGTGGCGCTTTGGACAAGTACCATGATGAAAACCTGGCAAACAGGCGTCATGTGTAGAATCGAGCATCTATGTGGGCTATTTCAAGAGAAAAAATATTATCACATCCATAATAAAGCCATCATTCCATCCATATCATTCGTTCACCCATGAACCGTTTATCCAGCCCATTACCATCTATTTACATTATCTTGATCTCGACAAAGTCTGGTAAACACTTTACACTTATTTATGGTAAACATCTTGACATGGGTCATTTTCATTGACCCTATCCAATCCAAACATTATTTGAGCCTTAAAGCATTATCCGAATGAGCATTCCTCTATTCGAACACCTTATCTTGTCACAAGATAATCCTTGGCATCGTTTGCATGCTTACCATATCTATCCATCCATCCATACACCTCTTCAAGAATCCACCCATGTCCATTCCATACATTGCTAGAAATTGGGGGAAAAAGTTTACATCTTGCTTCAGGAATGAATCTTGATATATATCCTCCAACTTATGTGGTGATCTGAACATTGGAAGATGTAAAATCAAATTGGTCAAGCATTTGTGAGCCAAAAAAATCCAAATCCCTAGCCCATGGCATATTTTTGACAGGAAGACACTCCTTATAAAGCTTTATCTTTCGTCAAACATCAATCTGAACAATTCATATCAGTCACATCTAACTTGCATGTCAGTGTCACATCAAATCATCAAAATAATTTTGTTCCAAATCAAGCTTCATCAATCTTGATCAATCGAATCCAATGAATTATCATCTTGTTTGACTTAACACACTTAGTCAAACTACCATCTTCTGAACGAGTTTACTCTAGGATAACACAACTTCCTTGGGTTTACAAGATCATTATCATCTTTGTTTGGCTTAACACACTTAGTCAAACTATCAATCCATCAATTTGATCAATCAACCTTAGCTTGGTTTTCAACAAAATATCAAAACATAGCACTGATATCATCATGCAGTTCGCCTCTGGGAGCTTTTCTAGCAGGTAGTCGGCAACATGTGTCTAGAATCATAATATTGGAAAGCAACAAACTTTTTCCAATCAAACCGAGCCTTCATGACTATTTTGGAAGATACTTGAAACAAATTGGATGATCTTAATCTGAATAAAATGAATGATAAACTTAAAGCAATAAGTTACAATTGTTGTTTTGATATTTGATGACATCATATCTTTGGAGTGGTTCAATGATGTACTAAACTAGAATCACAAGGAAGAAGTATGATTTTTCTTTGCTTGCTGTCTATAAGCTAATCGTTAGTATTGTGCAAATTTTTCATGGGACGTGGTCTACAATGTATCATTGATGACATTTCAGAATTTGCATAGGAAAATGGTTAACTTTTGTCTGTTTATGCAAGTAATACTCAGGTCATCTTGGTTTAATTATTACTCGATGCTTGTATTAACTTGCTATATCAAACATTATGAAAATAGTACTCAGGTCATCATTGGTGCTAACATACCCTCTGATGCTTGTACTAACTTTCAACATATCAAAAGGCTCAATGATGAAATGTAAAGCATAAAGCAGATCACAAAATGGCAACTTTGCATTTTAGTTTGGATATTACATAGGTTGCATCCATATTAGTTTTTGCATGAGCATTATCATATCCATCACATCTCATCTGCATCATCTCAATCATTTCATGCAATCATTTCATCCAATCTCATCTATCAAGTCTTTCAATCAGGAAAGCAAATCTATCAATCCTTTCAATCAGGAAAGCAAATCTATCAAGCCTTTCAATCAGGAAAGAAAATATATCAAGCCTTTCAATCAGGAAAGCAAATTTATCAGCCTTTCAATCAGGAAAACAAATTTATTAGCCTTTCAATCAGGAAAGCAAATCGATCATCTCTACTATTTGTTTTTCATATCACATGGAAGCAAATTTATCAATCAAATCAATCTCATCTACTATTTGTTTTCATATCGCATGGAAGCAAATTTATCAATCAAATCAATCTCATCTACTATTTGTTTTTCATATCGCATGGAAGCAAATTTATCAATCAAAAAGCATCATCAATCGAGGAAAAATCAAATTTCTTCATCTTCATATCAATCTTTCAATAGGGGTTTTCATCAAATCATCTTTATCGGTTGATGAATTAGATAGCAAATCAGTAAAAAAATTCCAAAAATCATCTTTATCTAATTCATATCTCGAGGGGGCATATAGCATTGGTAATTTCTAAAAATCTGGGGCAAATTCTTTGAAGCAATGAGTAAAACACATCACTTCAAAGAGGGGAAAAATGTACACATCTAAAATTGGTCATGGTTAATCCAAACCTGTTAATTAATTAAATATGAATTATTTAAATAATATTCTTAAGTCATCTACATATAAATAAATTTAATTATTTATTTATATTGTTCATTTTTCCAATTCTTCAAGTTTAATTAAATAAATAAGTTTATTTAATTAATGCTATCTTCTTCTTAATTAATTAAATAGATTTTACAATTTATTTATATTAATTATCATAAATTTAAATTCTAAATCTAAATGATATTCTTCATTTCACATTTAATTAAATATTTTCAATATTTAATTAAAACATTTCCAAATTTCTCACTCTTCCCACAAAATTAAATATTCTTAATGTTTAATTAAAAGGATTTTCATTTTTCTCACATAATTAAATATTTTCAATATTTAATTAAAGCCTTTTCATATTTCTCTCACACATAATTAAATATTTATTTATTTAATTATGGACACCTCTTCCATTTGTCTCTTCATATTTAAATTCCATCTTCTTTTCGAATTCTCGATCTCTCACCATTCATTTTTACAGGTTTGAACTCAACCGTTGATCTTGGTCAATTGAATTCCTACCTTCAAAAATCTATAAATACAACTCTCTTATGAGTGGAAAAGGACCTCGAATCTCAGATTTTCATGCGTAGTTACTATAGTCACATCTTAGCATTTATAGAATTTTAATTTTCATAGCTTAATCTTGTAGCAATGCATATGCATTTTTTATAATCTTATTCTCTCAAGCTGCCAATTCTACAAGTTGTTGTTTTAAACAACTGAGAGCAAGCATCTTGAAATGAATCCTTGGAGATAGAGGATAATGAGACGAATTTGAAGAAACTGTGGTTTAGAGTTTGCATTTACTTTCTTTAATTTAATTTCTTCAATCTAATGTTTCATTGGTGTATTAGTTTAGATTCAATTTGATTTGCACATTCTAACGTACACAATACCTATAACAAGTTTGGACACAAAGAAAACCAGTGTAGATCAAGGGCTAATGGAACTGAAATAAATCACAAAAATGTTGTTTGCTATAACTACAATAAATCGGGACATATTTCAAGAGTATGCAGAAGTAAATAGGGAAAGAAGTCTTCTATGATAAAGAAGAATGAACCAGTGAAGAAGATTGAAAAATATGAGGTTAAGAAAGAAATGAAAAAGATATGGAAAAATAAAGAAGAGCCAAAATCATCAGATGCATCTATGCCCTCATCTGGTATAGACAATTCCTCTAAGAATTAGACCTAGCATGGTTTTAGGGGGAGCTTTAACAAAAAATTATTCGAACCCCCCTAGAGTTCAGGTGTGTTTGCATTTTCCATGAGGATATGTTGTAAGTAATAAATAGGCAGAGGTTATGCAAAAGAAACTGGAAGAAAAAGTGTAGGAATATTTGTTTGTGGAGCATATTAGGGTTTTTCAGTGCAACTCAAAGGTTTTATCAGATTTTAAAACTCCATTGTATTTAATGTGAATTATGGCATCAAACTGATCTATAAATAAAAATTTTAAAGTCATTTTAATCACTCGTGCATTCGAATACATTGGAGAGCGATTTGGAGCATTCTTGAGGCGATTTGAACAACGAAGTTTGAAAACCCTAGTTTTAGTTTTTCATGAAGGAAAAAGATATTTTACTCTTCTGTGTTGTTGTGAGCTTGTGAAAATCCTCTTTCTAAATTTATTAGAGCTCGGTTTGTTGAAAAATGGCAACCCCTGTAGTTGTGAATGCATCAGAAAGACCTAGACCTTCATACAGGAAAAATTCTATGAAGGTTTTTGAAGATGACCCTTTGGGCACCTTCTCATCGATTCCTTGTGATGTCATGCCTACTGAAGACACTAGAATGTACATTCTAGTCAAGACTATGGAATTTGATCACAAAAATATGATATACATGTGGCAAAATGATCTCACCGAGGATAATATCTTTATTAAACCCTAATATTTGAATATTGTGGCAAAGAAGTTGGATCAATGGAACTCCTTCCCTATCAGTTCCACTCTTGATGATAAGTATGTTTAACTTGTCCTTAGTAGAATGCATGATCAATTCTTGTGGAATGATAGACCCCATATGATAACTAAGGAAGTAATTTTGGCAGTTACCGGACTCTGTGATAGTGGACCAGTACTAGTGTTGAAATCTATGAAGAATGAAGTGGTGATGGAACTCACCGGTGCTACATATGATAAAAGGGCTCTTGCAACAAAGCCTATTACTAATCTAGTTGTGCAGTATGCATCAATAATGATCAGACATAAAATCTACTTCACCAATAGAGAATTTGTTTTATCTACTATAGCTATCTACACTAGTTATGACACGGCAACAAATGGTGCTAACTATGATTTGTGTGAAATTCTTTAGAAATAGTGGTTTGAGAATTTGAGAATGTCAAAGGAGAAGAAATAAGAATTTAAGTTCGGTTCCTTGATTATTTGTTTGATGTTCTATTTTCTTAGAAGGATTCTCAAAAAATATGAAGTAGTCTTTTGGGACCCATCTTGATCGATTTCTCATCAAATCTTTGATTATTTGCATAAATTGGGTGATTTAAAGAACAAAGATAATGCCCTGACAACATTATTTGTTGTATTTAAAAGAAACATGAACAAGAGAAAGAATTCTGAGACATGTTGTTGAGAAATACAAAGATGATAATATATTCCATGTCTCTTCTGATCAATGCATGGTTGAAGTGGTTGAACCCTAGACTGTATGGAGTCAACCTTTAGGATATGAGATTATAGATGATGAAGCTGAAGGCTATGTTCAAGTTCTGTTGAATAGTCCAAAAGATTCCAGTCAGCCCAAAATTGGCACATATGTAGAAAAATCCCTAGAAGTTCATTTGGAGCATAGAAAACCTGCGAGGAAAAAGAAGGTGGATGAGATGCTTAGAAAGTATGGTTTTACCGATGAACAGATAGCACAAGTTACAACCTTGGTAGAGCAGAAGACTAGAGAATCATCAAGTCTAACGAGATCTAGTAGGATTGCTCCTTCAAAACCCACTTCTGGCCCTACTACAGTAAAAATTGAACCTAGTGTCTCTGACAAAGGCAAAGACCTGGCTCCTTCTGGACCTACTACAAGATCTAGTAAGATAAAATGTATTCCTTTAGTAGTGCCTACCAAGTGAGCTAGGAAAGAAAAAGCTCCAAGGGAAAAGAACCTCAGTATCACTAAAGATCGAGAGGAAGACGAGGAAGACCCTGTAGCTAAATTGATAAGAAAGAAGAGAGGAAGCATGTCCTTTGGTGAAGGTGCTTCACAGGAAGCTAGCATTAATTCTAAAAGAGTTCACTATCTATTGTCCTTTGAGGAAGATGAAGAACAAGACTTTAGTGTTCATGAAGTGGAAGCAAAGAAGGCAAGAGTTGCAGAAGAGGTATCTTTGGACTAGGAAGAGAAAAAATCTTCTCTCATAAAACCTGGTGCTCCTCTTAGACTAGAAGCCCTAGTAAATAGTTTGTTACACTATGAAAATATGATGAAACCCATAGCAAAAATTTCTAATCAAGTAGGTAAAGAGGATAGGAAAACATTATGATGGAGCCTCAAATTTGAATCCTTGGTTTTAAATTATTACTAGTTTGTCTTGTTATTCGGAGGGTACCTGGGGCTGGAGTTATGCTTTGCTTCCATGGAATCTTGGTGTTCTATTGTTGGGTTGGGTCTTTTTTGTCATTACTTTTTGGAGGAGGTTTTAAGAACAACTTATGTCCTCTTCAATCGTCTAGGCAGGGCCCCTTTTAAATATAAAATACTAAATTTTTCGCCCGAACCTTTTATTTACCTAAGTCTGGATCGATCTGTGCCTTTTCCTTTTAAAAAAACAACTTTGAGTCATCGACTGTCATGCCCTAGGCACTGTCCCCTTCCCCTTATTTTCTTCTAAGTGTTTAATTGTTTCAAAGGGGTTATTTTACTGATCGTCGATTCCCCAAAGGTTGATCTTGACCGTTCCCCGCAATCCCGTGATGACATCACCATTAGTTGTTTGGCGATCGCGATATCATGGGCGAGCACCACGTGTCATAAGTTGCCGCTGCTGGAGGGAGTGAATAAAGTGCTTAATATATGCATTGAATTTTAGAGTGTTATTGAGCGGATTACTAAACCACATAAGAGATGCACGTGCTCATAATAAACGGTGATGTCTTAAACTTGGTGGAAAAGTTGCTCGACGGATAGGTGTTGGTGCTGCCTCCTATTATTTATGTTGTGATCACCGATGGTGGAGATTGATGGCTGCCCGCCATCGCGTGATCCTAAACCAAAAGGGGTTTAGTGATCGCAATATTGCGGGTGAGCGCCATGTGTATTCTTTTGGCGCTGTGTATTATGGTGGGCCCTTAATGGTGACATGGAGGTGTTGTCAGCCTTTTTGAAGATGGTCGTTCGATGGTCTGACAGAAACAAGAAATCGACGGTGGGGATTTAAACTTGCATCAAATGTAACTGAAGCCATTGGTGCGGCATGCAAATAAGCTTTAATGGCAGATGAGACGTCTACTGGGAAAATTTTCATAACTTCTAAGTATTTAATTTCATACTATCATTTCCATAAAAGACATTCAAGTGTTTGTGAAGCGATCTAGAGCCAAAGATAGCATTTTTCAAAGCAATTGCAGCAGGGGTTTGATTTTCTGTGAAGCGCGAATTCCGTGAGTTGCTTTCCTTATCACTGTTTTTGTTTGAATGTGATTCTTGTAAGAGGGTTGCATTGTATTGTCAGTGATTCTCTTGATTACAATTCTAGGGTTACTGTTTCTTTTGAATTGGGGGAAATTTCAAGGTTTTGTTGTAATTTCGTTTTGGGTAGCCCTCATTTGTTTACAATTTGATTTTTATAAAAGCCCTAGTTTTTAAAATGGTGCCACCGAAGCAGCAATCTGGCTGTATTGATTATTTGCACGGGAATTTATATGATGATTTCCTTGACCAATTCCCTTTGTCAAAAAACAACAAGAGGAGGGGTTTGGTCTTAATGAATGGGACAGCCCTAGGTGAGGGGTTAAGATGTAAAACTTATAACATTGCAGATGCTAGAGTGTCGATGATAGGTTTGGAAATGTTTAGGAGATGGTATGGGCAACGAAATGTGTCTCATCCTTTTTCAAATGGTTGGAGATACAATATGGGAAAACTTTTGGTACCAAATGTGTTTCTGGATGTTGACCTACTCAGGGTAGTGGCTGCACGATATGATCCTATCACAAGAATTATCAGGGATAGTGATGGCGGGGTTCTACTGAGTGTGAATGCAGATAAAATTCAGCAGGCTTTTGATTTAAGCAAGTCTAGCTCATTTCTGGTGTGGATAGACTTTGAGGAAATGAAGCATGAATATTCCATGTCATAGCCTCTTTTTAGATCAAAGTTGCTTCCTCCTCATCTGGCCAGGGTGGGCAATTCAATGATTCACATCATCCCAACTGAGAGGGAGCCTTTCAGGTTGAGCTATTTTTCTGATCATTTCTTGGCAACATTCTATTCACTTTGCCAAATTTTAGGTTTTAATCCTAATACTGTGATGCCCATCGCCTATATGTTTATGGGGGCTCAGATTCAGCACCCGAATTTTTCTATTGTCTATGACTATGCTAATTTCCTTACTGAAAGGATACATGAGGGTTTGCTAAAGTTGCATAATGGAGATTTTGGTGCTCCTTTCTTTTGGTACTCCTTATTAATGCACATGTTCTTATATGAGAATGCTGACTTCTTCTAAGAGAAAATAGAATTGAGACGAGAGGTGAATGGAGAGAAATTACCGGTGCAGGCTTGGAGTGCAGACTTGTCTTGCAATAGGGGAGGTGCCAGCTTTGTGCAATTTGATAACTGTTTTGCTTCCAGGCTTAGGGCTAGACTAATGGTGAATGTGCCAAGGATTCCTGAGGATTTGTATGATTTCCTCCAACCCAAAGTAAGGAAATCTGATTTAAAAGTGTGCCATAATTGGGGTGACATCATTTTATACCTTGTAAGCACTGTCTTAAGGGTTTATGGTTTCCAAGGAGCTCCTCATATTCTCCCATATAATGTACCATCAAGGATGGATTTGTAGAGGTCATGTGGCAACTAGGTTACATTCACGAAGAGAATTTGATAGGAAGAGGAAAAGGGACTTTGTTCCCTGATTATACTGTTGTCTCAGATTTTGTATTATCCAAGGGAGGATGGATTCATTTTGATCGATATTTTGATGAGTACCATTTGAAAAATGGATCTAAGAGGCAGCATGACCCTGAGGGATTCTTTGCCCTATTTAGGCAAAAGATTAAAGGTGACAAATTTATTCATGTCTTCAAATTTCCTGAAGATCTAATTAGAAATGATTTTGATTTGAGCCAACAGGAATTGAATAAGGAGAAATGGAATTCTTATGAAAAATTGTTGGCCATGGTGCATAAACTAGATCCAAAATATGATCCACTGATGGAGTTCACTTCATTTCATAAAAGAATTGATTTCTTGACATGTAATTTCAAGGAAATCATGAACACCCTGAGGACCAAGAAAGCTAGTTTAGAAATGGATTTGGGGATTCAGGAGCTAGAGGTGAGGCCTGAGGAAACACGACCAGCTTATCAGCCACCATTGGATAGGCCTCTATACAGAAGAAGGAAATATTGTAGCACTGATGAAGAGGCAGGAAGTAAAAGGGGAAAGCAAATAATGAAAGCATCATCACTGTTGGTTCATGGGGTCAGGAAGCCTGGAGGGATCAAAATTGTGGATTTGTATTCACCACTTAGAGATGATCTTGTGGAGATACCATCAGAGCCAAGCCTTAAGAGGCAAAGGATTGAAGAGTCACAAGAGGCTCTGATGGATGAAATAATCATAACTGATCAAGACATGCAGTTTGGTATCCCCTCCCCTCCTAGATCAGCACAATTGGTGCTCACTAATATGGATATAAAGGGGCAGTGTATACAGGATGCCAGGATGGAGTCTTGCAAGGCATTCCTAGATGATGATGCCTTTGTGAAAACTCATGTATTCTTGCAACTGATTTGGAGAATGAAATTAGAAGAATATTAGGATAGATACAAGAACAAGAGGGAATCGAGACCTGATAGGTCAGACCAAGAGAATGATGATGAGGTCAAAGCTGAATTGATGGAGCAATTCAAGAGCATCACTCTTGAGGAAGGAAGGAAACTGGTGACTCAAGCTAGTGTCTTGCTCCTCCCTAGGTGGGACATAGATGATGTTGTGGCATTCAATGCTATTATGCAATCCAAGCATCCTATGCTTAATGGTGAAGAAGAAGTCAAGGCAGCCTTACAAGACTCTGCCTTTAGTGAGGAGTATGAGACACTAGCCATATGGGCTCTGGCACCTCAGGGTAGAAAACCAAATGTGACAGATATTAGCCCAAATTTAAGGGGCGGACTCATTATCAAGAGAGCTTCTAAAGCCTCAGCAACAAAAGCCACAAGCCTGACACTGAATGTGGCCAAATTTTCCCAAAGGACAGCTGAGAGAGAGGAGGCTGAAAGGAAGAGCCTGATGGAAAAGTATAATGTAATAATTGGGGAGTATAGTAGAATGCAATAGAGAAATGTCAAGCTATAGTCTGAAGTAGATAGGTTAAAATATGGGCAGGTAGAGGAATCATCCAATGCTCTTGCTATCAAAGAACTACCTACTACTTCGGGGTCATTGCCCCCTATTATCCCAATTATTTCTACTCCTGGATCCCCAATTCAGACACCTGCTCATAGCCTTGTACCAGAGCCAGTTGAAGAGGAAATGGAGTATTCTGTGAACCCTACGAAAAAGTAGATGATGAATAAGATCACATAATTACAGGCTGCCTTAAGGGCGCGAGGATGATGTTGTGGCTAAACATAATGAGGTGGTTGACACCATTGTGAGGCATTTAAATGAGAAGGTTGATTCTAGGCTTCCATCTATTCATTCTTTATATTCTTTATTCTTGGGTGGATTACAAAATATTAACAAAGATCGGGAAGTGGTTTTACCCCTGGTTGAGAAGTGGATCCCTCAGGCCACTGATTTAGATATTATATTTAAAGCTTCCAGATTTGATGCAAATAACAGGCCCCAGTTATTAAAGCCTACTCAAAGCTTTGTGAAATCATTGAAGGGATTCCAGGCCCTACCTGATGATTTGAGTAAGAAAATTGGAGAACTGGTAAAATGTTTTGATGATTGGAATGATACTTTTCTGCTAGATATAATAGATGCATAGGGAAACATTAAGACATTGCAACAATGGCAAGAGAGGGTGGAAGAGGTCATTAATGCACAAATCAAATTGATTTTTGATGACTATGACTATGACTTGTTGGTGAGCAACATGGATAAAATAATTAATACCAACATGTTCTTGGAGTCATTTGAGAGAGAGGCCAACCAGGTTGCGGTAAAATTCACACCTTACAATACTAGGGTGGTGGAGGTGGTAAATTTTAACTGACCCACGAATGAAGAATATCAAAATTGGGTGGACAAATACTTAACTGAAGAGGAGTGAAATGGTATCTACTACCGACAACTAATAGCTCAGCGGTTACAGTGTAACTAATTATGGTTTTGCTTCCATGATGGCTTTGGGCATAGATTTTGAGGTGTAACAAATGCGATGGCTATTGTGAAATGGATAGAATCAACGGGAAGATGCTCTAGGACTTGGTAATTTTAATCATAGTTTTGAGTGGCCACATAGTGTTCCTATTAATTGATGACATGTGTAACTTCTGGCCCGATGCTTGTTTGCTCCTTCATTTTCTATAAGAAGGATTTCAAGGCCAGAAGTAGGGGTTGGCAAGTCAGATATTTTTGAAGGTCGAGTCTAGGTATAGTTGCAAAACAAATTGTAAGAACTTCTTTTTGAATGTTAAGGCAATTTAGGTTTGGGGTTCTTTTGTAAGGGGTTTTGTGTTTATGAATATTTGATGTTCACAACAGTACTAGCATTTGAGCTATGACGTTATATCTCGAGCTCATGTCTCTCCTATGTACAAACATATCATAATTTTGAATAGAATAATCAAGGATTATGACATTCATCTCATTGTTCTGATGTGTATGCTTTCTATTTTGGCTTTAATTCAAAGAATAAATTTAAAATGCTTGGATGGAATCATAGATGGATATGTTTGTAGAGGGATTTAGTAAGAAGTATTGGGCTGGGGCAGGGATTGACAATGTTGTAATCCAATATTGCCAAAGATCATATATGCTATGTATTTGAGTCTTTTGTTAATTTTTGAATGTTTGTGAATTTGACTCCCCAATGGTATATGGCACTGATCTAAATTGTATGAGTTTGTAAAACTATGTTTCCGTATGTCTCCGTTTAGGGCTTTCTGCCAACTTGCCATTAAAAAAACTATCATAAGTTACAAAATAAGGTTGTAATCATCTCATGCTCCAAGTAGTTGATATTACTGGTGAAGGGCCAATTCATTCAAGTAGTATCCTATTTTGTTGAGCTATTTATGGGATTATCTGTGAATTATTAATGATTTGTTTATGAGTTTGGTGCAGAGATCATGAACACATTATAGGGATCACCCTCTTGGGTTTTGTAGAGCTCGAAGTGTAGCACGTATACTATTAAAATCCTCATCAGTTGGTCCAGGTCCTCCGAGCTGCCCTTGATTGGAGTTGGAAATTCCATAGATAGATTAGGAGATAAACTAGGTTTACAAGAAAAATCACCAACACATTAATGATGGCTATCATTCAGTATGTCATTATTTTGGAAGTTAACTGGGATCATGTTAAGAATGATGTGCTTGAGAAATTGTGGGAAGCTATGATGAAAAGAAGATCATAGGCCATTGAAATAGAAGAGAAAATAAGGTATAAGAAATTTGAGGAAATTGGATCCTCTTTGACTCTAGGTGATCTGAAAATCTTGAAGAAGGTTTGTTCTACAATTTTCTAGATGAAGAAAAGAGTAAATATTTTAATGAAAAGAGATAAGAATAAAATAAAGAATATAAAGAAGGAAACTGTAAACATCATCAAAAGCATGACTGAGAATTACTACATGCTTGGTGCATCTGGTTCCGCACCTAAATCGGGAGAAGAAGTCTCTACAAAAGTTAAGGAAGACATTCATTTCTATACAGGTGATACGAATGTTGCTCTAGAAAAGAATGGTACATATATTCCTCTAGAAATAGGTCGTACAAATGTCCTTCCAAAAACAAATGCTATAGATGATCCTAAAGAGATTGAGAAACAAAATGAAGAAAATGTTGAAGTAGAAATGCACAATATTGTTCCTTCGGAGCATACTAGCGAAGAAAATGATAAAGTTGAAGAAGAAAAGGATAAGGATGAAAGTGAGAGAGAGGAAGAAGAAAAATGAAGATGATAAAATAGAAAAAGAAGAAAAGGAAGAAGAAAAGAAGGTAGAAGAAGAGAAAGTTGAAGAAGAAGAAAGAAATGAGGAATTTGTTCGAAAGAATGAAGGAACAAGGCAGGTAGTGGAATCACAAAGGTCCTCTAGAGAATCCTCCTTTAGTGATGATGTTTTCAAAGGATTGTTATCCAATCAAATCCAATTCCAATCAGTGATTCCTTTGGAGCTTCTACAACTTCCCATGACTCAAGGCTATGCAGATCTGGACAAGATTTCTCCTATGCATAAAATGGTGTTAGGGGATGCATTGCACACAACTGGTAGAAGAGAAATCATGGAAAAACATCAAAAGGGAACTAAGCTTATTGATGATTCCATCAAATCTTTGAAGGAGGCTACACGTGGCACTTCAATGGATACATCTCTAACACTGATAGAGAACTTGAAAATTCTATTAGACTCCTTTAATGAGTATGCCTCTAGACTTGGTGAGAAGACAAGGTAGGAAGTTGAAGAAAAATTTGTTTAGAAAAGGTTGTTGGCACTTGATGACAAGTGTGCTCTGGCACACGCCAATGTTGAAAAGAACCTTGAAACTATGAAGGCTTGTGAGCCTAAAGAAAATACCATGTTTTCTTACTGCATAAGGTGGTCATATGCCACACATGACATTTAATATCTTATGGAATCCACTGAGTCTCATTTGATAGTTGTTTCCAGTACATACAACACATCTAAGGATAGAAACAATCAACTTGGAATGCCATCTCTACTCATAGAGAGAAATTATTCATGTTATAGAAGAAGAAGGAAGATGTTATCAAAAAAATTGGGCTACTTGGTGATAGTGTACAAGAATTGAGTACACTCTGGTAGCCAATGCTTTGGCTAATTCAAAAAATTGGATAAGATCAATATGTCCCTAGACACTTCAGATGATTTCGAAGAAAGCCTGATGATATTGGAGTCTTTGAATAAGATGTTGATATCTACTAAGAAGAGTTGGGAGAATGGTAAGACATCCTGGCAAGGTATTCTCTAGGAGCTTCAAAGCTCACCCTCCTCTAGGTAATTTTTTTTTAATATTACACATTGATTGGATCAAACTCCTAAGGGGGAGTTCATAATTTTGATTCTTTTGGCTATACATTATTCTAGACCATCTATTTATATATGTATATTCATATTTTTGGATCTCCCTTTGTCCTTCATATCAAAGGGGGAGAGAGAAAAGGAGAGAATGCTATGGAAAGAAAAGGGGAGAGTATTGTACACAAGAGGTGTGTAAATTATTTTGGCACATGTTTCCATGAATGAAAAAGGGGGAGATTGTTGGAAGAATGAAGAACATATCTCTTCATGCAGTTTTTGTGTTGTCATTGATGTCACCTTGTTAAATGAGTTGCAAGTGCAAGTTCAAACTCAAAGTTCATATAGTATTCTGAATCGATATGCAGAAATGTCCTTCAATATTTCAGTCTGCAATTCCCCTTTGATGATCTTATTTAATCGCAATTTTGGGAAAT
The DNA here is from genome assembly GCA_007115665.2 of Sequoiadendron giganteum. Classification (NCBI taxonomy): domain Eukaryota; kingdom Viridiplantae; phylum Streptophyta; class Pinopsida; order Cupressales; family Cupressaceae; genus Sequoiadendron; species Sequoiadendron giganteum. The sequence goes on from CM021100.1 coordinate 44,024,143, forward strand.
GATTTTTGGTTGTTGGAAGCATGCAAGTTAAAAACCTCAAGTGTACAGGTGCTCATATACGAGTTGGCACCATTTTGTTGATTTAATTTTGTCACTAGGTCTAACTCTGGCTTACCTAATAAGTTGTTGAAGTTGTATTGGATTAAATTTTGTATTGAGGATGTATGTGTGATCCAAGCTGACATGATGTAGCATGTTGCATTCTTGAAATGATTTTGAGAAGATTTTGTATATGCCTGAAGTGGACAATTATCTTTTTGGTGAATATGTGATGCATCTAATTAGGCCGACCTAATTCATGCTTGCGGACAAGTCAGATACATATACATGATAGTTTGGAGATTGAAAGGTGAGTAGTTGGTGGATTGAATGTTAATGCAAAAAGAGTGAATATTATTCTGCTAGCATGCAAATTCTCTAAGCATCAATGGAACTGAATCTGCACTTGTGAGGTGTAACTTCATTAGTTCATACTCTAGTTGTAAGCCATTTGTTTACTGTATCTTGTGTAGGTAGTGAGCCTCTCTCTTTTGGATAGTGAGTCTTGGCAGTGAGCCACCCTTTCTAATATCTTATAACCAGTTATACTATATTGTGAGTTAATCCTTACCATGGGTTTTTTCCATTCTAGGTTTTCCACGTAAAAATCTTGGTGTTAATGTGTTGTGTGTTTTTATGTTCTGTTAATTCTTCTACTTATCTTCACTATTATATGCATTGGATTAATTGGATGGTATTTGTTCAATAAGTTTAAGAGGATATCGATTCACCCCCCTCTCAGTGTCTTAGGTATTCAACACATGTAAGGTCTCTTCTTAGGGAACATTGTGCTTAATGTCTCCAAGAGACGACAAGTCAGATAAATATCACTCTCAAAGGAAATAAAACCCAATGACACCACCAAGAAAATGATGCATTGCAAAAATAAAGAAAATTGGATAGTGAAACATGAATGTCAATGTATAACCCCACTTTAAAGCAGTTGCTAACACCATTTCTTTAAAGTAGAAGAAGGCATGAGAGGTTATGTGGAAATCCCTATGCCAAGTCATATGTTTCTGAATGAAACTACATCATGGATAAGGGATTTCCCCCAAAATGGAATGCGAAACATAGGAAGAAAGTATGTCTCATGTGAGCCAACTTAAGGCATGTCATCCACATCCCAACTTTTCTCTTATATATACATGGAAGGTAGTCAAATAGCCAAAAGAGACAATGAAAAGTGTCATACAAGGACAATGCTACCCAACCCCTTTCCCCCATAGTGTTGGACAAGGGTGAGCCAAGAATTGATGATGATATGTGACTCCTTGCAAGAAATAAATGATTTGTAAAGCATGCAATAATGAGTATGCTATGATCCTACAACTACTACATGGCAAGGAGCAACACCTATTTTTATTGATGCATATCTAATGAGATATTCCCACATGAAGTATCTATCAATTCAATATGTACCAAAGTTAATTTTTTCATAGAATAATCCTTTGTAAGAGTGTTGATATTGAGTGAAGGTTTTTTTTTTCTTTTGTTTCTTTCAAAGGACAATAGTCAGGACCATTAGTAATTCCCTACATGTTAGTCTCTATAGGGACACAAATACCTTGTTCTCTAGCACCACATCATTTTCCACTATACCCTATTTTCTTCATAATTTCATAACCTCTTCCATAAAGATTTTTCATTTCTTTTGGATTCGATACTTTTTTAACTTCATTAGAGTTTTTTTGTGTATGTTGTCTTTTCTCCTAAAGTGGTTGAAGTGGATGCTTTTGAATTTTGTATGGACATTATCAATTTCTCTTTTCCCTCTAAAGAATCCTTGTGTATGATCTTTTATTTTCCCATGAATATAGGTGTGAAATCAAAGGAAATCCAAACATCTTCTAAAAGCTTTGTGAATTATTCAATATGCATTTCTTTTTCTTTTTTGACATGCAAACAATTTTCAGGTCTAGGGTCGGCCTTGATTGTATACACTTTGTTATATATGTGATCAATGTATTGTAACTAGGTTGTTGTGAAACATTATCATTATCCAACTGCCTTTTAGGTGATTTGAAGATAGGGACACGTTTAGTTTGAACTTATGATTGTTGTGAGGGTGGATAAATGATAAGTCCAAGCTTGGTATAATTCTTCTAGTGATATCTAATGTGCATAACATAAAAATTCTTTCCATTATTTTTATGATCACTTAGTGAAAGGGAGTCTAATGCCACTTTATCATCTTCATATAATGAAGCCACATCACTATTGTTTGAAATACATGTGTCAATGTTATCACTTTCTTCCACCATGATATCTTCCCTAGTAAGAGATTTTTTAGTAGAGAAATAAACTAGATTTTCATGACATTCGATGGTTGGTTCTTCTAAAATGACTTCATCACAAGTAAGGGAGTTATCAATGGTTGAATTTTCTTGTGTATTAATGATGGAATTCTCTTGTTTAATACTTTTTTCCCCAAAGGAAGAGATACAAATAGGATTCTCACAAATTTCATTGGTTTGATCCTCTAAGACCAAAATCTCTTCTTCACAACTAGGAGAGATTTTAGGAGGGGGAAAAATGTGATTTTTAGGTTTGTCTATGATTTCATCCTTTTTTTATAAGGTTTCATTCTCTTGTGCCATGCTATCTACACTAGTAGGAGATATTTCAAGAGGTTCGTCACATTCCATGATTATATTTTGTAAAGTAACTTGATCACAAATAGGGGAGACATCAAGGGAAGGAAAACTATGATTTTCAAGTGTACCAATTATTGGATCCTCTTGTTCAAATAGACCCTTAAAAATGTTAGGAACATTAGGAAGGAGAGAAATAATGCTATAAATCTCAATCATTGGATATCTTGATACCAACATATCCTCTTCACAAATGTTCTTTTCATTATCATTTATGATTGTATCCTTTTGGATTAATACATTCTCATAAGTAGGGGAGGTGTTAAGAAATGATTCAATGATCTCATCTTCATGTGTCCTAATATCTTCTCGTGGGGCAGGAGGAGAGGGAAAATCAAGACTCTCAATGATTATATCTTCTTTTACCAAGATACCTTCATCACTAATAGGAGAGATATAAAGAAAAGAAAAATTATGATTCTTATGATTTTCTATGCTTGCATCCTCTTGTGTTATAACATTCTTACAAATCCAATAGATACTAGGAGGGTATCCAACATTCTTGTCAAAGGTTTAATTTTTTTTCCTAGATTATGCTCATGAGTAGGTAAAATAGAATCATACAAGCCATGTGATACTCTATGAACACTAAATGCTTGAAAAGAAAACATGCTAACATGAAAAGTTAAGGTATCTAAATTATGCAATGCTTCCGAAATGTAAACAAATATCTGATAGATCTAAAATTTGAAATGATTTTTGAAATGCTTTAAAAGTGACTACATTAAATGGATGATTTGACCTAGATACATAAAATAGAAATTCTTGAAACTTTTCAAACTATTACTATAGGTTACAAACAAGCCTAGGAAGTACAAAAACAAGGTTTTTGATGTTGTAAAATCTAGTTTATGACCTGATCTAGGACTAAATCACCCAAATTGGTGTATGAGTCCTAGTGAGGGTTTTTAAAGAGTTTAAATTTCGATAAAAAATCAACATAGAATACCAATAAATCAGGAAAAACCACATGTACTAGGACTAAATTTCCTAGAGGGGCATATGAGTCCTAGATTAGGGATTTTGCATAAATTTTAAAAAAATCATTGAATTTTAGGTTCTCTTGTTTGAATTATGTCTATACTAAATGAAATTATATATTTTAAGTGAAATTCAATGATGCAAGATGTAAAAATGCAACCTATATGCACTTTCACTAATGCAATATTTAGAAACCCTACATGTAAATTAACTAATGCAAAGTTAATGAAATGAAGAAAATAGTTGTTCCACCTTTTGGGAGGTGGAACACAAACTAGGGTTTAGGGACCTAGACCAATTTTCTTTGTTTCATTCAAGGAAAACTTAGATATCTCAATCAAGGGATATAATAAGGGAAAGTGATCTACAATAAGGTTTCCTAGGGTGTGATTAAAGACTAAAGAGAGGATCACCACCAAGCTAGGGCTTGGAAAGAAAAAAACTGAATGTAACAAACAAAACCTAACTAGATGACCTAGGAAATGAAACTGAGAATCAAGATAAAAAACTAAAAATGAATAGAGGTGCACTTGGAAGAAAGATGAGGTCAAAAAAATCTCCAAAACCTTGAAATTATAATGTTTGATTCTCATTGGAACTCATACACCAATCTAGGCAATTTAGTCCCAGACTAGGGTTTTTAGGTAGAAATTGGAATCTAGTAGTGACAAGTCTGGAACTTTTGAAATATGGAAAAAAGCATTGTATTGGGACACATACGCCAAAAGTGGCATATCAGTTCTATTCTACTTTTTTGGAAGGTCAAGATCTGAATTTTTTCTCCTATCTCTGCTCTTCCTTCCAAACTTTGTTTTCAGGTCTAAAACTTTGAATTCAGACCTATAGATGACTTTATGTGAAGATGACAACCTTGTGACAACTTGACAACTTTCCTCAATCTTGCAACTCAATATTACAAGAATATTCAAGCTCCAAGACACCTAGATCTGCAATCACACATGTAGAGAGAGAAAAATGGGTTGATTATTAGGAAATAAGGGTTTGCCTTGGTCAAACCCCGTTTAGGTAATTAAACCATATGATGAAACAATGAAACATGAAAAATGATACCTTGAATAATTTCTTTGAATTTTAATTTGCAATTGAACATGAAGTGGCCATGAAGAATGTAGATCTTGATCTTGAATTAGATATGAAACACTACTTGACTTGGATCTTGAATACTACATCACAACACTAGCTCAACAACATGCTTGATGCATTATTCCTTTGATATGATGATAAATATTGAATTTCTATGAAAAATGATGAATAAATATGTCATTGAATACTTTAGAAATTATCTTGAATGCTCTTGTAAACTCTTGTGAAAATTCTCCTGATTTCTCATGAAATTATAGCATTTCTTAGGTGTTGAAATGATGAAATAACCTTGTATTTATACTTATTTATGTCAAATTTCTTGAAATTACAACACTACAAGCTGACATATGATCTAGGAAGATAAAATACCACCAAGAATTGAATTTAAAGTGGGTCTTGATTAGAGTGGGACTCATATGCCCAAGGTGGCATATGAGTCATATTGGCTCAAGACTAGGGCACAAACTCCAAGATAGATCTTGTTTAATGTGAAATTCAAAATCACGTCCCAAGACCTAGGTGGGACTCATACGCCCAAGGGGGCATATGAGTCCCAGATGACTAAATCTAGGACACATGAGAAAAAATACTGAATTATGATTGGTCATTTGATAAGTGTTTGGATTATCTCTGGAAAAATGCATTTAATAAGGCTTATGGAGGAAAAATAAGGCCAATTAAAGAATAAATAAGCCTAATCAGTTAATAAAACATTAGGATACAATTTTAAAAACCCTAAATAAGGAATTAATAGGCCCATTTAGTTTAAAAGGGCCCTAAACTTAATGTGAAGGTGTAAATAAATACACTTTACAACACTAAATTAAGGAAAAATTAGGCCTATTTAGCTTAAAAGGGCCCTAAAACTAATGTGAATGTTTGAAACACATTACAACACTATATAGAGGAAACATTAGATTCATTTTAATTTTAATCATTCCCAAATTAAGTGTGAAAATTTAAAGGATGACATTTTTTTACACTATAGTAACATTATAAACTTTACCTTCATATTTGCAACTTGTGCAAAATAAACTCTTCCTTTGAACTAGATCATTCTCCTCATTTATTAAGACTCTCCTAGTGAAAATAAATTCTCCTCTTTCACCATGTTTAGAATGCTCAGGTTCAACATCTTCATCTCCACATGCAGCTCATGCATTGCCTTCAAGTCTTCTACTTATCCTTCTTTGATGTTGTGGACACTCATATACTTGATGTCCTTCTTCTCCACATTGGAAACATATTCCATGAAACCCTCCTCTTCCATGGATTTTTTGAAATGGTCCTATTCCTCTTTTTCCACCATTATTTTTATCATGAGGGTGATAGGTATTATCTCCTTTCTACCTCTAATGGTTGCTAGATTATTCCTTATTATTTTTTGTCTTCATTTTTCCATCCATATGATCTTTCATCAGTCCTTCTACCATGACCTCTTCCTTTTTTATTCATCTAAAACATTTTATTCATCTTCTCTACTACCTTCATGGCCAACTAATAAGCATCTTAAATTGTAGCCATCTTGACCAAACATAGCTCCTCTTAAATACTTGGCCTCAACCCACTTATATATCGAGCTAACTTCTTTGTGTTGGCCTTAGAATGGTATGTTCTTATAATAACCTTGTGTAGTGTAGGAAATTTATACCACTACAATTTCACACTATATTTGGGTTCCTTAATTTATTGGACTTAATTAAGCTTCTAATTTACCAAATTATGCATTCCAAAGCCTTATTTTTCTCATTTTCTGAAAGGAGATCCGAATTAAATAAATGTAATCAATAATTAAGTCACCATGGAATATGTGTGTCTTAGACTTATAGGCCAAGACCCATTCGTCCATGGTGAATGGGTCCCCTTTAAGTGCTAGGACCCATTTTAAAATACTTTTTTGGCGGCATTTTAGTGGTTCAAATTCAATTTACAATTTTTAGCTTTTTGAATCTAATTTGTGAGAAATTAGAAAAAAACCTATAATACATAGTATTTTTATCATTTGAAATCTAACACTTTATGAAGGATATCCTATGAGAAAATTTTATCGTCAAGAGAATTCAAGAGAAAATTTATCAGTCATTTGTTGCAGCAACCAAAGATCGTAACATCATGTTCAAGTTTATGTGTGTTCATGTCAGCTTATGAATGCTAATATGCATTGTTGATCCCAAAGCATCCAAGCATTTCAAGTATCCAAATCCATCAATCAAAGAAAAATAAAGTTCCTTGGAGTGATCTGTTTGACTTCAATTCTCTAAGGGAAGCCATTGAAGGGTGGTGAGTTGTAGCAAGCATTGTTAATTCATCATTTCCTTCCTTTTTCATTATCTTTCTATCAAGGTTTAACTACCGAAATTGGGGTTTGACCAAGGTAAACCCTCATGCAAACAAAAAAAAATTTCCTCTTTGTTTGCATGTACAAATTATAGGTTGATGAAGAATTGAAGATATCTTGAAGGAGAAGTTTTGCATAGTTGTACAAGTTGTCATCATTATTTTCAAGCCACAAAAACTAAGTTGTAGAATTTATTTCCAACATTCTGATAGTAGGACCTATGTTAAACAAAATCCAAGATATCTATAATATCAAAGGACTATGAAAAGTTATTTTGGAATCCCTAACAAGGACCCATTCAGCCAAGGGCAAATCAATCCCTTATTAGCTCTCAAAAACAACTTTTGGTGATGGGTACGTGCCATCAGACCCTTCTTAGATCTTTCAAAAAATTGTTGTTTCCTTTTTTGTACATTTTTTAATCTACATTTTAGGTATTAGGTCTTAAATTATTCATTTGGTTTGAACATTTCAAATCGTTTCAATTTAGTTTTAAATCTATCCTATTTTCCTAAGGACAAAGATCTAGGTTTGGTTGACTCATCATTAAGGTTGAAAGTCAATCTTTACACCTTGTGATCTCTTTCCTAATGAAATCCATGGGGAAAAGAACCTATTCAGATCCCAAAGGTTTAATAAACATCCCACAATTATCATAAAACTTTGGGGATCACATTCCCTACATTTCATTTTGGTGAACCTAGGATTCTTGCATGATACTTTATTGATTTGGAGATCCTTGAAACCCTAGATCTAGGTTTTGCATTATCTTGTTTTCCACTTGATATAGGGTTAGATATTCCATATTTTCATCAATTAAAATCATAAAAATCTAAAAATATCGCTTACATTCTACATAATAACTTGCATTAAGGTGTGTTATATTCATTTAGGTTAGAGTTACATTCAAAATTGCATTCAAAAATTGTCATTTTGTTCGTATAGTGTCATACAAATTGTATTTACATTTAATCAAAAAATCTAGTAAAAATGTCACTCAAGAATCTATTTGCAATTAAGAACAATGAGCTTAAAAATCAAATCAAACAATTGGATTTAAAATTTTCAAAACCCTATGCAAAGACTCATTCACCCTTAGGAAAACTTGTCCTTGTACAGGTCATTTTGAAAATTCTATGCATTTATTTGTCTCTATTTGCTTCATTATCTTGTACTTGTAGATTTTTGTTTCAATTTCAAAAATTGCATATTTCCTAGATGTTTGCATTTAGTTCAATTAGTGATAGAAAGTACATTTTTTATGATCAAAATTAGCATTCAAAAGTAATCATTTTCAAGTTTTTACATCTTAAAATAATTCAATTATCATATTTTAGATATGAATATTGCAATATCTTCTTCAATACTTGCATTGTGCTTCCTATTTTTGGGTGTCTCCTATTTTTATTTAGTGCTTTTTGTCCATTTTGGGTACACTTTTTGATGAGGGTGAAATGCGTCCTTATTTTTACCTTTTATTTACCCTTTACCCTTTCTTTTATATAGAATCCCTTGTTGTTCCTATCACGATTTGCAAATGAAGTAGGGATATTTAATAAAATGTAAATAAAAGATAAAAACTTGTAAATATATCAAAACCTTCAATTATCTACTGATTACGTTCATGACTATGGTAGCAAGGGATAATTAGGTTGATGGAACGTGGGACTAAGAGGAGCATCGGTGGAATGAAGACAAGGTTGTTTATGTGTCATGTGTCACTTTTGTTAAGTTCAGTCTAAGTTGTTAGTTTTTTTGGAATGATGTTAAAATTTGTAATCTATTTCCAAGTAGCTTTTAAGGTTGTTGGTCACGAGTTGTGCAACAACCTAAAAATTCGTATGCCTTTTGATTAGAATTAGCTATAAACTTATCAGCTCATAATCTTTATAAATATGTATGTCAAAGACTTGAATGAATATCGATAATATACATCTATAAGTTGTTGTTATGATTTGAAACTATTTTGATTTAAAATATCATTTGCATGAGTATTGGTTAGCATGGAGTAAGCTTTCCATTTCATCACTTGATAATCAGAGAAGGTAGGTCTCACTTCCTCGATTACCTAGTGAATTGTTGTAGTATTATCGTATTGTGTGGTAATAAGTCTTTGTAGTTTTGAATCTATTTTCAATATTTAATTATTGTGTTAATCTGAAATAATTTAATGTGTTGTTAATTATTATTTGATGTGTTGCTAATCGGTGTGTATTTTTCTACATATGCATTCAATTTGGAAAATTACTTTTTAATTGATATTAATCAATTTGAATTTTTTTCATGAGAACTTAGTTTAGCATATTATTTCAAACATTGTTAATCGAGGTGTTTATTACTACATGTGGATTTGATTTAGCACATTACATCTTAATTATAGTATTTATTTTCCTTTTGTTAGTTTAGCTTCAGTGAGGATTATTAGTTTTTTTTTACTATCCGGTTTTAATCTGTCTTTATTAGACACTATTCTTGGCATAGGTTCCTGTCACAAAATTGACAAGAAGTCTATAAACCAAATCTTTGAATAAATACAGGTTACACATAGTTGCATCCATCCACACTTAGATTGCTAGGTTCAACCCTTAGGAAAACAACCCCAATATCTTTCATAAGTTCACGAATCCCAGATTGACAATTGAGGAATAAACTAAGGAAACCTCTATGAATTTCCTAAGGATTGATCGAAAAACATTTTCCAATTAGATAGAGGGTGTTGCCACAATAGTGGTTTACAATTTTTGGGGGATCCTTATTTTTTCTGAAATCACATATTTTTAGAAAATATAATGATTTAAGCCTTGAAAAGTTCCATTTAAAGGTTTCCAGTTGAAGAGGCTTTCATCAAACCACATTAGACCAAGCCCCCTTGGATAGAACCCCACTAGTTTTAATCCATACCTATAACAGAGTCTTATTTACACCTATCAAAATTATGATTAAAAACCACTTTTGATTTACCTTTAGGGGGATCAAATGAATTCATTTAAAAAAAAAATTTATAAGTATGTATTCCTTATTATAAGCTCCCAAAAAAGTATAATTTTTATTAAATTTAATTTGATTATTATATTTATTTATTATTCCTTGTGAATGCAGGTTTTTCACTAAAACTCAAGCTCTTTGTTCTTCACATGTGGAAAAATAGTAGATTATCAAAATAAAATTTTGAAAAATATGTTCAAGCTAGCTATCGATGTCCTTGATCCATTAAAAAAAAGTATTTTGATACATACAAAAAAAATTATGTTGTATACAGTTCGCCTATGTCTGAATTGTAATTGGTTTGACTTCAAAACTTGATTAAGGAAAAAATATTTAATAAAACACTATGAAACCAAATGAACTGGTTAAATATTGTAGTTGAAAATATAAATTTGAAAAAATTAGAATTTTATCATTCATAAAAATTATTTTATGTTGTATATGATGAGCATCACTCTTTAAAAATGCAGTTTACTAATAAAAACTAGTTTTCGAAGGAGATGAAAAAAAGAAATGCAATCTGATTCCAATTTTTTTGAAAAAATTATATTTAGAATCTATAGAAAAAACTTCACAAATCACTAGTTTGCATCATCTTTAAATTTCTCATGATTTAGTTGTTATAGGAGCCCAAAAGTGAAGATTTAGTTAAAACAAATCAGTTCAGTGTCTAGTTTGCCCTAAAATTGTAAACTAGTATTGTGGGATCACCCTAGAATTAAAAGGATAGTTTTCCACTAAAGTCATCCATAGTTTAATCCAATCACTTTTAGTTTGGTAAAACTTGTATAAGTATCATAGCTTAGTTTCCTACTACCAATAATTCAGTGAGATATAGTTTGAGACTCATCATATCTCACACTAGTACATTCACCATGGATCTTGAGTTATCCAACTCTGTCACCCATAGTGTTGACACTATTCAACCCATTTTGGACCACATTCCTAATGTTAGATGTCATATAACCACCTTACCCTCAACCACTTACACTGATGTTGAAACCTTGTTTGCTAATGTCCCTCAAGAAAAGTTGAAACAAATGGATAAAGCCTTAAAAAAAATTCAAGACCTTGTGAGTATAGAGTATATTGTTGGTACTACAGTTCCTATCATAGATAACATGAGGAGAAAGCTTGATAATGACCAAGGATTAGAGATTGTGCATATCCTAGCTCACATTATTGATAACCATATTCCTACAATGGCTAGTTGTGCTCAAGCTTTGGGATACACTCATGGTCAAGGAGGAAATAAAATCCCCCCCACCTACAACCATAGCCTCTATTCCTACATATACTCATCCAATTATTAGTACAACAATGTAACCAGCTAACAATATCACTCCAAATTTGGGTATTTCCACTAGGAATCCTTTTAGTTTTATGAATTCAAACATCATATCTCCAAACCCTCCACCTCTCACAAACTTGTAGTTTAGTTGTTCACCCAGCACATAGACACCTCCACCATATTCACCTCCATCTCAAAACACAACCAATGATTCCATCATAGCCAAATTTTGTAAAATATCACATCCATTCAACAAAAAATAACAACATTGAACCAAAACTAAAATAGACAACCTTCACAATATGTCAAAAGAAACCCATTGTCATCAGAGATATTAAGAGCAAAGATACTGCAAGGCATAGAGATACCTAGATTTGATAAATATGGTGGTAAAGGAGATCCAAGCAACTATGTATCAGCATATACAACCTTATGTAGTGACTTCATTTGTGAAGATAAGATCTTGGCTAAGATTTTTCCTAGGTCATTTAAAGATATAGCCTTCAAATAGTTTTGTTCCTTACCAAATAAATCAATAAGCTCATTTAATGAGCTTGTTGATGCCTTTCTCAACCATTTCCAAGTGCACATTGTTCCTAAGATGGCCCTACCTGATTTGATGTAATGTAAACAAAATGTAGATGAAAAGGTCATTGACTTTATAATACATTATCAAATACTTTACTCACAAATCAGCATTAAACTTCCCGATGCTAATCTTCACAAAATGTTCATTGATAAATTACTAAAAAATATCCAAGATAAGCTTGGGAAGATGAAATTACCTCCTTTACACACTTATACATGGCTCTCCATGATTATCAGAACTCATGTAATCAATGTGGAGGAAAAACTACTTCAACCCATCCTAAAAAATTGAGACCATGCCTCAAAACAATTTTCAACCATTCAAGAAACAAAACAAGGGCTTTATATAGATAAATCAACCTCAAAAAAACCACCATGGTGAACCTCAAGTTCCTTTTATAAAAAAAAATCCATACCAATTTTAGGATAAGATTAGGCAATTCACCATGTTACCTGATACCCTCCATTCAATTATGTTGCAACTTTTGAGCAAGAACTTAATCACCTTACCTCCTGTTAGGCCCCTTGATACCACTAAACCTTTACCTCTAATCTATAGCTCAAAATCATTTTGTCACTATCATCGACATTTTTTGCATGATAAAAAATGATGTGTTGGCATATGGTTGGGAATATTGGCTTGTAAGTGTTGTCATTGATGGAAACCCAAGTCATGCAACTTAAGTATAATTTTCGTTCGCACCGGTAGAACAAAGTAAAGAACAGAGCATCCAAATAATAGGCATAAAATTTGATCTAAACACCTTCTTAGATAGATATTTTGGGTTGTGGATCTCCGTGGAAGGTCTATTGATGTTTGTAGTATCCTGGTTTTGGTGCACATTCACTGGTAAGTGACCTAGAAGATACAATGCACTAATTTGTTGATTATCTATGATAGAAGGCTGGCCCGATAAGGATAGAAATCATGGATTTATAAGATTTAATTAATTATAATTCTTCATGTTTGATTAAGTGTTATTTGGGTCCTCTCTTTGTCTTAACCAACTTTGGAGGATGTGCATAACGATTTAGTAGTGGATCTGGCCGACAAGTTAAAAGTAACTTAATATTTTATAAAGTCGACTGATGGATGAATGAATCCTTGATTGCAGATATATATAGGAGGTTGGTTTTTATCATTTATGGATGAAAATAGAAGGGTGTGTGTGTAGAATTGAAAATTGTGAGATCCAATAGTGCAATAGTGTGAACTTGATCATAAGTGATGTGAAGAATAAAAAAGAGAAGAATAGGGCAGAGTGAAGTGTAGAGTCAGAAAGAAAATCTAGAATCAGATCTATGAGCTTCACCGAAAATATCACTTGGCATAACTTGATGCTACTATATTACTTCACCCCTTTAGATGGTTTTAATATGAATTTTGTAGGGCAGTAAGCCTTTCTCTTTGAGGAGTGAGCTCTAGGCAGTGTGCCTGAATGCAAATGCATTCCTTTTGCAAACAATTATATTTGAGTACTCAAATTGTGGATTAACCTCCATCATGGTTTTTCCCCTAATAGGGTTTCCACACAAAAATATGTGTGTCATGGTGTTATGAATCTTTACTTTGAATGTGTACATATTTTCTTTAATATAATGGTGAAATAGTTTCAATTTTTAGATGTATGGAGTTTAAATATTGTTGAACACTGATTCAACCCCCCCTCTCAGTGTTCCCTTGAGTCCAACATGATGCACATGTCAAAAAAATAGTGCAAGACCTCATTGATGCCAATAAAATCTAGTTGGGTGGTGTTAATAACCAAGGAAATAAATCCATTGCCCCACCCAATCAAAATTTACAAATCTCTACCAATCCAATGCTAAACCATTCCATCCCATTTGTAAAAGATAGTGATAAAAATAATGATGTGATGAATCTTGACAAGATATGAGATATAATTGATGATGACAAGAGTAATTATGGAGATGTTCTAGATGCCATGATTGGGTTCATTGGCATTCAACCTCATAAGGGAAAAACAAAATTTTCTCTTGGCATTACCTTCTCAAATAGTGATATAATTAAACATGCACCTAATGATCCTCATTACATATCCAAAATAATTAATGACAAGCCTAAAAATGGGATATTAATTGATCTCGTATGTGTAGAGAATGTGATCACTAAGGAATTCTTATTTGTTCATGAACTTTACCAAGATTTTTATGAACAATTGAAAGTATGGATAAAAAAAAATGATGGTTTTTCTTGCCCTATGATAGGTTTGATCACTCTTACATTAAAATTTGGATTAAATAAACTGAGTTTATCATTTTACATCATCCCAACATCAGATAAATTTCATGTGAAGTTAGGCTATCCATGGTTATTATCCGTGAATGTTGTCCCGTCACTCATTTATAAATGCTTAAAATTTCCATTTGACAACCACATTTTTACGATGCATCATAGTGAATTTAATACTTTGTCTTCCCATGGGAAATTTTTATTAGATTTATTTTGTCCCAAAACCATGGAACCTATTGCACCTCATTGATTTTTTCTTTAAATAATATCAAAAGTTCAAAGCAAAGTGTATAGCAGAGTTATCCCTTGCCAATATCCCACCTAAAACTAAAAGATACATAGTTCCTCCCACTCCAATTGTTGTGGATGAACCTATTCTTCAACCAAACCTCTCTTGAATAATAAAACTAAGTATGATTCTATTCCATCACCTATTTCCTACAAGAGACAAAGAAATAACCATACAATTCCATTTGTGCCTCCTAAAACCAATTTTTCTATAAACCTAAAGAGAAAATTGTTTCCTAACCTATCGTGGTCCCTTCCTTTCCTTCCCTAAGGGAATAAAAGAGACTAATGGTTGATAAACCAACTCCTACATCATCATAACTTGAAAACCATGCAAGAAGAAACTGAAATGATAAAGAGAATATGCACAGATATCATGCTATTGCTCATCAATTAGAAGAAAAGAATAAACCAATAATCGAAGATCAACAACCAACTCAAACAAAGCATGTTGATTCTCCACCTTCGCCACAACATGAAACTTATAAACCACAACAACAAAAAGAACATACAATGGAAATTGTAATTATACCTCCTATTGTAATTAACTTGGATAATGATGATGAGATGGCTAAAATTGATGAAGTGTATAATGAATTGAATTTTTTGTTTTCCACTTCTATGAATTCAGATGGGGGAACTGTGATGATCCTCCTGATGCAAGTGACCCACCATGAATTAAACTTGGTGATACTCCTAGTATGAAACTTGATGTAGTCCCTTTGGCTAGTTATCATCCTTCCATATGCGATGACCAAGATTGGGATGTGGACAACATTATTTAGGTTGGATCACATGTGACATAATCTCTTTCTTTTCTTTTTATCTTCTTTATGATTGCATGTATGTAATGTGATCCCCTGTATCATTTTGCTTGGAATTTATTTATGGTTGTGAGATTTATTTGTATGACCCTTGTTACTCTATTGGTTCAAGGATACAAAGGAAGCAAATATGTTGTGACATTCTTCTATTTGTATCTCCATTCTTCTATCTATCATAAACATTGTCTTTTATTTTGTCTTGTGTTTTCCTTTTGGGAAGGATGCAAGGCATTGAGACATCTAAGTCACTTCCATGTTGAACCAAAATATTTTCTTTTCTTTCACTTTTTATGTGTCATTCTTCCTACATGTTTTTTGTTCTACAAGTATCTCTAGGGGAATGATGATGGTTTTGAGCTCTATTATATCACTATAGCAAAGAGATGCGTTGACCCCAAATCTATAGATTTGTTATGTGTTATCTTGTGATATTGCATGTGGGGGAAACCCTTCTTCATGATGTATCTTTATTTGGAAACATATAATTGGAATATAGGGCTTTCCAAATAAGCTCTCATTTCCCTTTTATCAATTGGAATTTATCATTTCTACTTTAAAGTAATTTCTCATAGCATGGTGTTTAGCAATTCCTTAAAAGTGGAGGCATACATTGGCATTATTTCATATTGGAATTTACATCTCCTAAGGTGAGTTTCATTTTTAGTTTGACATTTTGGCTTCACTTTTGTTCACAAGAGTTGGAATTAGTGTAGCATTGGCATAACACACTGATAATTTAGTGGCACCTTATCAAAGTTATGAGGGAGTATAAGTTTTGGTATGCTTGACATATGGGTACATATTTTGTGACGACTTTGCTTATCTACCAACTTTTTTTGTGTACACACCTAGTAGACCTAGTGTGTGTTTCTCATTTTTTCTTTGGGGCTCACCTAATGTATACCAGAATGCACTAGCCCTTGTGAGCATATTTTATGGAAGTGGCATCATACAAATTTCTAGTCCATCCTTCTTTTTTTTCCTTTCTACACTTGCTTTGACATTGTATGCATATGTATCTTGTGTTGCTACACATATCTTACATGCATGTGTGTCCTTTGTGCTTATGTTGGTATTCCATGGGATCTTTGATCTTGGGGGCTTGATCACCCTCCTTTACCTTTCTCATCCTATCTCATTAACATTAAGCTCATACCCTCACTAAAGTGGGGGCTAAATTTAGCTTAGGAAATTGTATAGCTTTAAAATTTAACACTATATTTGGATCCTTTAATTTATTGGACTTAATTAACCTTATAATTTTCCAAATTATGCATTCCAAAGCCTTATTTTTCCCGTTTTCCAAAAGTAGAACCAACATTAACTAAATTCATTCAATAATTAATCACCATGGAATATGTGTGTCCTAGACTTATAGACCAAGACCCATTTTCCCATGGGTGAATGGTGTTCCTTATTTTTTAGAACCAAAAATTGATCTTACCACTTACCTATGAATTTTCCACAATCCAATGATTAGCAAGGGTAAGGATTGGCCAGAAAAAATGTAAGGATTATGAGGCCCTTACTTCTACACTTTGGGCTCTATGAAACCTAGGAGGGTAATCCTAGCAATGTTCACATAATAATATTGTTGTGCCATTTGTATCAATAACACTGCAATATACATAGATAATTCTCATAAAGAAGCTCATCTAGTAAATTATATCCAAGAAGTTGGTTGCTTCTTAATAATAGTTTACTTTTAGAGCATGAGAATAGTAAACGTTTTTATCTTTGTAACCCATTTTATAGAATATGATTTAATGAATGGATTGTGGTTGAGTTGATCAACAGAATGTGAAATAAGTACCTCACCTAGACTAGTGCCTCATCCATTGGGACAAAATCAATACCAAGACCCACATAATTGGAAAAAAAATTCACATATGACACTATATGAAGCTTTGAAATGCTGAATTATAGTATTTCAACATTATATCTTGACCTTTTCTTCTTACTAACAACCTAGTACTCAGTTTAATATAAATTTGTAGCCATATTCAAGCATTTTACATTAATCCTTTGAATTAATAAGGAAGAATAAAACCACACATTCACCAAAAATTTATAGAGAAAAAATAAAATAACCTTGATTATATTTTTCATAATCTATAAAACCAGTACATAGGAGAGAAAAATGGTGTTGAACTTGAACTATTTATGTTCTATATTTCCAGTATTACTATCAATATTACATGTGCATATTGATAGACTCAAACCTAAGACTTATCACTAAGCTATTTAGTATCCTATATAAATCCCTGTATGACTAATCCCAGAACAACCCACTATCCAACCCTTGTAACTGGCCTTGAAATACCATTTATAGAGGCACGGGAGTGACAAGCATCAAGCCAAAATTTCAATTATAGTTTCATTTGCATGTGACCTTTAATTTGACCCGAATTCAAGATATTCCTCAAACAGTTAAATTTAATCATTGTAGAATGAGAGAAAGAAAAAGACAAAATTTCACATGGTTCATAGAAGAAGACCAACTGTCCTTCCAAAAGGCATTGTTTGTTGTTGCAGTAGCCCATAATCCTTTTTCCACATTGATCGAAGAAGATTCTCCATCAACACCCAAGGCAAAAACTCACATAATACTCAGAAAAGGCATACATTCCATCAAATTAGTGGAGTCCAACACCTCTTCTTTAGACCAGCCAAAAGAGTTTCCACTTTAGCATTAAAAATAAAAAAAATCATATGCTTTCTAAAGAGGATGATCCCGATACAGTTGCAATGGTGTCATAAAAAACAAAAAAAGGGTTGAGACACTAACATGCCTCCATAAGGAAATTTTAGGTTTTTGATTTAGAATTTATGATTTTATGATGTAATAAGGTCTAAATGGCCACATTAAGCTTGTAATAAGTCCTAGATATTTAATTTGGGTTAATTTGGGCATATAATGTAAAAGTTGCAAAAATTGACAAAATATTATCAAGCAATATTGTAAAAATGCAAAAAAATGCCAAATAGAGGAATGTGAAGAGTCAAGTAGTTAGGGAATCAGTTTTAGGAATTGGATTTGGTTTATAAGGGAATTTTTAGGCTTCACAAACTTCAAGGAAGGTAGGGGGATGATGTATGAGGAAGAAATTCAATGTAATTCTCTATTTTTTTGTTGTTTACCAGCATTCTCTCTGATTTCAGGCCATTGTACAACTATATTTTGTGCATGAATCATCTCCTCCTCATTTTTAAGTGGGAGCCCTATGAATCCTCTTGAATATGCATTTGGTTTCATTAAAAACTATTTAGTTTTGTGAAAGATATGAGGAATTTTATCTAGGAGTGTTATGTTGGATGTTGTGGTCGCACTGCTGATATGTAGTTGTCATTGATGTCAACACTATTAGAATTGATGATGCTTAAGGCTATATATGTCGAGGATATTGATAAAATTGTAAAAATAATATTGTTGGCAGCCAGTGAAGCTGAGAAGGTAAGAATGTTGGAAAGTTATGTACATTCAAGATCTGAAGGTGTGCTTCAAAGGGTTTGTTGCTGAAGCTTTCTAGTATGTTGTCTAAAAGTTTCAGAGGTTCGTGTTAAGATTTGTGAAAATTATGAAGATCTGTGTTCCTATAGTTACTAAGTCTCTTTAGATGGTGTTCTTGGATGGAGCAGATGATTTTTTGGTAATTTCAATTGTTATGCATGTACCTGTGACGTTCATGGATGATTCTAGATCATACTCTATCTGTTAGCATGTTGTGGATCCATGAAGATTAATATTTGATTGTTTGGCATGTCTGAAGGTGTTTTTTTGGGTCCTCACTATGTTGTGACCAACTTGTGTTGGTGCACATTGAGATTTATTCATGTATTGAGGCTGATAGTTGTAATTTATTCTTTATTTGCGATCGACTGAATAGTGGATGTAAGTCTATATAGCAAATATATATAAGTGTTTGTTTTCCTCAATTAGAGGAAATGATCAGTGTGTGTAAGAGGTGTACATGTGTGAATAAAGGTTAAATCATTCAAGAGCAGAGCATAGTGTGAAGAAGGTTGAGCAGAGTGTGGAAGAGTTTGTAGAATTTTTTGTGTGCCTAATTAGAATTGCAATCAGGCTTTTGTAGAAGCTATTTTCTCAGTTCAACTTCATCAGATAGATTTAATCTGATTATTTTATGTAAGGCAGTGAGACTTCCCTTTGAGTAGTGTGCTCTAGGTAGTTCACCTAAATGCAAGTGCATTCCTTTTTCATTCTTCATTATACTTCTAACAGGGTATAATCTTGTGGACTAACATCCACCATGATTTTTACCCTAACAGGGTTTCCACGCACAAAATCTTGGGGTTCATGTGTCTCTAATGTGTTATTAATTTATTCTTGCATTGTTATTTATCAGATCTGAGACTTAAGGTTGATTAATGTTGTATAAGTTTTATTTTGGTAACAACTGATTCACCTCCCCCTCTTAGTTGTCTATCCCTGTTTTTCCAATAATTGGTATCAGAGCTAGTTCCTTTGAAGAAGCCTAACAACTTGAGATGATCTGAGATGGAATCATACAAGAAGGATAGTCCTAGATTTGATGGTACAAACTACTCCTTATGGAAAGTCAAAATGGAGTGCCATTTGAAGTACATTGGAGAACCTTTCTGGAAGATGACACAAAGTGCATATATTATTCCCTAGAATGGTCCATCCTCTGAAGATGAGATCAAGAAAGCAGGAGTTAATACTAGAGCTATTGAAGCATTATTGAGTGCTCTGACATATTCAAAGATGAAAAATGTGTTAGGATTGAAGACTGCATACCAGATCTGGAAAAAGTTGGAAACATTGTATGAAGGAGATGCACTAGTGAAAAGTGCTAAGCTACAAAATCTAGAATGCAAGTGGGAATACTTGAAGATGAATGAATATGAGAATATCCTCTCTTTTTCTCAAAAGATAAATGAATTGGTGATGAACATTAGATGTTACAGTGGAACCTTGGATGATGAAGAAGTTGTGGCTAAGATACTTAGATCTGTGCCTCCCTCCTACAAAACAAGAGCTCATGCTATTGATGAACTCAGATTAGTGACAAATATTACAAGAGACATGTTGATTGGAAAACTTGTTGCATTTGAGTTGAGTGAATTTGGTGAATCTTCTCCCAAGACTGAATCTGCATTCAAAGCTACTGTATCCAGAAAAAGGCAACAAAGATACAATCCGGATGAGAGTTCCAAAAGGAAATTCAAAGATGAAGATGAAATGAAAAATATTGAAGATGAAGAAAGAGAATTAGAAGAATTGGAAGCATTGATTGTGAAAAGAGAAGCTGGAGGTCATGGTAAGTGAAAAGGAAAGTTACCTATCAAATATTTTTCTTGCAGTAAAATAGGTCATTTTGCATCTAGATGTCCTAAAAGAGTTTCTAAGTACAAACCCGAGGAGACTAGATTTCAAAGGAAATGTTATTATGTTGAAGAAGGTGTAACTGATGAAGAATCTGATAAATAAATCAGAAATGAAGATGAATGGGTATTTATTGCTATCAAAGAAAATGGCTAGGTGTCCACTAAAACTACTAGTAATGTGAATGCTGAGAAAACTCTTGCAATAAAAAATGAAGAAAAAGATGAGTGGATAATTGACAGCGGATGCTCACATCATATGACTAGTGACAAAAGCAAGTTTGTAATCCTGGAAGACTATGATGGTGGTGTTCTAAGATTTGGAGACAACACTTCTAGTGTGATTTGTGGCAAAGGCAATATTTCTTTTGGTGGTAAGCATAATACTGATGATATTCTTTATGTAGAATTCTTAAAGTATAACTTGTTAAGTGTTGGACAGATGGTAGACAAGGGTTACAATCTTCAATTCAAGGATGGTAAGTGCATAATAAGGGGAAGTTCTAGAAATATGATTTCTTCAGGTACAAAGATAAAAGGTAATATCTTTCATTTGAGTGTTGCTAGTGAAAGTTTCTTAATTGCTCAGATTGATGTAAGTTGGTTATGGCATAGGACGTTGTGTCATGTGAACTTTGATAACATTGTCAAGATAAGCACCACTCAAGCAGTCGAAGATCTTCCTAAGTTAGTGAAGCCTACTGACACTATGTGCAAGGAATGTCAAATGGGAAAGTAGACAAGGAATTCTTTCCAGAGAAAATAATATAGCTCTAATTGAGTACTGGATTTGATACACATTGATCTATGTGGTCCATCCAGAATCAAAAGTATACAAGGTGAAAGGTATTTTATGTTGCTCATTGATGATTATTCTAGAATGATATGGGTTGCTTTCTTAAGAGAAATAACATGAAGCATTAGAAAAGTTCAAAAGATTCAAAGCTATGGTAGAGAATGAGATAGGCCAGAAGATCAAATTTCTAAGATCTGACAGAGGTGGTGATTTCAATTCTTTCTGTGAAGAGCATGGAATCCAAAGAATATTATCTACTCCTCAGACCCCTCAACAAAATGGAGTTGTTGAAAGAAAGAACAAAACCATTCTAGACACTACTAGAACCATGATGTTGGAAGCAAATTTTCCTCATTTCTACTAGGGAGAAGTTTTAAGTAGTATTGTGTATACGATTAACAGGGTGTATGTCAACAGTAATTCTGGTAAGACACATTTTGTGCTATGGTTTGCTTACAAGCCTACTATCAAGTATTTCAAAAAATTTGGAAGAAAATTTTACATCAAGAGAGATGATGATATAGCCAATTTTTATGCTAGAAGTGATGAAGGAATATTTTTGGGTTACTCTACTAAAAGTAAAGCTTACCGGTGCTTTAATAAGAGGTTAAAGAAAATGGTTGAAAGTGAAAATGTCAAAGTTGATGAAGATATTGTTAGACCATCCAGATATAGTGGATATGATTCAGATGGTCAAAGTGATAATACTAACAATGATGTTCAGACATAGAATCAACTTTAGATTGTTCTAGTGAACCAAGGGAATCAAGAGGTAGACACCAACAAAAGTGTAGAAGAAAGAACACTAGAACAAGAAGTCAGAGAAAATCCTAAAACTCCCAAATATGTAAGGTGAAATCACTCTGAAAGTCAAATCATAGGAGATAAGAGCAAAGGTGTGCAAACTAGAAGAATAATTTTGGAAGAGTATTGTCTAATTTCCAAAGCTGAGCCTAGCAATATCAATGAAGCATGCAAAGATGAACATTGGATGGAAGCCATGAAAGAAGAAATAATATAGATAGAGAAGAATGATACATGTGATCTTGTTCCTAGACCTCAAAACAAAAATTTGATTGGAACCAAGTGGGTGTTCTAGAATAAGTTGAATGAGCAAGGTGAAGTGGTAAAAAACAAAGTAAGATTGGTTTGCAAAGGGTACTCACATATGGAAGGTATTGATTTCGAAGAAAATTTTGTCCATATTGCTATAATTGATACTTTCAAGAATTATAAAGTCTATCAAATGGATGTAAAGTCAAGATTTATGAATGGTGATCTAGAAGAAGAAGTCTACATTGAACAACCAAATGGATTTCAATTGACTGATGAAAAAGACATGGTATGTTGATTGAAGAAAGCTCTATATGGACTTAAGCAAGCTCATAGAGCTTAGTATGCTAGATTGGATAAATACTTATTGAAGCTTGGATTCAATAAAGGTATTGTTGACAACAATCTATATTTCAAGTTGGATCAGAATAAAGAATTAATCATTGAAGTCTTTGTTGATGAAATTAGTTTTGAAGGTGATGATGATTTGTGTATGAAGTTTGCTGATGAAATGAAAAGTGAGTTTGAAATTTCAATGATAGGAGAGTTGAAATTATTTTTAGGATTGCAAATCACTTAGTTAGATAATGGAATTTTCATATCTTAGTCTAAGTATGTGAAAGAGCTACTGAAAAAGTTTGGCATGGAAGATTCAAAACTAGTTGGTACACCTATGATAACCGGATTCAAACATACATAGAATGATGATTCTCCTAAATCAAATTAGACAATATACAGGTCAATGATTGGTGGATTACTCTATTTGACTCAGACCATGCTAGATATAATGAATGATGTATGCATGGTTGCTAGATTTCAAGCTAATCCTAAAGAGCCTCATGTAACTATTGTGAAAATAATATTTATATACTTGAAAGGGATAGTTGATCTTGGTCTTTGGTATCCTAGGGATGATGATCTTATCCTAAATGCTTTCACTGATGTCAATTGGGTAGGATATGTGGATGACAGGAAGAGTACTAGTGGTGGTGCATTCTTCTTAGGGAAGAAATTGGTATCTTGGCTAAGCAAAAGGAAGAGTTCCATTTCATTGTCTACTGCTGAGGTAGAATATATCATTGCTACAAATAGTTGTACCCAAGTATTGTGGATGAAGAAAATATCGAGAGATGTCAAAATTGAGTATGAAGAACCAATTGGCATATTTTGTGACAATTCAAGTGCCATTATTACTTCAAAGAATCCAATGTTGGATTCAAAGACAAAGCATATATCCATCAAATATCACTTTCTGAGAGATAAAGTGAGTGACAAAGAATTTAAATTGGAGTATATACCTACCAAGGAGAAAATTGTAGACATATTTACTAAGTCTTTTCCTAAGGATACTTTTGATTACCTCAGAGGAAATTTAGGGGTGATTTCCCCTCCTGATCAAAACTAAGATGTAGGTCTTTGCATTAGTCCATGAATTCATAGCCATATCTTATTCCAGATTGATGTCGTGGTGGCTACTACTCAGGGGGGAGTATTCAGATTAATCAAACTTGTGATCAGAAAATTTATACCTTTGTCATTGATGTCAAAGGGGGAGAGAAAAGAAATGTGAAAAACATGAAAGAAGAAGGTAACAAGAAAGAGTGCACAATCTCAAGGGGAGATTCTTGGAGAAGAGCTAGTTGGGTTGGTGGCATTATTTTTTCACATCATGTGTTGACATCAATTCCAAAGGGGGAGATTCTTGGATGTTGTGGTTGCATTGCTGATATGTGGTTGTCATTGATTTCAACACTATTAGCATTGATGATGCTTAAGGCTGTATATGTCAAGGATATTGAGAAAATTGTAAAAATAATATTGTTGGCAACCAGTGAAGTTGAGAAGGTCAAAATGTTGGAAAGTTTTGTACATTGAAGTTATGAAGGTGTGCTTCAAAGGGTTTTTTGCTGAAGCATTCTAGTATGTTGTTTGAAAGTTTCAAAGGTTCACATCAAGATTTGTGGAAGTTATGAAGGTCTATGCTCCTATAGTTACTCAATCTCTCTAGATGGTGTTCTTGGATGGAGCAGATGAAATTTTGGTAATTTCATGTGTTGTACATGTACCTGTGACGTTAATGGATGAGTCTAGATTGTATTGTATCCTTTCTATACGTCCACATTGATCAGATTGTTCGTGATCAAAGATTTTTCTGATGTGTTCTCGAGTTTTCATGTTCTTGGTTGACATGATGGTGTTAGCATGTTCTGGATCCATGAAGATTAATATTTGATTGTTTGGCATGTTTGAAGGTGTTTGTTTGGGTCCTCACTATGTTGTGACCAACTTGTGTTGGTGTGCATTGAAATTTATCTATGTATTGAGGCCTACAGTTGTAATTTATTCTTTATTTGAGGCCGACTAAATAGTGGATGTAAATTCGTATAGTGGATATATATAAATGTTTATTTTCCTCATTTAGAGGAAATTATTAGTGTGTGCAAGAGGTGTAAATGTGTGAATAAAGTTCAAATCATTCAAGAGCATAGAAGAGTAGGAAGAAGGTTGAGCAAAGTGTGGAAGAGTGTGTACAAGTTTTTGTGCACCTAACTAGAACTGTAATCAAGCTTTTGTAGAAGCTATTTTCTTAGTTCAACTTCATCAGATGGATTTATTCTGATTATTTTGTGTAAGGAAGTGAGACTTCCCTTTGAGCAGTGTTCTCTAGGTAGTGCACCTGAATGCAAGTGAATTCCTTTTTCATTCTTCATTATACTTCTAATAGGGTATAATATTGTGGACTAACATCCACCATGGTTTTTCCCCTAATAGGGTTTCCACGTATAAAATCTTGGTGTTCATGTGTCTCTGATGTGTTATTAATTTATGCTTGCACTATTATTTATTAGATATGAGACTTAAGGTTGATTAATGTTGTATAATTTTGATTTTGGTAACAACTCATTCACCCCCCCCTCTTAGTTGTCTATCCTTGTTTTTCCAATATGTTAAACCATGATCTAGGATAAACAATGGCATTTAAAGTTGTGTTTCTCTAAATTTTACATTTGAAATATTTTACAAACTAGTAGAATGTAGGATGTGAATGTGTTCTAAAATATTTCTAAGTTGCAGGTTCAGGAGAATGAGGGTTTGGCAAAATACAGTGATTCCTGAGACTGCTACACAATGATTTGAGAGCAAAGAATGAACCTAGAAGCTAGGGTTAATTGAATAAGCCTTGGTAATGATTTTGTGAGGGTTTGTAAAGAATGGGAAGACCCAAATAAATGTGTTTTAAATTTTGGGTAAGTGAATTTGATTCTGGAGGTAGAAAAATCAATATACCCATGTTTCATCTAAGCCAAATTAGGCCTAAGTTTGTACTGAGACAACATGTTTTAAGTCCTTTTTTCCAAAACACCTATATCCTATTTTGGGGTATTATTTAAGAAAGAAAAAAGGGCATACAAAGGTGTGATTATTTCTATATTTTAGTGCATGTCTTGTGAGTAAAACTCTGATAGTCAGTTAGGGAAACCTACTAGCAGTTGAAACCAAGTTAAGAAGGATTAATAGCCAATACATGAAATCAATGTTCTTGGGGGTGTAATGAGTTTGCCCCTATTGTTTGAACCTTTTTAAAGTTTTTCCATGTGTTAATATGGGGGTTTGTTTCTTGGATATTAAAGTTTGGGTTTGTAGTTATGAGTTGCCATTGTTGTATGTTGTGGACAATCTAATAAGGAGTGATCATTAGTTGGTGTATGAACATTCTTGGAAGGGATTGGTTGAGTAAGTTGGAATCTTTGAATATTTCTTGTAACTTTGTTTAAGGTTGTGGACCTGAAAAAAACTACAAGTTTCCTTGTAAAGGAGAGTTTCCTTGAAGGATGATTTCCTCAAAAAGAATTTTTTAGTTTAGTGGTTTGATTTTTTTTCCAAAATCATGGTGACTTGAGTTGTTTGACACCTATCACTACATCAGTTGGTATCAGAGCTCAAAAGGTCTAGGCTAAGAGAGAGTTGGGAGTTTATTTGTGTTTGTGTTTAGGTTGAAGAGAGAACCTGATGGCCAAGAGACTAGGTAGAGGAAAAGATAAGAGACCTAGGTGAGGAAAAGAATACAAGTTGGAAGCAAGGAGAGACTTTCTTGAGTGAAGAGAAGGATGGATTTTTTGTAGGCTGAGGGTTCACAAAGAAAGAAGCAAAAAGGAAAAGAGAGGAAGAGAAAAGAGGGAGAGATGAGGAAAATAGAGAAAGAGATAGTAGAACTAGCACAAGCTATAGAGAGAGTAGAATTAGAGTTTCAAATGGAGATGGATCAGTTGCTCAAACAAGCACAAAGTTGGGATTTGACAGTGAGGAATAAAGTTGTATTGCCCATTTTAAAATAGTTAAAAGGAGAAGACAAATGAAGATAATAGAGGAAGAAGAAGCATTTGAAGATGTGGAAGAAGAATTCATGGATGAAGTGTTCAAAACAAGCCACACTAAGAAGAGGGGGTGAATCAGTGTTGTGCAAAAATTAGCTTTAGTAATCTTTAACTTTGAAGCATCAATAACATTCATTCACAATGCATAAACAAGAAAGTAAACACAACACCATAACACCAATATTTTTACGTGGAAACCCTATTAGGGGAAAACCACAGTGGATGGCCAATCCACAAGTATGATTCTGAGTATACTCAAAAGTGAAGATTACAAGGGAATGCACTTGCATTTAGGCACACTACCTAGAGCTCACTGCTCAAGAAAGAAAGGGCTTTTTGCCCAAGAGTTTAGATTAAAACCATCTAAATATTTGAACTAAGATGATAGCATCTAAAATGCCTAATTACAGTTCCATATTAAGCAAAATAATAGATTTGCACTTCTACAGACTGAATCTACAATTATGCTCTGCTCATGCACACATCACAGATCTTCTATGTGCAATTGAAACTGTGCATTATCGCACCTCTTCTCTACTCTAACTCGTTGTTCGGACTTCAACACAACTCTTACACCATACAAAATGATATGGAAGACCAATTATATATATCCACAACATAGGATTTATTTAGACTGTCGGCTTCAACAAAACATAAGAAAATTACAACTATCAACTCACATTATGTTAAATATACTATGCGTACCCACAAAGGTTGGCCATAACTTGGCTAGGACCCAAAAACTGACATACAAACATATATATAATTAATTTGTTCCCATACATCCACAACTTAATACATTCATGAAGTTGGCCTCAATACAAGAAAAATTTAGAACACGCCAACTGAAACTTCTAACTTTCACATGATCCGGTACTAGCCACTGTGCTTTAGAAGAAATAAAGATAATATGCCAAAAAATGTTCCCTGGGATGCGCAAAGAAAAATAATAACAAGAAATGATCTTATAGATCAAAGAAAACTGTGTTGTCGGATACTCTATTCTTGCTTGACAATTCCGAGTCTTCTTGCCGGTAGGACCAAATGATGGAGTGTGGACCTGATAGATGATTATGATGGCCATCAATAACAACAAAAAATGAACCATGTAGTGTCTCTTGCCAAAATGAAGAATACAAATACATTGCATCCATATTAGAGTTTGAAGGCATGTAGATGACATAGGTGAAGGATGAATTGATTTTGGAGGGAAATGATGAATCTCTCTTGAAGACACAAAAAGAGTTGAAGGTACATGTTGTAGAGAAAATATACCACTCCCTTGTGGTGATAATACTTTTGATGAGGAATAAATTGATGGAAAAGATGCAACATATGGAAGAAGGACAAAGAGTTGAGATAGAGATTGAGACACATTAGGGCATGAAGGAGCAGATTCACAAAGACAAGACAAAGTGGAAACAAGTTGGCATAGACCAACTCAAGCCAAAGGTGAAGATGAAATTTGTTTCAAGAAGTAGGGAATAGAAGACTACAAGGAGGATCATTTAATGATTAAGGTTTGTTTCAATCCAATAGGACTTGGATTTTTCATTTGGTTGGGAGTATGGTGCAAGAGCACCCTTGCAAGAACATGCCTCCATAAGGAAATTTTATGTTTTTGATTTAGAATTCATGATTTTATGATTTAATAAGGTCTAAATGGCCAGATTAATCTTGTAATAGGTCCTAGATAGTTAATTTGGGTTAATTTGGGCATATAATGTAAAAGTTGCAAAAATTGACAAAATGTTGTCAAGCAATATTGTAAAAATACAAAAAAATGCCAAATAGAGGAATGTGAAGACTCAACTAGTTAGGGAGTTAGTTTTAGGTGTTGTATTTGGTTTATAAAGGAATATTGAGTCTTTAAAACTTTGAGGAAGGTAGGGGATGATGTATGAGGAACAAATTCAATGTAATTCTCTATTTTTTTGTTGTTTATAGACATTTTCTCTAATTTCAGGCCATTGTATGGCCATATTCTATTCATGAATCCTCTCCTCCTCCATTGTCAATGAAATCAGTGTTCTTTTTGGTATAATGAGTTTGGACCTATTGTTTGAACCCTGTTAAAGTTTTTCCATATGTTAAGTTGGGGGGTTTTTATCTTGGAGATTAAAGTTTGGGTTTGTAGTTATGAGTTGCCATTGTTGTACATTGTGGACAGTCTGATAAGGAGTGATGATTAGTTCCTGTATTAAGGTTCTCAGAAGGGATTGGTTCAGTGAGTTGGAATCTTTGAAGAGTACTTGTAACTTTTTTTAAGTTTGTGGACCTAGAAAATTTTGGCAACACAAGGGAAGACAACTAAGGAGGGGGAGGTGAATCAGTTGTCACGGAATTTCAAACTTATTAAACTTATTAACCCTTATTCTCATATCTAATTAATAACCATTGTAGACACACAAAAAATGTCCTTGTAATCATTTTTATCCATTGCACATTTCATCTCATCATCCACATAATCATATCGCCATATTCATAAAATAATTAAAATATTATAAATCATTTATAAACATTTATTCATATCATTTAATTATCTAAATCATTTATCATTTATCCATTAAATCATTTATAAGATTTTTTCATATCATTTAATCATCTAAATAATTTATCATTTATCCATTAAATCATTTATAAGCATTATTCATATCATTTAATCATATTCCATTAAGTCATTTAATCATTTATCTATTATTTATTTATTTCATTATTTCACTTCATAAATATTTATCATTTAATTAATCATTAGCATATTCATAAATCATTTAACCATTTCATTAATCCATTAATTCATCCATTTGCATAAATCATTTCACTTTGACCATTCACATGATTATTCATTAAAATGCATTCATATATTTCATTAAATAATTTATAATTCATAAATCAACTTCCATGAAATTAACTCAAGATTGCAAATTAAACTCATATATCATTTCCATGGAATTAGCTCAAAATTGCACATTTTGAGCTTCCAAACATGAATCATGGCATAAACCACTCCACTCATTTCTCATTTCTCATTTTCAAATTATGCATTCATCTATAAAAACTTCCTCCTTCTCACTTTTTGGGGATACACATTCTGATGTCAAAATTTGATTTCAATCTCTCTTTCATTCATCACAGCTTCTTGTTGCACTTGTGCTCATAAAAATCTTAGAGCATCAAATGCATAAATCAAGAATCATGGTGAAATAGGAAAATAATGGAGCTAATTTTCCTTTGAATGCATTTATTTTAGTTTTTGCATAGTTTAGTTTGTATTTTGTATTTGTATTCATTTGGAAAGGCTTTATTGATGATATGCTAGAATTTTGATTTGAATTGATAGATTAAATCATTCAGCTTTTAGTTTTTAGCATTTACATAATGGTGAACCCCTGACGTAAAGGATATATACTTTTTTAGTGCAATTTCTATTAAATAAAAAAAATAAAAATCCAGAGAGATGTTGCAATCTACTGTAATGGTTTAATATTTTGATTCTTTATTAAGATAATTTGAAAAAAAAATCTTCACATGGCTAATTTGATTCACAGTTTGATATCAACCTTTGTTGAATGCCATCTTATTTTACATTCATGATATGTATTTTGATGCATTCCAGAGCTCTCTATAGAAATTGAAAGAATACTTGCAGAGGTCGTGGAATGGCACCATTTCATCTTGCAGTCATTTGATTTTGAGCATACCCTGTAGTCACGTCAATTTCCCCCATAATCACAGCTGACAGTTGGCTGAATACACTAGCAAATCATTTAATTCTGCTTCAAGAATGACAATCTTTCCTTTTAAATAACCAGATCATTAATTATATAATCAATCAGTCCATGATTATTTGATGCAATCTTTCTCTTATAAGTAACTGATTTGTAGGAGGTAGTGACTTCTGTCAGATGGTGCAAACATGAGAAATGATGGATTTAGTAATGACTGGAAGCCTTTTTTTAAAACATGCAAGCTATGGTTTTAATTAGACTAACTTTGTTCATTTTGGTTTCCATTAGTAAATAACTAGTGTGGTTAGTTTAAACCAATTTTTAAGTTTTATTTAGATTAATAATTTTGGTTTTGATTAATTTAGTTTAATTTTAATTTAGCTTAGTTAGATTTAACTTTTTAAATTTAAAATTTGATTTAGATTCTAATTTTCACTTAGCTTTTAACTTTTAGTTTTAAATTAGATTTATCTTTTTTCTTTTGACTTAGCTTTTAGTTTTTAATTTAGATTTACCTTTTACTTTTTTATTTTTTTTCTAATTTGGTTTTAGCTTTTTCAATTTAGATTTGATTTCTAATTTAGACTTAATTTAGAATGTAAATTTACTTTCATTTTGAATTGATTTAGTTTAGATTTAATTTAATTTAGTTTAGATTTAAATCTAATTTAAATCTAATATAACTTTTAATTAATTTTTAAATTTTAGATTAGCTTTTAATTTTAGATTAGTTTTTAATTTTTGATTAGTTTTTAATCTAGATTAACTCTTAATTTAAATTAATTTTTAGTTTAGATTAACTTTAAACTTAGAGTAATTTTTAATTTTAGGTTAGTTTCTAATTTAGATTAATGTATTTTTCCTTCATAGATTAGTTTTTGCTTTTCTGGCTAATTGCTGGTTTTTGTATTGTAGCTTCGCATGTCAAGGATTGAAAAAATAAACACACGTTTGACAAATATTTGAAATCAAAACTACTAATTAGTTTGGTGCAGGATGTGGTCAAAGGAATGTGATTTGAAACTGAGTGTATTCATTTTATTAGACCACATTTTTCAATTGGTTCTTAAAATGAACAATTGTCTTCTCTCACATAGATATAACTAGGAGGTCAATGAACACTATTTGTTGTGTTTGAAGGATGGTAGGTATTATGCTCTCACCTTGTGCAAACTCGGTGATCAAAAAGCTAGACCCATCCATTTTTGTGTTTACCTTTTAGAGGGTTTTCCTTGGTGGGACAAATTACTCACCCCAAGGGAATGACCCAAACTGGTAAAAGGCTAAAGCTAAGCCCTTCCAATCGGTATATAAAATGGGTGCTTGAGGAATGTTCAAGTACCATGAATGGTTATGCCGAATAGTGATTCCCTCAGTACTCATGTGGTGCGTGAAAACCTATAAGAGTGTAACCTCTACAGGCTAGGGGTCCTCCTTAACAGAGCTACTCTTGTTGTATGTATAGCCCACCCAAATGGATGCCCTTACTAAACACTTCTTGTTTGAGAAGCCAAAATCCCTTCTATTTGCTGCTGCAACAATGGTCATTGCCAATGAATCCACATTCTCATAGTTCTTACTAGAAGTGAAGGGTCTATCATGGGAGATTCATGAGGGATCAAAGCTTGTTTGACCCGATAAGTGAGTGTCATGGAGGGGAGCTAGTGTGGCCAAGCTTCTAAGTCACCCGCTAAGAATAAGTGTGGCTAGGGAAACCCACATGGAATCCAGTGAATATAGTCCTTTCCAACCTTAGTATTTGTGCTTGTATTGCTAAAATCAAACAACATTCATGATCAAAAACATATAAAAACATACATTTTTTCTACCATGTCTTGCATGTGTGTATTCAAAAAATTGTAAAAAAAAATCAAACATCAAACCAAAATCTGATAACATTCCAACTTTGACACAAACTAAGCCAACATTTTTCCAAACAAGTTGTTTAAACAAAATATTTTCTCAATTCATTTCCCATCATTCCATCACATTCATTTATCTTAGTTGCATCACTTAAACAAATCTTAGTTTACTTACACCTTTTTGAAAACTTTGGAATAGGGAAACTTACCATATCTTGTCATAGGCCCATTACTACAAAGAAAAATTATCATTGACCTTATCACTTTTCGCATTAGTCATTGTCACTTTGGTGTAACCTTTAAACTCATTATTCTAGTTTAAGGATCACCTTGTCAAACTTTTCACTTGTCATCCACTCTCCTTGAGGTCATTGATAATTCATTTGGAAACATTGGATTATCCTAGGTTTGCTAGTAACTCCTTCCTTAAGTTTCACAAAAAAGGTCCATAGTTCATACCATAGTCATCTCAACTACATATCATATTGTTCATAATGCTTGACATTAGCATCATTCCCCTTTTAGGCTTGTTCATACTTTAGATTATAGTGACTGTAGACATGGAGAATGTACAATTTCATTTTGGCACACTTGATCCTGATTACTAACAACATTTCCTCTTCAATCATGTTCTCAACATTTCATCATATTATGTCTCTTAATTTAATAATTCATTATTTATTGGATTAAGTCTTCCTCTTTCAATGATTAAATTAATCAATTTAATTTAATTAGTCTTGCATCCCTATTTAATCAAATAAATCATTTTATGTGATTAAAATTTCTAAAGTCCTCTTATTAAATTAAATAAATTAAACCTTATTTGATTTAATCTAACATATTCCCTCTGGATTAAATAAATCAAATCATTTATTTAATAAAGCATTTCCTCTCAATTCTTGACTTAAATCAATTCATAAATTTAAGTCTAAATTGTCACATCATCTAATTCTTCATTAAATTAATCAAAACCATGATTAAGTTAATTCCTCTCATTAAAATCCTCTAGAGAATGCAAGTTGCGCAATAAATCAATTACTTTGATTTAATTAATTCTCTATTTTCCCTCACAAAGCATCGAAAGGGAATATTCCCTCATTTGAATTCAATAAGTTCAAGTGGACTTGGTCCTTCCAACAAGGCATTTATTTCATCTTAAAAGTCCTTTTGCATTGAGCCAAGTGGTCATAACTCCATTTGACTTATCATCCACCTTATCATTTCAATATTTTAAAATTCAAATTTATGCATTTATCATGCACATTGGCCAAAATGTGATCATTCCTCCTCCAATGACATGTGGACAAGCGGCACAATGCCATTCGATTATCTTTTATCCCGCATTGCTCAATATCGCTTTCTCTTCCAAATTGAAAGTTATAAATTGGAGGCTTCTCTCCTCATTTCTCATCCACAATCATATGAAAAGTTACTCTCTTCACATTGAAAGCCAATTTTGCGCATTTCACTCAACCATTTATCATCTATCAAGATTTGCAACAAGGTTATGCTCAAATATCTTTGGAGATTTGACCATTTCTCAATCACACACCATTGAAACTTAGGAATTGGGAAAGGGTCAATTGCAACATCTCATTGGCACAAATTCCTCCATGGGATCATCATGCTATTAGCTTAATTAGGATTGACTCTCTTTTGTTTAAGTATTGTGTTCTTCATTTTCCTAATTTTAGTTTAAATAGATGGATTTCATGGGGAATCTCTCATACATGTTTACATGCATGTGATATAACATCTAACCATGTTTTTTGCTCTTGTGGATTGGCAGGTTTAGGGGTTCATGTTTTGGCGCTAGAAGGAGGGCAACACTCAAGAAATCAATCACGTTTTTTAAATTTCCACATTTTTTTAAAACATTTTCCTACAGGCCATGGGAAACCAGCCACGTGGTGCCATATCGAGCCTCTTTTAGAGGTGCAGTGCAATACTCCACCTCATTCAGGGAAGCGGTGCCATACTGAACCGTGCATAGTTCCTAAACCTCACCGCTTTTCTTCCCGCCTGTCATTTTTTTTAAAATTTCCTAACTCCACCGCATTCATCACCACGGAGCTATACTACATTGCCTTCAAGACCGCGGTGCCATATCAGACCGCGTTTCCTCCAAACTCTTCCGCTCCTACTTTCCCACTCGAAAATTTCAAAATTTTAAATAGGGCCCCTTCCAAACTATGTCGCTTACCCATATCGCACCGCTTTTTCACTCTCTATTTTTGCAGAGCATCGCCCACAGTCAACCGTGCGGTGCTATATAGCGCCGCTTTTACCAAAACTGTGCCGCTTTTACAAACTGCATCGTGGCAAAACAATGAGGTCTAAAATTGACATGTGCTTTTTAAATTTAGGATTTTTTAATCTTTGACCTTGTTTGCTGTCTTTTTTCTCTCTAGTTTTTTGTCATTTTGCATGTTGGAGCAAACGAAGTTCATCATGACATCATACTCATCAAACCCAAAGTGTTTTTAAACACTAAAGTGTTCTTCAACACTCTTTAAGGATTTCTAGATTCTTGTTTAAAAGGAATTTGTTAATGTTATTGGCCTTAGAAACACTAGACTTCTTTTGGGTTCTAAAATAAACAATCAAATTTACTTTCAAAAATTGCCAAAGGGCTAAACCGAACCTTAGACAAACATACTAGATTATGTTTAAAGGTTAACAATTGAACAAGGCAATCTCACATTTCCTTTGGTGTTTAAAAAGAACTCATTATTGCTTTGAGGAATTTAAAATGAACATGTGTTTTTTGTGTCTTGTAATCTTGTTTGCAAAGTAGTGTCATTTAAAAAGATGTATGCACTTCTCTAGCACTTCACAACGATCTTGAGAATCAAAAGCCTTTTTGGTGACAATAAGTTGCATGAAAGATCGCCTCCACATTTCAATTTGGGCATTTTAAAATTGAACAAAAAATGCGATTGTGAGTAAACTTATTGCGATTGTTCTCCCTTTGTTTCTAAACGAAGGTTGATCAAACTACGGATAAGTTTATTTACTTTTGTTTATCTTAGAGGGCCTGCCTTGGTGGGAAAAATTACTCACCCCAAGGGAATGACCCAACCAGGAACACGCTAAAGCCAAGCGACTTCCAACCGGTATACAAGTGTGGATTCTTAAGGAAAGTTCAAGAATCACGCAGATTATTCTGACGAGATGGACAGAAATGGACTCTCGCCGATGTTGGATAATCCCCCATGAACAAAATGCTCGCATTAGAACCCTTTGTTTAGAAAAAGGCCAAAACCTTGTCTATTTTGTTGGTGCAAAAGGTCATGTCCTTTGAAGTCGCCCCATGTTATACATGTGGTTTTGTTGTAGAGATGGAAATTATGTCATGGGAGATTCATGGGTACTAATGCTTGGTTGACCTGAGAAGTGTGTGTCATGGAGGGGAGCCAATGTGGTCAAGCATTTAGCCATTAGCACAAGATATGCACAGCTGGATTCATCCAAGTGGGAACCCAACATAATATTGCCTCATCATCCTAGGGTTGTAAAATGTGCTTGGAAGTGAAGAACACATTGCTCGGTTCTCGAAAATATTTGCAAAATGAACATTCACAAAACCTCCAAATTTCAAACCCCTTTGAGGAGACAAATACCTTTGACGAATTCAAGCACTCTTGCTTTCCCTAGGGATTCTATTCTTAGAGGTTTCTAAGTGCTCGGATTCTATCGTCATTTGTTTTCAATAAGGTTAAACATAGGAGACTTTTGCCCTATTTTCCTCGATTTCCACATAATGGACCTTGTGGGATGAAGAAGAAAGTGGGAAATTAGACATAGTTTGGAACATAAGCAAGCAAGTGTCTTTGGTAAAAGGAATTCATTAAGCCAAGATAAAAAAGGACAAAATTGAACTTTATATGTGTTGTTCCAAATGATTTCCCGCAAGATCAAGATTCCAAAACCAAGGTTCAAAAGGATAAGTCTAAAATCCCATGAACAATGCCTTGAAATGCTCCTTGAAGTAAGGGAAAGACTAGTATACAACTTCTATAAAAAGGCTTCAAAGAATAATCCAACTTTGTATGTGTTCTACTATCAACAAAATCCTGAACTTTTTGAAAGGTTTTCTTTCCTCTCATAGGATGTCTACCATGTTCTTCAACACCGAGGTTTTGTAAAGAGAGTTGTGTCTAGGTTCAAGTCTAGGATCAAAGTCGTCATATTCATCCATCTCTCCATCAAGTCAAATCTCATTCCATCAACAAACCTTCTTGAGAACTCTAGAAAAATCACTCATGCTAAACTTAAAGGGCTAAACCAACATCACCCTATCTTGGCTTAACACACCTAGCCAAAATAGTCAAATCTCTTGAACAAATTTACCTCTAGGATAATGCAACTTCCTAAGGTCTACTAGTTCACAATCACATTAGGCTTAACACACTTAGCCAATTCATCCACTTGTGCAAGTTACCCTAGGATAAAACAACTTCCTAGGGACTACAACTTCACTACAATTTTATTTGACTCAATACAAATAGTCCAACCATCATGATCAATATAAAGTCCTAACATGTTTAGCATAGCCCTTCAAAATTTCTCCAAAAGGTTTCACTCACTCGCTTCACCCATTTTATCACATCATCATTACCACCCTCTTTGATCTTTGACTTCCCTAGTTCTTCTCTTTTGAGCCTAAAAGGTTAGGATGAAACAATCCCCTTTTTCATGGTTCAAACAAGATCACAATACAAGAAGAACATGGAGAATATCAATGAAATATCAACTTCCGTGGACATGAGTCAGTTAACCTCCGAAATAAACCTTGCGTGATCAAGAAATCCTCCAAGTAACTTTCCTTTATCATCACAAAATCCTCAAGAGGAGAGCTATGAAGAGGACATTACAAACAAAGACATGGGGATGACACAACCTGAAATGATGAAAATGGTTCAAAATCAAGAGAACCACAAAATTGTTAGTGCCATGTTCAAATACTTAAGCATGTTAGCGAAAGGAGGGATCCAGTTCCCTCCCGACCTTGGCGCAAGCACTAGTATGTAAATGCCTCTTACAAACACATCCTCAACATCAAATATCAATCAATAAATACCTCACACCACCTTAGCCATCACACCAGCCTCACCAAATATAAACAAGGGGAGTGCCATGTTTTGAGAGTTACAAAAGCACCGCCTTGTGGCCAACAAAGAGGTGGCTATCAACACCGCACTGGATAATTTTGTCCCGGTAATTCCATCCCACCCATATGTCCTACTCACCTTTCATAATCCTGTTGGTTCATCCTCATTCCATGCTACATTAGCATATCAATCAAACATGCAAACTTCTCTACCACAAGGAGAAGGTGGTTTTTTTGGAACAACCGAAGTCGTTGATCCTTTTTCTTTTTAGGGTAGTGTACCACCTCTTCCCCCATTTCCATTCACAATAACATCACCTCTCGGATTGGGTTTTCCTCCCCTAAATATCAATAGTTTCTCGGATCCGGGTAATGCAAACATCACATCAAGTTCCCTTTTTTTTCCCATGGCATCACAACAACAAAACATGACCATTCAAACCACTCTGTCAAATACATCAATTGGTCCTCAAATATCCTAAAGCATGCCTTATCAAGGACCAAACATCTCGACCACCCCTCCAACAACCCAAATACCAACCACCACCATAACCCTTTCACCTATCACAATGGTTGGCCTCATCCTGGTTCCACCACTAATCCCACTGAAAGCTAACATAGCTAACTCATTCACCACTCTAATCCAAACCATTCAAAAATCCAACCAACAAAGGGTACTCAAACAAAAGCAGCAAGTGCAAGCACAAGCTCAAGCACAAGCACAAGCACAAGCTCAATCACAAGCACAAGCCCAAGCGCAAGCACAAGCCCAAGCGCAAGCACAAGCACAAGCACATGCACGTGATCAAGAACAAGAACAAGCACAAGCCCAAGCTCAAGCTCAAGTGAAAGTACAAGCTCAAGCTCAAGCACAATACCAAATGTAGCTGCAAGCAATCCATCTACAAGCATACCAACAAGCCCTACAAGACTTTCAGGTACAACAACAAGCCAAACAACAAGCTTTATTGGAACAACAATAGCTTGACCAACAAAAATCTTTGTTGGCACAACAATAGCTAGACCAAAAACAAACCTTATTAGTGCAACAATAGCTTGACCAACAACAAGCCTCATGGGAACAACAACAGATGGACCAACAACAAGCGTTGTTGGAACAAGAGCAGCAAGATCAACAACAAGCGTTGTTGACACAAATGCAAGCATACCAACATGCCTTGAATGCATAATAGAGCTTGCAGAAAATGCCCGCTAGTACTCCTCCCACCCATCAAACACCTCAAACACCTCAAAAAATGTTCATTCCACCTCTAGATCCAAACAAAGACGTCGCAAAACAAATCAAACTACTTTCACAACAAGTGTTGGACTTAAAAGCAGGAAAAGTGACAAGAACATTGGGCAACTTGTGCCCTTATCCTTTTGATAGAAGTCTCACCATGATATCATTCCCAAAGGGATTCGAGATCCCTAAATTTGACAAGTATAATGGAACAGGTAACCCTAAAAACCGCATCAGAAAATTTTAGGTGCATTGCATGGAGGTTGCATACGATGACACATATCTAATGCGACTATTCCCCCAAAGTCTGATTGGTCTAGCCATGGAATGGTTTTCTCACCTACCCATAGGCATTAAAAAATTCGAGGAAATCGTAGAAGCTTTCCTTAAGAATTATGCTTTCAACATGGGGGGAGATGTTAGTTTGGAAGAACTATCAACATTTAAACAAACAAAAGCAGAGGTATTCACATCATTCTTGCAAAGGTGGCGATCTAAGGCCAACCAGAGCAAATGGACGATGCCAGAGGAACAATAAGTTTGCACCATCATATCCAATCTAGATGAAAACTTGGCGTTCTACTTGAAAATGCAATGCATCACATCATACGATCAACTGATCCCAAAGGTGCTCAACATCAAAAGAGCCCTTACGATGCGAGGAGGTGCATCAACATTCACTCCACCACAGGATAACCACCCATCTAACAACTATAATGATAAGCCTTGAACATAGTCGAGGAATAAAAATATCATGAATGACGGCGTGGTCAATGCTAAAGTGGTCATCAGTGCCCCTAAGCAGAACATCCAAACCCATCATCAACCACAAAATCATAATCGCAACAATGTGCAGAATAATGTGGTAGTAGCACAACAACAACCAACTCCCACCAATCAAATCAATAACTTGGGTAATCAAGGAGGACCACCTCCCTAAGGAAAATATCCCCCCAAGAGGAAGTTCATGGCTCTTGGTGAATCTATCAAATCCATAATGAAGAAGCTGGTCAAAGATAATCTAATCAAAATCTCTAACTTTGAGAAATACGTGAAACCCATGACCAAGCCGCCATGGTATAACAAAAATATCCTTTGTGACTTTCATAAGTTCAAAGGACATACCACTGCCAATTTCATGAGGCTAAAGAACATCATCCAAGACCTCATCGAGGATAAGATTATCAATGTCGAGCAGCTAGCCGAAAACCAAGATCTAAAAATATACACAAATCCGATGTCAAACCAAAATCAAGGAAATAATCAGGGGAACAATAAGGGCAAGCAAAAATATGCTAGTGCTAATCTAGTGTATGAGGATATAGTCAGATGTGTCGATGAAATGGTCACAATCATAAATGTCAAAGGAGCCAATAACAACTGTGGAGTCACCACACATGGCAGAAAGGTTACCATTGTCAGGGCACCAGCTAAGACCCCCATTTCTAATACAAAAGCCATCCCCTATGACTACAATGTCATTGACCAGCTGAAGAGAACCCCCACCCAAATCTCCATCATGAAACTATTGAAAATTATCGCCACCCATAGGAAGATCCTTGATGAAGCATTAGTTGCATCCACTCTCTCCGCCACCCTTGACACAGAGCAGTTCCAGGCTATGGTGGGTAACATCGCTACCCCAAATCTCATTACATTCTCTGACCTAGATTTCCCCCCACAGCCATCTCATAACCGCGTGCTCCACCTTCAAGTTCTCATCCATAAAAAGAAAGTCAAAATATTCCTAGTGGATGGAGGTGCAGGCCTTAACATCTGTTCTCTAAAGCTCATAAAGAAATTGGGATTTGCCGAGGATTCCATTAATAAGAGCAAAAGCATCATGATAAGGGCGTATGATGATCAAGAAAGAGTGTCTCAGGGCACTATCAAAATCCCCATCCAAGTGGGACCGACGACCATGGAAACCACTTGACAGGTCCTCGACCTCGACCTACCATATAATATCCTCCTTGGATGCCCATGGATCCATGGAATGAAGGAAGTGGCCTCGATGTATCACTAATGTATCAAATTATCGCACCAAAATGAAGAGGTCACTATATATGGGGATCCTACACCTTTCGCCTACTACAAAAACTTGGAAGCCAAGTTTTATAAAATCCCCCAAGTACCAAAAAATGATGAAGGCCCATCCACTTCATACATCGACCCAACCAACCTCGCTTCCACTTCTGCAACAAAGACACTTGCCATCCCTGACATATCCAAAATAAAAACATGATCTAGGACAATGGATGCAGTGACTATAGAATGGAAAGGAATGCATTTTTTGTAGGAGAGTTACCACAATCTCCTAGGTTGCATGGACAACCTCAGCCACCTAAAACATCTATCCACACTATTAGGGAAAACCCTTCTCAATTTTACCGTTGGGAGAATCTCACTCGAGAGAATGTGGATGAGGAAGACATCTCAAACACATTATACCAAGATGAACAGCCCACCCCCACCCTACCCATGGATGAAACTAACAGAGGGTTGCAAATGATGTTTGGTATGGGCTATAACAGGAACGAAAGCCTTGGAAGGAATAGTGATGGATGGCTAGAGCCCATCATTGTAGAAAGAAGAATGCGGAACCTTGGCCTTGGATGTACTCCTCTGAGTATAACCGTACATGGTAGAGGTAATCCTAGTAGGGTAGTTAGGAACTCTCCTCAAGTATCAACAACTACCCTTAGACCCCCAGTATGCCTAGGTGTCCCACTTGATAGCTTCACCTTTGACATCACTAATGTTTGCGCTAGTAGTGACAATGATGACACCATAGCTAACCTTCCCAAGCTCTTTGAGGATTCCACCCTATTAATGATTAGTGCCTCCATAGCTGAGTCAAACTAATAAACCCACCGAATCACCTTAGTACACCCGCAACTCATCGATCACGACCAACGAGGACCGCCAATTCTAGACTCATTCGAAAATGATGAGGTGCTCTCAGAATTCATGGGACTAAGGGATATGGTCCCATGTGGGGATCAAAAAGTAGGCTTCAACATCACATTGGACACCCACACATATTATGGGGAGACGATTGAATCCTTCAGTCACAAAATAAAAATATCGAGAATAAGCTTGGAGTTATTGAGTGAAAACCACACTGTGGCGCTCTCTAACCACAAAATAGTAAAAATAAAGGATGCATCCAATGGTGAAAGCCTCTTTGAGGCACTGGAGGATGAAGGATTCAATCTCCCCCCTTCTTCTCTACATCAAGAAAAGTCGGCAGTCTTGGTAGAGCAATGCAATCCTGTCAACTTGGGAATGGAAACAAAGCCGCAAGTCACATTCTATGCTCAAACACTTCAGAAAAAAGAACAAGAATTGTTGGCTACATTCTTAAGAGAAAAAAATAAAAACTTTGCATGGACCTACGCTGACATGCCAGGTCTGGATCCTGAGGTGGTGGTTCATCATTTGGCTGTTTACAATGGACCGAAGCCAGTCAGACAGAAGTTAAGGAAAATGCACCTGCAAATAGTCTTGCTTGTTAAGATTGAGTTATGAAAGCTCCTGGATGTTGGCTTCATACGCCCAATCGACTATCCAGAGTGGGTATCTAATTTTGTGCCAATCCCAAAACTGAATGGGAGCA
The DNA here is from genome assembly GCA_007115665.2 of Sequoiadendron giganteum. Classification (NCBI taxonomy): domain Eukaryota; kingdom Viridiplantae; phylum Streptophyta; class Pinopsida; order Cupressales; family Cupressaceae; genus Sequoiadendron; species Sequoiadendron giganteum. Next base: position 44,066,646 of record CM021100.1, read on the forward strand.
TCCGCACCTACATAGATTTTAGAGATCTAAACAAAGCATGTCCTAAGGATGATTTTCCACTACCCAACATTGACATGAGATGCTATCCCTAATGGATGGCTTCTCGGGGTACAATCAGATAATGATAGCAAAATAGGACCAGCACAAGATGACCTTTACATGTCCTTAGGTTACTTAATCTTGTAATGTCATGCCATTGGGTTAAAGAATGTAGGAGCTACATACCAAAGAGCCATGGCATTGATCTTCCACGACATGATCCACAAAACTGTCAAAGATTATGTGGATGACATATTGGCCAAATCAAAGAAGAGACAAGATCACGTAGCGACCTTAAGTGCAATTTTTGATAGACTGAAAAAATACAAGGTCAGACTCAACCCAAAGAAATGTGTCTTTGGGGTACAATCGGGAAAGCTGCTGGGGTACATAGTTTCAATGAGAGGGATAGAAGGGGATCCCGCAAAAGGTAAAAGCAATCCTTGAAATGGGAGTGCCAAGAACACTAAAGCAACTTAGAGGATTACAAGGTAGACTCCATTCCATCTTAAGATTCATAGCACAACTGGCAGATAAGAAGACTTCCTATTCACACCTACTCCACAAGGGAGTAGCATTCAAGTGGGATGACAAGTGCGAACAAGCATTCAACAAAATAAAAGAATATCTACTTACACCACCTGTGTTGATGCCACCGATCATAGGAAAACCATTAATTTTGTACATCTCAGCAACGACAGCCGCCCTTGGTGCCCTCTTAGCCCAACATGATGAAAAGGGAACCGAGCCGGCCATTTACTATATCAGAAGAACAATGGTAGGGCATGATCTCAACTACACATCAATAGAAAAATATTGCTTGGCAGTAGTGTTTGCAACCCATAAATTCAGACGCTACATGCTAGCTCATCAAATTAAGCAGATTGCCAAGATAGACCCCCTCATGTATCTATTGTCAAAAGCAATGCTTACAGACAAAATGGCTAAATGGGTTATGATACTATCTGAGCATGATATTGAGTATGTAGAGTGAAAGGCAATAAAAGGAAAACTAATTGTGGATCAACTAGCAAAAGCTCCAATATATGCAGACAACCCACTCATATCAGAGTTTCCAGACGAATCCATTTTCAGTCTAAGTGCAGCTGACCATTGGAAACTATACTTTGATGGTTCCCACATGCAACATGGATTAGGAGTTGGTGTGTTCTTTATCACCCCACAAGGAGATTTCATACCAAGATCCTATAAGCTGGCATTCCCCTGTACAAACAACATTGCAAAGTATGAGGCCTTAACCATAGGTCTCAAGATTGCAGCACAGTGACGAATAATGGCACTAAAGATCTATGGAGATTCACAGCTTATCATTAACCAAGTCAATGGTGAATACCAAACTAAGGATGATAATATTACACCATACAGGAAGGTGGTAGAAAGCCTCAAGGAATCGTTCATCGACATCACCTTTGAGAAAATACCGAGAGAAAACAACAGAGCAGCAGATGCAATGGAAACAATTGGATCCCTGCTAGATATCCCTCGCAACGTCTTGAAACATGAATTCCTGGTAGAGAAGCTTTTCATACCCACTTTTGAGGTACCAGAATCAGAATATGCATGTGAACTCATTGGTCCCGGTGATCTTTGGGACCATGAAATTTACACCTACCTAAGATTAGGAATCCTTCTAGCTGACATTACCTCGAACCTCAAATGAACCTTTGTCAAAAGGTCCTTATGATTTGTCATCCTAGGAGAAACGCTCTTCTGTAGAAGTATCGATGGAACCCTGCTACATTTCTTAACACCTAAGGAGGCCTTGAATTCTTTAATGGAGGTACACAATGGCACTTGCGGTTCACACTCGAGTGGTATTGATAGGGAAGGATTGGATGGAACAATCACTGTTCCATGCTCTGGATCTTTGTTTTCAAGATCTCCTAGGTGTCTCCACCACCTTAACCTTTAGTTCCTACCTCATGTATAGGTACCCCTGGTTCCACTGGCCAACCCCACTATCATCTCACTCTCAATCTCCCAAGACAATCTTGGTGCAATGCCACTAACTCTTCCTTAGCCCTTAATCTTCGCTAAAGGCTAATATTAACTTCATACTCAATTTGATCTTTTTAGGGGTGTGGGAATTCTTTCATTAGGTTCATATCATCACATCTTGGTTCTAAAACCTCCACCTTGCTTCATTGATTCATCGCTTTCACCAAACCCTCATCTAGGGTTAAAAAGGCTACTAGCCCAAGAGCCCAATTAGGCCTCCAACTCCGAGAAAATAGGCTTATGTTTCTAAATTCTTCAAAGAGCACCCATCATTTCTTTTAGGTTCTTGATTCCTATGCCCTTCTCTCAAATATTTTTGGACCCTTAGGTCTCCACTATCTGTACAGTTCCTCAAACTGGAAATGTGCAAAAACCTAGGTCATTTTGGGTCTTTTCCCTGTCTTCTTGTGGACTGTTAAGGTTTCCTCTCACCAATTGAATTTATGGAGTATCCTCAATGTTCCCATAGATTTATAACCATCACACCATCCCTTTTCAATAGGAAACTTTATTTGAATGGACACCCCTGCAGTTAATAGTGCCTTGCACTTACTATCTTTCCTAGTCGGGCACTTTCAAACTCACCTAGGAGAAGACTTTATCCATGCCTCCTAGACTCCTAACCACTCCTAGACCTACTATATTTATATACATGGGGTCTAGTCACAACTCCCAAAGGCCCGTACACTAATTATAGTGGGAACGTTAGCTAAACCACCATTCTTAACAGTTTGCTAGTAAGATCAGCAATTCAAAAGAAACAAATTAACTACCAAGCACACCTACAAATTGAACACACACCCGAGATTCTACCACACAAGCTTCTAACATAGTTAAACTACAAACTATAACATGTTATAGAGCCATGATTGCTCCTGACCACTTGAATTCAAAGCAAAACACAGAAAATTACACACTTCTATCACTGTCCTTCTTGCATTCATGAAATATTAAGCATCACAAAAGCTTCCAACCTTCCTCACAGGTTGAAGCACACCATAAATAGGCTCACTAATTCAGTTAAGCTCGAGCCTAACTATTCCATGGCTGCTTGTGGCTTTCCATAGGCCTTATTTTCAAAATTTTAAAGAAAACTATCACCTAGGGAGGTCTACAAGGTCATCAATCATCTTTGTAGCCAAACCCTAATCTTGCAAATGGTCAACATGACCTTTATGAACATAAAACAAGTTCTCAAATGCCTCTAAGGAACAAATTCAAGGAATGGAAGGAATTTGCTACATGTGATCTAAAACAGGTTGTTAATTCTTGACCTTTTGGTTAACACTCCTAGATGCACTTTGGGGTGCTCCTACACCATTCTCCCCCTCTGCATAGACTTTAAGGAATGTGAGGATATATTAGAGATGGGTCAATACCCTGCTTCTTGAACTGAGCTTCATCCACCCATGTAGCCTTAGATTCATTTTTGTTCTTCCACTTCACAAAATGCTCCATGTACACCTTATGCCTTGTAGATTTTTTCACCCTTGACTCCAAGATCCTTTCTACCTGAAGCTTGTCTTGGATAGGTGAGGGTATGTTGCTTACATCCTTGAAGATCTCCTTACTATTTTGAGCTATGTCATTGACTGATCCCTTGAATCTGATCAGATTAGCTACATTGAAGATTGGTGAAATTCCCACATCTGCAAGTAGCTCCACCCTGTATGCATTCTTCCCATACTTGGCTAGTACTTGGCATGGTTCCACTCTTTTCATCTACAATTTGGTTGATGTACCCTTCTGAAACCTTGATTTGTTAAGGTGAACCATGACATAATATCCTATTGCAAATTGTAAATCTTTCCTTGACAAATCTACCTTATCTTTCAATTTTTGTGTAGCCTCGGTGACTGTCCTCTTTACCTACTCTTGAATCTCTTTCATGGTTTGAGTGAAGTCTTCTGCATGTCCACTCCTATGTTCCATAGCTCCTAGATCCCTGAGCTCACATATACCTCTTGGGTGCATTCCATACACAACCTCAAAAGGACTCTTCCCTATGGTTCGGTTTACACTCATTATAGGCATACTCAGCCTGTGAGATAACCATGTCCCATGTTTGTCCATACTCTTTGGTTAGGCACCTTAGAAGGTTACATAGCACCTTATTAACCACCTTTGTTTTCCCATTGGTCTGCAGATGGTAAGCTGATCCAAAAGACAAGTTGGTACCTAATCTACTCCATAGAGTCTTCCAAAAGTGACTCATGAACTTAAAATCTCTGTCTGAAACAATGCTTAAAGGAAATCCATGGATCCTTACAATTTCCTTGAAGAAAAGGTGAGCTATATAGTTAGCATCATGAGTGGTTTTGCAAGGGATAAATTGACTCATCTTGTTGAATCTATCCACCACTACATAAACACTATCAAATCCAATGTTGGTCTTAGGGAGTCCTACCAGAAAATCCATGCTAACACACTCCCATGGTCTGTTAGGAATGGGTAGGGGTTGATATAGGCCAGAATTACTAGCTCCTCCCTTAGCTTTCATACACACAACACATTGCTCCACATACCTCCTGACATCTCTTGACAACTTAGGCCAATAGTAGAACCTTTGCACTAGTTCCAATGTTTTGTTGATACCAAAATTTCCACTAAGGCTACCATTATTCTTTTCCTGAATGAGGTTTTCTCTCATTGACCCTTTTGGAACACATAACTGATCAACCTTGAACAAAAATCCACTTTGGAATGTATACTCTAATTATTGGCTATGAAAATGATTCTCAAATTCAGAACATACCTTGTAGGCATCTGAGAAATATTCATCCTCCCCATAGAGATATTTGAAACTCTCTATTCCAATGCTCTTGATCTATATCTCTTGCACTGTCAGCAATCTTCTACTCAATGCATCTGCTACCTTGTTCACTTGTCCCTTCTTGTTCTTGATGGTGAAAGTAAAAGCTTGGATGTACTCCATCCATTTCAAATGTCTATTGCTCAAATTCTCCTGGGTGTTGATATAGCTAAGTTCCTAATTGTCAGTAAAGACCACAAACTCCTTGGGTATAAGGTAATGTCTCCACTTCCTAAGTGATTGAACTAAAGCATAAAGTTCTAGGTCATAGATTGAGTATTTATTCTTAGCTTCATTGAGATTTTCACTAAAGAAAGCTATAGGTTTTCCTTCTTGACTTAGCACTCCTCCTACTGCCATTCCACTGTAAACAATTTTTCAAACCTTGGTAATAACAGAATAGGTTGAGTTGCCACTTCTTGTTTTGGTTTCTCAAAACCTTTCTCAGCTTCTTGAGTACACACAAACTTAGTTTTCAAACCACCCTTGATTGTATCTAGGACTGGTGCACATATGCCACTAAATTTCCTTATGAATTTTCTATAAAATTGAGCCAATCCATAAAAAATTCTTACCTCTGTCCCCGTGGCTGGTGTAGGCAAGTTTAGGATAGCTTCCACCTTGCTTGGATCCATTTTCAATGATCCTTGGGACACTACAAAACCCAAATATACAAGCTCTTGTTTGAAAAACTCACACTTCTCTAGGTTGATGGCCAACTTCTCCTCTTGCAATCTTCTAAGAACCAACTCCACATGCTTTAGGTGTTCTTCTGCTGTCTTGCTAAAGATGAGTATATCATCAAGATATACCACCACAAATATCCCTATAAATTCTTTGAGTACCTCATTCATGAGCCTCATGAATGTGCTAGGGGCATTAGAGAGGCCAAATGGCATAACTCTCCACTCATACAACCCATCTGTTGTCTTGAATGTTGTCTTCCACTCATATCCATCCTTGATTTTGATCTGATGGTATCCACTCTTGAGATCAAACTTGGTGTAGTATTGAGCTCCTCCAAGACAATCCATCAAGTCCTCAATCCTAGGAATAGGGAACCTATACCTGATTGTGATTCTATTTATTTCTCTAGAATCACTACATAACCTCCATTTGCCTCCTTTCTTTGATGCTAAGACTACTGGTACTGCACATGGGTTGATGCTCTTCCTAATCAATCCTTGATCCAATAACTCCTGTACTTGTCTAGCTACCTCTAGATTCTGATTCGGTGTAAGCTTATAAGTTGATTTGTTAGGAAATGAAGCTCTAGGTATGAAGTCAATCTGATGACTAATGGCTCTCTTTGGAGGTAAAGTTGCAGGTGCATCATCACTTACTATGTCCTTGTACTTCTCACACAATTTCTGGACTACTCCGGGTATGACTGTTTTCTCAGTCTTTTCTTCCTCTTTGGACTACAACATGATCACATATGCTTCACTCCCTTGATGTAGGTTGTTAAGGAACTCTTTCCCACTACTTAGCAAGACACTAGGTGTCTTTAACTATCCTTCTTCCTCTTCTAATAGTGACTACAACTTGAATGTCTTCCCATCCTTCTTAAATGAAATTGTATTCTCATTTCCATCATAGATGGCACTTCTATCATACTACCATGGTATTCCCAATAGAAGATGGAATGCATCCATGGGTAACACATCAGAAATTAACTTTTCCTTGTACCCTCCAATGGAAAACTCCACCGTTACTTGCTCATTAACAAGAACACTCTGCGCTTTGTTCAACCATGTTACTTTGTAGGGGTTAGTGTGGGGTATCTTCTCCAATTTTAACTTCTTTACTGCCTCTTATGAGATGATGTTATCTGTTGAACCTGAATCTACAATGACCTTACATACTTTTCCAAGTATCTTGCACCTCACTCTAAATAGATCTGTTCTTTGTTTGGTTCTTCCTTGACCGGTTGTCTGATCAAAACTCTCTTAAACATGATATTCTCTCCCATTTCGGATTCAATATGACTGACCTTAGGTGATTTGGCACTCATGGTGTCCTCTTGAGCATATGCCACTCTCTTCTAAGTGCTTGATGAGGATGCTTTCTATGGGAACCTATAAGCTGGATGGCCTACTTGACCACAATGGTAACATTTCATAGTAGCAAAATATGAATTGCTCCTGCCTACTCCTCTTCCTCTATTTGATCCTCCTTGAGAACCTCTACCTCTTCCATAACCTCCTCTAGAAGGTGCTTCACTTCCATGCTCAGTGAGTTTAGATTCTCCTTGGTTTCTTTGCTCATTTCCTCTACCTTGGTAGCCACCCCTTTGTCCTCTTTGATCTCTTTGATCTCTTCCTTTGCCTCTACTTTTAGAATTAGAGTCTTGTTTCTTTTTCAGTTTCTCCTCCACTTTAAAAGCCATTTGATAACAACTATGCAGATTGGTGAGTGTAAACAGACTCAACTCTTCTTGGATGTTCCATTTGAGGCCATTTTGATACCTCGCCACCTTGATGCTTTCCACTTCTTGCACCCTAGACCTAAGGCTTAATTTTTGGAACTCCTCTATGTAGGAAGCTACATCTAGGTCTCTTTGCCTAAGGTTTTGCCTCTTCTTATGCAATTGGACCTCATAGTCCTCAGGTAGATAATACTCCTTCACTTTAGCCACCATAGCTTTCCAACTCCCAATGTTCCTCTTTCGTTCATTCTCTCTTTCTTCTTGTAGGAACTTCCACCAAGTCAGTGCTTATCCCCTTAGCCTTGATTTGACTATCTTCACCTTTTGTGCCTCAGTAACTCCATCACACTCAAAGTGATTCTCCATTCCTTCTATCCACTCCATAACCAATTCTGCATCCATTCTTCTTGTGAAGATGGGAATGCCTTCTAGTGATTTGCCACTCAAGGCCTTCAATGCTTTGAGGAAGGGTTCCTCTTTTAGTGGAGGATCAGGGTTCGGTTCTATGTCCTCCTCAACCTAATCCTCACCCTTGTCTCTAACCACTGCCAGCTGTACCTTCATCTTTCCTGCATCCTCTACCACCTCTTCTAGTCTTTGTTTCATCTCCTCAACAACTTCTTCAAGTTGTTTGTTTTTCTCTTGTTGCTCTGTCAGGTCTCTTGCTAACTCTACATTGGTCACCATGATTGTGGAACCACTGTATTCAAGATCTGACATACAACTCTTACTCCCAAATCTTTAACTTACTCTGATACCAATCTGATAGGGAAGGATTGGATGGAACAATCATTGTTCCATGCTCTGGATCTTTGTTTTCAAGATCTCCTAGGTGTCTCCACCATCTTAAACTTTAGGTCCTACCTCATGTATAGGTACCCCTAGTTCCACTGGCCAACCCCACTATCATCTCACTCTCAATCTCCCAAGACAATCTTGGTGCAATGCCACTAACTCTTCCTTAGCCCTTAATCTTCCCTAAAGGATAATCTAAACTCCATACTCAATTTTATCTTTGCAGGGGTGTGGGAATGCTTTCATCAGGTTCATATCATCACATATTGGTTCTAAAACATCCACCTTGCTTCATTGATTCATGGCTTTCACCAAACCCTCAACTAGGGTTAAAAAGGCTACTAGCCCAAGAGCCCAATTAGGCCTCCAACTCTGAGAAAATAGGCTTATGTTTCTAAATTCTCCAAAGAGCACCCATTTTTTCTTTTAGGTTCTTGATGCCTATGCCCTTCTCTCAAATATTTTTTGACCCTTAGATCTCCACTGTCCGTACAGTTCCTCAAACTGGAAATGTGCAAAAACCTAGGTCATTTTGGGTCTTTTCCCTATCTTGCAGAATGTTAAGGTTCCCTCTCACCAATTGAATTGATGGAGTCTCCTCAATGTTCCCACAACTTTATAACCATCACACCATCCCTTTTCAATAGGAAACTTTCTTTGAACGGGCACCCCTACACTTAATACTGCCTTGCACTTACTATCTTTCTTAGCTGGGCATTGTCAAGCTCGCCTAGGAGAAGACTTTATCCATGCCTCCTAGACTCCTAACCACTCCTAGACCTACTATATTTATAGAAATGGGGTCTAGTCACAAATCCCAAAGGCCTGTACACTAAGTATAGTGGGAACATGAGCTAAACCACCATTCTTGACAGTTTGCCAATTAGATCAACAATTCAAAAGAAACAAATTAACTACCAAGCACACCTGCAAATTGAACACACACCCTAGATTCTACCACACAAGCTTCTAACATAGTTACACTACAAACTATAACATGTTACAGAGCCATGATCACTCCTCACCACTTGAATTCAAAGAAAAACATAGAAAATTACACACTTTTATCACTGTCCTTCTTGCATTCATGAAATCTTAAGCATCACAAAAGCTTCCAACCTTCCTCACAGGTTGAAGCACACCATAAATAGGCTCACCAATTTAGTTAAACTTGAGCCTAACTATTCCATGGCCGCTTGTGGCTTTCCATAGGCCTTATTTTCAAAATTTTAAAGAAAACTATCACCTAGGGAGGTCTAGAAGGTCATCAATCATCTTTATAGCCAAACCCCAATCTAGGAAATGGTAACATGACCTTTATGAACATAAAACAAGTTCTCAAATGCCTCTAAGGAACAAATTCAAGGAATGGGAGGAATTTGCTACATGTGATCTAAAACAAGTTGTTAATTCTTGACCTTTTGGTTAACCCTCCTAGATGCAGTTTGGGGTGCTCCTGCACCAGGTGTGACCTTGGCTAAGAAGTTGCTAAGAACTGGGTACTACTGGCCAACAATGGAGAGAGGGGCACACAAATTTGTTAGAAGGTGTCTACAATGCCAACAACATGGAGACCTCATTCATGTACCAACTTAATAATTACATCCCATTGTTACACCTTGGCCGTTTTCCCAATGGGGGCTCGATCTCATAGGTAAAATATCACCCACCTTATCTAATGGCCACAAGTTCATTATCACCACCACCAAATATTTCACAAAGTGGGTTGAAGCAATTCCCATGACCTGCATCACTAGAAAGCAGATATCCAAGTTCATCTTGAACTACCTCATTTGCCGATACAGTGTTCCCCAATCTATTATCTCTGATAATGGGACACCCTTCAAGAACCAAGATGTCTATGACTTGTGCGAAAAATTCAAAATCCAACACCACTTTCCACACCATATTACCCACAAGGCAATGGCCAAGTAGAAGCTACCAATAAAACTATCCTAAAGATACTTAAGAAAATAGTCAATGACTCTGGTCATGACTGACATCTGCAATTAAATCCCGCCTTATGGGCCTATCACACCAGCATCCATACACCAATAGGCACCACCCAATTTTCCCTGGTCTACGGATCAGAAGCCATCCTCCCAATTGAGATCGAGCTTCCGTCACAAAGGATATCATTGCAAAACCTCATAAAAGATGAGGAATATAGGGTCACAAGACTAAATGAGCTGGAGTTACTGGATGAACGACACATGGATGCCCTAAATCATCTATAGGTCTACCAGAATTTCCTGAAACGGAGCTACAACAAGAAGATCAGGCAACACACCTTCCAAGTCAGTGACCTTGTGCTAAAAGAGAACCAAAAGAATGTACCAAACCCAAATAGCAAAGGAAAATTTGAACCTAACTAGCTGGGACCTTTCATCATCACCACAAGCTATAAATCAGGGGCATATCAGTTTTCGACACTAGAGGGCGAGCCTCTGCAAGAACCCATGAATAGTTGTCATCTCAAAAAGTTTAATTCCTAAGAACTGGCAAGGTATGGAACCAGAAAATACAAAAACAATCAGAAAATGTCCTGAAAAACTGGTTACCTTGATGAAAACCTTGCAAATAGGCATCTTGGCGACAACAAAAAAATCAGAAAAAGGATTGAAAACAGTAAGGAAAAAAATCGTCCTCTAATGAAAACCAATTCGGTGGCGCTTTGGACAAGTACCTTGGTAAAAACCTAGCAAATAGGTGTCAAGTGTAAATAAAGCACTCTCTATCCACTAGGATTTACATGAATCACTCATCCATTCCATCACATTTCATTAATCATCCATCCACCCACCCACTCGCATCCATACCGTAGCCTGAGCTGATGCCCATATCACATTCCACCATAGTACTACTTTGCATATTCCTAAGGTTAGTTTGTCCTGCCTATTTGAAGTAGTCTATCGTTTAACATTGAAAGAATGTCCTTGAAACTGGTAGTGGATTGAATTTGTGTATATTTTTGTACTCTTCCCAAATCATCAGAAAAATTTCAAGAAATTCATCAAAAATCCAAAACATGTTAAAATATGAAAAAATCTTCAAAAAATTCATCATTGAGTCTTGTTAGTCTTTCACCCGTTCGAACTACGTTGCCTCTGAGCTTGAACGTAGGCAAGGTTGATCTTTGATCCCTCAAGACAGTTAGGGTCAGTCCTTAGGCATCCGTTGCAATGGCAATCCGTTTGCCCATATATCTCATCATCAAGTCAGTTTGTCGTCAGTCGAACTACATGGTCTCTGCGTGTATAACGTTGGCAAGGCTAATCTATGGATTAGCTCCTGAGACCCCTAGGATAGGTTTTTTAAGTTTGTTTGTTTGTCATAAATCTTGAAAATACCAAAAACAGCCTCAAAATATTTGAAAAACCCAAAATGGTGCATCCATTTCATTTCGCTTTCACCCGTGATTATCATCACTCATAATAAAATCAGTCATCGCTTTCACCCTTTGGTGAGTCAATCAGAAGCAGCTTTAGTAGGTTCAAAAGTGAACACCAAATTGTCAGAGTCTTAAGCCTAAGTCAGTAAGCAAGCAAGTTGGTCAACTTGGAATATCAATAGCTTATCACCCAATCAGTCCCACCAAAACCCTGATCACTACATGTCCTAAGATGAAGCTTTCCTACGACGAACATAAGCATTAGGTACCCCATAGTAGTTTAGCCTTGGCTAGTGGTACGAAGAACATTAGCTTGTTTTTTTACTTTTTCTTGGTCTTTTTAGACTTATCTTATTTTGTGCTCATTCCAAGGACCTCTCGATGATGCCTAAATAAAATAGGTTTAAAGAGAAAGGAATGAGGGCAATGATCATTATCTGTTATGCTTGTGAAATACCCTTGTAAAATAACTTAGTCTATATGTTTTGTTTGGTTTGTAGAGAAGATATTTTAGATATCTTGTTGACCACATAGGAAAGCTTGCTTTCCTATGTTTTGGCATGAGATGTTTAGAATGTCTGAACTACATCCTGAATGAATTATGTATGTTAAGTGTGAACAATAATACTCCTATCTAATTGTCAAGTCAAATTCCATCACACTGGATACAATGCATCCTAGTCGTTTATACATTGATGCATCTTATCTATGTGTGTTATCAAACATAACACAATTGACCCTTTGAAAATCCCAACTCCTAGCAATGCAAATCATCATCATCACAACTAACTCTTTAATTCTGCAATTCTTCTATCTTCTTTCCACACTAACATGGTATCATAATAGTGATCAGAACATCGCCAATGCATACACCCTGCATCCACATGATCATTAACATAAAAGGCACATTGCATCATATCATCATCTTAAGTTATGAGGAATAATATAGATTTGTTATTCTAAGCATCTTAAGAGAGCATTGTATCATACATAATTAGTTGCATCCATTACCATTTGCATATCATTATACCATCATTAACATACATTACATCCATTAGATCATCATTAAAAGAATGAAAAAGGTACAAAAAGAAATGCATCCATACATCATCTTACATGAACATAAGAAATAGCAATATTTCATAGCATCACATCAAAATTAAAATGCATCCATACATATCATAAAAGGTGAACCATCTCATATATATATCATAAAAAATATACATTGTTATGATACAAATCAGATCAAGTGTGATAAAAATGGGCTAGCCCTATTGGCTATGTCCCTCACCCTCTCCCACTGACCTCTCATCGTGATCCTCTGTCGGCCACCTCCCTATCTGCTGGGAGAAATTTGGAACTCTGCAAGTTGATGGCACTGCCTGTCGATAGTGTTGCCAATAATACTCGACCTCTCTGATAGCCTCTCTGTACTCTCGAATGTCAACTGATCGGCCCCAGGATGTGGAAGCAATGCTCTCTAGCTGTCTTTGTCGACCTATCTCCTGATCCCTCTCGGATTGTGCCTGATCTCTCTCAGCTATAACTATAATAACCTGCTACCGGGCCTCATTCCGCTTTGTCATCAAAACCTACACCTGACCCTGCAACTGATGAATCAGTGCATCCCATGGATCTTGCTGTCTTGCTGGCTATACCACTAGCTACACTGCTGGCTATACTATCGGTTGTACTACTGGCTACTATTGTGGGACTACCTAGGGCTGCCCATCCTACCCTACTGGTGGCTGCACTGGTGGTACACCTCCCTGACCTCTACCTGTTGCCCTACCCCTGGCCCTCTGACATGGAAGCACTACCCTGAGAACTATCAATCTCACTGGAGGTCAAAACCATGCCCTATACGCTAGAGTCACCCCTGCATCTATTGGCCCCTGATCATATGGCCATGATCGAGCAACTAACTATCTAAATGAGGACACTACCTCCTCTACTATAATCGGCTGCCCCCATCTTGTCTCCTTCACACATATCACCAAACTATCTAGCTACCCTATTAGGAAGGTACCTCTCTACCATGGAGTGCTCCTGGCCCTGCATAAAATTTTCCTGACGAGAAAAGAAAAGTTGTTGTGCATTGTCGTACAATGCACCTATACCCATCCACAACCTCCATATGAACACTGTCATCTCATCCAGGACCGGCCGCTAGTAGGCTATACCATCTATACCCATGTGGGAAAAATGAATCTTTGCCCCACCGTACCACCACACAACGGGATCATCAATATCTATAACGATCGGTGTCACAATCAAGCGAAGCACTAGGATTTGCTCCCATGCCTAAATGTGAAGAAGAGTCAATCCGGCCCCAAGAGCCCGACCATCCAAATAAGCAAACTCATGTAGATCTCTATACAAAGAGGTTAGCAGTACTAGTCCCTAGGCAAAGCACACTTGGCGAACACACATCTACTGCCATGCCAATCCCCAACCTGGACTGAAGTATCAACCACGCCGATCAGGAGCTTCAAGACCAGAAATAATCATAGCCACAATCAACCTGTAGGTAAGAGTGATACCCCGGTATTGCTCCAAATCTATCTGACCATCACAAAGAATAAGCTCATCAATGCCCATAACATCAAAGCAGGCCTACCTACCCTCCTCCAGATCGTATACCACCGAGGCTCCATAAATGGGTAGTCGCAAGATGCACCAGACATCCTCAAGGGTAATGGTGGCCTCGCCAGAAGGAAGATGAAAGGATGACGTCTCATTGTGCCACCTCTCGGCCAAGGCGTGCTTCATACCCAAGTGTTCTCGAACAATAGGGACGTATGCAACATGCCATAACCCAAGAATCCTGAGCGGCTCTTGGAGATATACATGCATACCCTGTAGTCTCTCGAGTACTGGTCACCGGTGCTCCCTCGAATGAATGACCTCATGCATCTCCTACGCAAGAAAAGTGTCATGGTAGTTTCCCTAGAAAAAATTTGTTACCCGTTTTGTATTTCGCTTTTGAAACAGCAAAAGAGACGATGTTCTCAAAACCGACGCAGTTTGTAACATTCCAAGCTACACCGCATGGTTCACTATGGCACTCCATTTTGGAAAACTATGCCACGCAACACTATTTGTGCGTGTGGCTATGTTTGGTGACCGAAACCCTAAAACCTAAACTGTGTTGCGTGATGCTCTTTGCATAAAGCAGTTCTATATAGGACCATGCAGCCCCCAATTTGCAGTTTCTACGGCGCCATATCGCACCGCGCCACCTAGACCGAACATAAACCCTAATTAATGCATGAATAACAAGAAAATCAAAAGTCGGATAGGGGTACATACTACGGGTCCTGCGGTGACTGGTCGGTGATGCACTCGTACCTGCTCCGACACATGCATGGGAAGTTATCATTGCGCCATCTTGACCAAGTCTCAGAGCTCAGGGTGCCAAAATTTTCAAAGGTTCAAATTGCAAATGCATTGAAAATGACCCCTCGAGGTCTATTTAAGCCTAAAAAATTAGGGTTTTTTGACCTAATTTGACCTTCCAACTAGGGTTTTGGTCACCTGATCCTGTTTTCATCCAATTGAAAGCCACTCTACATCCTTTCTAGCATTTTAATGCATTTTTATCAGCATTCTGGGACATTTCTGGCCTGTCAGGCACTTTATCCACTTTTTTTGCGACATCATCCAAAAAAATCAAATTTTTTGTCTGATCTTTCAAGGGGGCAATATCCAGCAATATCCTTCCGCTAGGGTAGTAGTGGGGCATCTGAAAAATTCAAGAAAATATGTTGAAATTTTGATCATAGTAGTTTATTATTTGAATCAATGCAACAAGTACATTGCTTCAAAGAGGGGCAAAATGTAGACATGGAGAATGTACAATTTCATTTTGGCACACTTGATCCTGATTACTAACAACATTTCCTCTTCAATCATGTTCTCAGCATTTCATCATATTTTGTCTCTTAATTTAATAAATCATTATTTATTGGATTAAGTCTTCCTCTTTCAATGATTAAATTAATCGATTTAATTTAATTAGTCTTGCATCCCTGTTTAATCAAATAAATCATTTTATGTGATTAAAATCTCTAAATTCCTCTTATTAAATTAAATAAATTAAACCTTATTTGATTTAATCTAACATATTCCCTCTAGATTAAATAAATCAAATCATTTATTTAATAAATAATTTCCTCTCAATTCTTGACTTAAATCAATTCATAAATTTCAGTCTAAATCGTCACATCATCTAATTGTTCATTAAATTAATCAAAACCATGATTAAGTTAATTCCTCTCATTAAAATCCTCTAGAGAATGTAAGTTGCACAATAAATCAATTACTTTGATTTATTTAATTCTCTATTTTCCCTCACAAAGCATCAAAAGGCAATATTCCCTCGTTTGAATTCAAAAAGTCCAAGTGACTTGGTCCTTCCAACAAGGCATTTATTTCATCTTACAAGTCCTTTTGCATTGACCCGAGTGGTCATAACTCCATTTGACTTCTCATCCACCTTGTCATTTCAATATTTCAAAATTCAAATTTATGCATTTATCATGCACATTGGCAAAAATGTGTTCATTCCTCCTCCAATCACATGTGGACAATTGGCACAATGCCATTGGATTATCTTTTATCCCACATTTCTCAATCTCACTTTCTCTTCCAAATTGAAAGTTATAAATTGCAGGCTTCTCTCCTCATTTCTCATCCACAATCATATGCAAAGTTACTCTCTTCACATTGAGAGCCAATTTTGCCCATTTCACTCAACCATTTATCATCTATCAAGATTTTCAACAAGGTTATGCTCAAATCTCTTTTGATATTTGACCATTTTTCAATCACACACCATTTCAACTTAGGAATTGGGAAAGGATCAATTGCAACATCTCATTGGCACCAATTCCCCCATGGGATCGTCATGCTATTAGCTTAATTAGGATTGACTCTCTTTTGTTTAAGTATTGTGTTCTTTATTTTCGTAAATTTAGTTTAAATGGATGGATTTCATGGGGAATCTCTCATATGTGTTTACATGCATGTGATCTAACATCTAACCATGTTTTTTGCTCTTATGCATTTGCAGGTTTAGGGGTTCATAGTGACAATGTCACTACCCTCATTTAGACATTCTCAAAATACCAAAAATACCAAAAATACCAAAAAAAAAATAGTTGCATTACATTTAGGCATACATTATTCGAAAAAAATAAAAAACATAGTCTTAAGTCTCATACCATTTTCATTCCCCATTTTGAGCAAATCTTTTCATGGTTGAAACTAGATTGCAAAAGCAGTGCAAGGCCATGGATTTCTTTGATGATGATGAAGAAATTTACAACTACAATACCACTTTAAATTCTTGACAATGATCCACATAATAATACCTTTGGAACACAAGACAACACAAATTTGGGACCTTCATCTGATGACCAACCAAAGATAAAAAACCTTTTTGAACAATTCCTCATTAGAGATAAAGATGGAAATGTATACATAGAAGAGGTAGAGGCTATTGCTCAAAACCCTTAAGTTGCCTCTCTAGTGGATGAAATTGTCATGCTAGACACTCAAAGATTCTTGGCTAAACTATTGCATGAAGGAGTCAAATTACCCCAAGGATTTGATGTAGATACCTTACACACTACAACGCCACCAAAGGAAAACGCACAAACAAGCCAAAATACCACATACACCAACACTTCATCCATCCTAGCAACACAATCTATGTCACAGTCCATCACACAAACCATATCACAACCATTATCATGACACAACCCTTGGGCTCAACATTTAATTCCCTTGGGTCATCATCTCAGGCCATAGGGGCATCCACATCGAACATCCTTGGTAAACCTAAGCCAAGAAATATTCTTACCAAAGGATCTCAATCGAACAAAAATTCCATGCCACAAGGTCCTTTTGTTAATACCAACACCTTTCAAGGGCAAAAAATGAACATTCCATCTAGCCAAAACATAAACACTTTGAATAGTTATACCCCTTTTCAACAAGGACTAGGGACACACACATCAAACCCTTCCAACATATCATATGAATCCTCTTTTAGACAGCAAAATCCACATGGAAAAATACAATACAACATAACCACTTCGCACATTCCAACATATACATCACACATTCATACATATGGACATGGTCAAAATCCACCTCACATGCACCACATGTCATCTCACCATAATACAAATATGGCACTTCAACATAATGTCACCCAAAATCCTGTAATAGAATCTTTGACTTGTCAAGTGGCTGCTTTACAAAAATAAGTGGAAGGAATGAAACTATCAAACAAGAAAACATACATGTCGCATGACTTACATCCATATCCATATGATGCTAGCACTTACATGCCACCATTCCCTCATGGGTACATCATACCTAACTTCACTAAATATAAGGGAAATACAAATCCGCTTGAACACATAAGGAAATTTAACATGACATGTGTGTACATTGCCTTTGAACACACTTACTTGATGAGACTATTTCCTAGAAGTCTTGTTAGTCTTGCACTTGAATGGTTTGCATTACTACCTAGTGGATCTATAAAATTATGGGATGACTTAGCCAAAAAGTTTATTGAAAACTATGCCTATAACATTGAGAATGGTATCAAAATAGCGACCCTATGCCACATGACACAAGATGATGATGAGAATTTCATTAAATTTTTCCAAAGATGGTGTAACATGGCAAGTAGATGTCCTGTTGAAATTCCTAAAAAACAAAAAATTGATATGTTTGTCAAAAATCTCATATCCAAATTAAAACATCCATTGCAAGTGCATTGTTGTACAAACTTTTTAGACTTGGTGGAAAAATTCCTAATAGCCTAAGGTGAAATTACATATGGCAGAAAAAACACACACAACCAGCACACCTCTAATGAAAAAATCAAGTTTTGGTCCTACAAGAAGAATGTAATAAATGATGGAGTCATAGATGCCAAAGTTGTGAATAGAACAGGTCTCACATTGACTCTCAAAGTGCCCAACATGCACAATAACACATCATATGTTCCCAATCAAGAAGCTAACGCGATACAAAATAATCAACAAAGGGAACCCCCAAGACAAGCAAGGAAATACACATAGAGACAATACACTCCTTTACCAGAACCAATTGAATTTTTCCTAAAGAAGCTATTACAATCAAATGTTATACAACTCCAAGAGCCTAAACCATATGACCTAGGACAATTCAAACCCTCTTGGTGGGATGACAATGCCTTTTGTGATTACCACCACATTAAAGGGCATAAGACCTCGTCATGTCATCAATTGAAGAACCTAATTCAAGACCTAATTGAAAACAGTACCATAGAGGTCGAGGGATAGAAAAAAAATTCCAATAAAGACCATAAGATTTTCAAGAATAGGTTACAAGACCATGGAAAAGCCTCTAGTTTGGGTCAAAAGACAAACAACCATGCCAATTATACTAATGCCTCTTTTGACTAAGAAATTATTAACCACCTCTAAGCTATTGATGATCATGTTAATACAATCACCATTAAGAAACAACCTAAAATTGTCATCACTACCTACAGAGCTAAGGTTACCATATTTGGTCCTCCTCCAAAGCAGCCACAATCCAAACCCCAATACAACCTTGTTGACCAATTGGGAAAGACTCCCACACAAATTTCCATGCTTGAGATTCTGCACATATCACCTGAACACAAAGCTATCCTTGATAAGGCTCTGAAAGAAACCTACATCCCTACCGACTTGGACATCAACCGATTTGAATCCATGGTTGGATACTTAGCCAACTCCCACCATGTCTCCTTTTCTGATAAAGATTACTCCATATCCAAGTCAAACCATAATGAACCATTACATCTTGAGGTTTTCATTAATAAATGCAAGGCCAGAAGAGTCCTGGTAGATGGCGAAGATGGATTGAATATTTGTATGCTAAAACAAGCTTTGGGCCTCTCTGAAACATGTGTGGATATAAAAAAAGGAAATTTCATCAAAGCCTATGATGATGAAGAAAATTCTTTTGAGGGCATTATCACATTTCCTATTAGGATTGGACCTGCATTGCTAGATACCACATTCCAAGTCTTGGATCTTGAACTACCATATAACCTAATCCTTGGCCGACCATGGATTCATGCTATGAAAGCCATCCCCTCCACGTACCATCAATGTCTGAATTTTCCTTACAATCACACCGAAATCACAATCATTGGTGATCTTGACCCCTTTTAGTATTGCACTAACCTGAGAGAGGTTCTAGATCATCAAGTGCCTATAAAAAGTGAAACTACAACATCTTCTCCATCCACTCTAACTAAATCCTTCACATACACCATTCCATTCGATGATCCAAAGGGCCAAATCCATGATATGGGATGTGGAGAATATTGTATGGATAATTTATCGGTGAACAACAATGCTAATGTTGTTGAGAAAGATCAAAATTCTAATGTTGATGTCAAGATAGCTACAGAAGGAACACAAAAAGATGGTCGTGCTTGGATTGAAACCTTTTGGGACCCTGATGATACATCGACCTTTGCCATATCTGCTTCCACTCAAGCTTTTCATGTCCATGAAAACCCCTATTTGACCAAGAGATCTATGATAACCCACTCTTTGATCATGATCCCATTGAGGATATCCAATCATCATCCTTCCATCCCACCTACCCAAGGGTAGGATATGTATCTCCTATTGTTGCCTCTACCAAGTCACCTTGCTAATTCAATAAGGATGTGCAATATTCCTTTGACATTAGTAGTACCAAAAAGGATATTCTCAAAGACTCCATTGGTAGCATCGCCACTCTCGTTCATCCACTAAACATTCCTATCACTTCACCTACTTCCCCCATCTCACTCATGCCCATCTACATCACAAATATGGATCAAAAAGATATAGCTCAAGAAAAGAATAAAGGAAAAAATCCAATGAATGAGATATATTTAAAAGAAGATCAAGACATGTCCCTTAGCCAAAATAAAAAGCTATTGGAAACATAAAAAACAAAAGATGTTCAAGACAAGTCCCCTAGCCAAAATAAAAAGCTATTGGACAAATCAAAACATAAAGAGGATCAAGACAAGTCCCCTAGCCAAAATAAAAAGCTATTGGATGAATTAAAACATAAAGAGGATCAATACAAGTCCCCTAGCCAAAATAAAAAGCTATCAGACAAATCAAAAATAAAAGTTAAAATTGAAAGAAAACAAAAGTCGATCTCCAAGTATGCCTCTCCATAAAAAATCACTGGGGGCATTTATCAAGGCAAAAATTTAAACAAAGAGCTTGTTGATCCAAGGTCTCCATCCATGTCACTCTCACTCATACCATATATTCCATTCCACCCATCCATGCTCACATGTCCATCATATCCCTCCATTGGCAATGTTTTTCAATGGGCCTTTGACGATGACCCCTTCATGTACTCTAGCTCATTTGTCACCCAAGCTCCTTTTCGGCTGAAGCCTGATGGCCCATGTAGAGTGCACATTAGGGATCCTGTCATAGCCTCTTTTTTTCTACCACATCTATCATCCTTCATATCTTTCACTTGCAATCCTCATCCCGATCAGGTCCTTTCATCCAGCATGATCATCCAAATAGGATCAGGGCATTATTAAGGTAGTCTATGGATCTAACATTTATAAATTCTATACCTAGCCTTTGAGAGCTAGGAAAAAGTCCTAAAAAAAACAAAAAAATGAGAAAAATTCCTTAAAAAAAAACCAAAAAAATGAGAAAATGAAAAAAAGTCTTGAAAAAAAAACAAAAAAAAGAGAAAAAGTCCTAAAAAAAATATACAAAAAAACGAGAAAAAGTCCTGAAAAAATGGTCAGCTTGATGAAAACTTGGCAAATAGTTGTCTTGGTGATAGCCAAAAAAAATTAAAGAGAAAAATTTCGTCCAATGGTGAAAACCTAGTAAACAGGCGCCTTGGATAAGTACCATGGTGAAAACTTATTAAATAGGTGCCATGTGTAGTTAGTCTTTTCTATGTCATCTACTATCACTCTATTTGGTCTCTTTCCCTGATTCATACTAAGACCTTTACTTTCCATCATCTCCCATTTAACATCCATTATCAGGCCTTGTCATTTTTATCATGACTTCCAAATGGTTGATGTCTTGTGTATTTCTCTTGCATCACCCATTCATGATAAACCTTGTCCCATCCCATCCCTATTGGTTCATCTTATACCCAACTGGGGCAATATCCTTTACCTACTCTGGATTCTGCACTCATCCTTAAAAATCCATAAAAATCATAAAATTCCTAGAAAAGAAGCCATAAAAATCATTAAATGCCTTGAAAAAAGCCATAAAAATCATAAAATGTCTTGAAAAAGGACATAAAAATCATAAAATGTCCTAAAAAGAATCCAAAAAAATATTCAAATATTCCCAAAAATTCCAAAAAATCAAAACATGTCAAAACCCAAAAATATTTAGATAACTTTCAAAAATCTCAAAAATAAAGTCAAAGTTAGTCAATTCAGTCTTTGTCATTGTCAAACTACATTGCCTCTACTACTGGACATAGGCTAGGCCATCTATTGATGTGCCCTCAAGGCAGTAGGTCAGTCTTTAGGTATTGTCAAATAAAATCATGGTTCGATCATTTGTTGTCGAAACAAATTCAAGGGTTAGGTCGAACTACAAGGTCTCTACACATTGCTATGTAGGTAAGGCCATCTATCGATGAGCCCCTGAGGCCCCCTAGGTCAGTCTTTTAGGGTTCATCGGGTCAATCCAAATAAATCAAACATTGTCAACTCATACATGACATAATCATATAAACTTCAAACACAAACCCAAAATTAACAAGACAAGCAAGCCAACAAGTCTCCAAGTCAAATCAGTCATTTGTCAAATCAATCACACCAGTCATCAAAACCAATGGTCTTCTACAAGAGATGTCCTTCCTGAAACCAAACCTTGTCACTATCACACTTTGTCATATTCCTTATACAGGTAGTTTCATGATCGAAACCAAACTTGATGTCTTATACGACATGTTTGTTCTCTTGAAACCAAGCCTTGACAAAATGGTCAACCCATTTCTCACTTCATTACTTAACACATTGCCAACTATTTATTGTCAAATAATTTGAATGATTGTTGATCTTGTTCATCTATTTTGTCTTATCTTTTGGATTTCCTTTGCTCATGTTACTAGCCACCTTGAGGATGTCCCATGAAGGATTTAGAGGAGTGATGATGTCTCATGACTCATCTTTTATTTGATTGTTGTCTACGGTTTGTCTTGACAAAAGGACTAGGGCAACTTTTCCTTAAGTATGAGTTAGGACATTCCCTGTCTATGACTGTCTATTTTATAGATGGATGACCTTGCACACATTTTTCTATGTCACACCATTGTGTTTTTTGTCCATTTGTCATATTTTACCACTTGATGATGATAAAACACTTTGTAAAGCACAAGAAGCTTGATCACCTTCATCTTCTTTCATATCTCTTTTTCATCTATCATTATCCATTTTCGTACCTCATTTCATCTTTTCTTCATCATCCTTATCTATTTCCCTCTATCATTTTTATACTTCATCTTCTACTCCTCTCATCCATTTTGAGAGCACACTTGTGTTCTTTGCACCCGCATGTCCTCTCAAGGGGGCATACCTCTACCTACTCATCATCCTTCCTCATTCTTTCTTACATTGGGGCATATCTTTTCTTTGAAACAATGTGACTAGATGTATTGTCTAAAAGAGGGGAAAAATGTAGACACATAAAAATTCCCTTGTAATCATTTGTATCCATTGCACATTTCATCTAATTCATATCATTTAATCATCTAATTCATTATCATTTACCCATTAAATCATTTATAAGCATTATTCATATCATTTAATCATATATTCCATTGAGTCATTCAATCATTTATCTGTTAATTATTTATTTCATTATTTTACTTCATAAATATTTATCGTTTCATTAATCATTAGCATATTCATAAATCGTTTAACCATTTCATAGATCCATTGATTCATCCATTTGCATAAATCATTTCACTTTGACCATTCACATGTTTATTCATTAAAATGCATTCATATATTTCATTAAATAATTTAAAATTCATAAATCAACTTCCATGAAATTAGCTCAAGATTGCACATCAAACTCATAAATCATTTCCATGGAATTAGCTCAAAA
Organism: Sequoiadendron giganteum; assembly: GCA_007115665.2. Classification (NCBI taxonomy): domain Eukaryota; kingdom Viridiplantae; phylum Streptophyta; class Pinopsida; order Cupressales; family Cupressaceae; genus Sequoiadendron; species Sequoiadendron giganteum. The sequence continues at coordinate 44,090,306 of CM021100.1, forward strand.
TTGCACATTTGAGCTTCCAAACATGAATCATGGCATAAATCACTCCACTCATTTCTCATTTCTCATTTTCAAATTATGCATTCATCTATAAAACCCTCCTCCTTCTAACTTTTTGGGGATACACATTTTGATTTCAAAAGTTGATTTCAATCTCTCTTCCATTCATCACAACTTCTTGTTGCACTTGTGCTCATAAAAATATGAGAGCATCAAATGCATAAATCAAGAATCATGGTGAAATAAGAAAACAATGGAGGTGATTTTCCTTTGAATGCATTTATTTTAGTTTTTGCATAGTTTAGTTTTCATTTTGCATTTGTATTCATTTGGAAAGGCTTTATTGATGATATGCTAGAATTTTGATTTGAATTGATAGATTAAATCATTCAGCTTTCAATTTTTAGCATATACAACCATGAAAACATTAATCAACAACATATCAGAAATGCACAGAACACCAATATTTTTATGTGGAAACTTTGTTAGAGGAAAAAACATGTTGGAGATCAGTCCACAATTTTATACCCTATTAAAAGTATAAGAAGAATAAATGGGGAATGCACATGCATTCAGACATATTGCCTAGAGCTCACTTCTCAAATACAAAGGAAGACTCACTATCGTATAGAAACATTTAGATTACAACCATCTAGATTTTGAACTACGAAAGTAGCATCTGCTAATACCTAATTACAGTTCCAGTTAAGCACATGAACACTTCTTCACTCTTCATAACTCTTCTCTACCTTCAAAATATTTAGAACATTATTCACTCATACACTTATTTTTCACACTTTCACCCCTTCAAATGTAGAAACAATCACTTATATATATCCGCAACAAGGAATTACATCACTTTATGTTGGCTTCAACTAAATAATGAAATGAATACAAACTGTCGGCCCAAAAAAATAAAGATTATCAATGCAAATCCACTAAGGTCAGCCAGAACATAGTGGAGAGCCAAAACAATATCCCTGAACACAAAACACCTTCAAATATTATTCCTCAAAGATCCACATCATGCTACAATCACCTTGTCAGCCATGAACATGAAAAACGTGAACACGCAAGAGAAAATCTTGGATCATGATCATAACGATCAATGCAGATGTGAAACATAGATAGAACACAATCTAGAAACATCCATAAACACCATAGGAACATTCACAACAACTCAGATAGACAGAATCACATTATCTTCTTCCAGGAGCACCAACTTCAATAACAAAATATCTATCAAAACACACAAAATCATAACTTGCTCAAATCTTCATGTGCACCTCTGAAAATTTTGGTGGATAAACTAGATACACCTAAAAACAAACCCTTTAATGTGCAACTTCTTACTATCAATGTACTAAACTTTCCAATGCACTAAACTTCACTACTTTACAGATAACCTACAACATATTTTATTATAATTTTCTCAATATCCTCGACATATACAGTCTTAAGAAATATTAATGCTAATAGTGTTGGCATCAATGACAACCACATATCAGCAACACAATCACAAAATCCAACAATATCCCCCTTTGGGATTGATGGCAACACATGATGTGAAAAATACCATCAATGTAACTAACTCCAACACTTACTCCCCCTTAGGTTCTGACTCTTTTCTCATGACTTCTTCTCCTCAATTTTTCACATTGCTCTTCTCCCCCTTTGACATCAATGAAAAAGATACACACAAGCTCTAGACCACATATCTGAATCATCTGACTAGTCCCCTTGAGTAGCATCCACCACAATATCAATATGAATCAAGATATGACTGTGAAATATGCGGACTGATGTAATTTCTTGCATCTTAGTTCTGATTAGGAGGGGTAATCACCCCTAACTTCCCTTTGAGATACTCAAAAGTATCCTTAGGCAAAGGCTTAGTAAAGATGTATGCAATTTTTTCCTTAGTAGGTACATACTCCAATCTGACTTCCTTATCACTCACCTTGTCTCTCAAAAAGTTATATTTAATAGATATATGCTTGGATTTTGATTGCAGCACCAAATTCTTAGAAATGTTAATGGCACTTGAATTATCATAGAATATGATAGTAGGTTCAACATACACAACTCTGATATCTTTCAATATTTTCTTCATCCATAATACTTGAGTACAATTGTTAGTAGCAACAATGTATTATGCCTCTGTAGTAGATAAAGAAATGACATTTTGCTTCTTACTTATCCATGAAATCAACTTCTTTCCCAAGAAAAATACACCACCACTAGTACTTTTCCTGTCATTCACATCTCCTGCACAATCAACATCAGTAAAGGCACTCAAAGTAAGATCATCATCTTTAGGATACCACAGGCCAAAAACAATTGTTCCCTTCAAGTATCTAAAAATTCTCTTCATAGTTGTCACATGAGATTCCTTAGGATCAACTTGAAATCTAGCAACAATGCATACAACATTCATGATATCAGGTCTAGTTTGAGTCAAATAAAGCAATACACTAATCATTGATCTATATCTAGTTTGATTTTCCTTCAGAGAATCATCATCTATTATCAACTTACATCTGGTCACCATGGGTGTACCAACTAGCTTTGAATCTTCCATACCAAATTTCTCTAGCAATTCTTTCACATACTTGGACTGAGATATAAAGATCCCTTTATCTAACTGAGTAATTTGCAATCCCAAAAAGAATTTCATCTTTCCAATCATTGACATCTCAAACTCATTTTCAATCTCATCAGAAAACTTCATTCACAAACCATCATCTCCTCCAAAAATGATATCATCAACAAAGACTTCCACAATCGAATATTTATCGTTATCAATTTTGAAATACAAATTACTATCAACAGTACCTTTGTTAAATCCAAGCTTCAACAAATACTTGTCCAATATAGAATACCATGCTCTAGGGGCTTGCTTAAGTCCATACAATGCTTTCTTCAACTGACAAAGCATATCTCCTTGATCAGTCAATTGAAATCCATCATGTTGCTCAACATACACCTCTTCATTCAATTTGCCATTAATAAATGTTGACTTAACATCCATCTAATAAACCTTGTAATTTTTTTAAGTAGCGTAAGGAATAAATAGTCTCACAACTTCAATTCTAGCAATAGGGGATAAAGTATCTTCAAATTCAATTCCCTCCATCTGAGAATATCCTTTACACACCAATCTTGCTTTTTTTATGATAACTTCACCTTGTTCATTCAATTTGTTTCTAAAGACCCATTTAGTTCCAATTACATTTTTATCCTTAGGTCTGAGAACAAGAGTCCATGTATCATTCTTCTCAATTTGTTGTAATTCTTCTTTCATTGCTTCTATCCAATGTTCATCTTTTCATGCTTCATTGACATTGTTAGGCTCAGTCTTTGAAATCAAACAGTACTCTTTTGCAATTCTTCTCCTAGTCTAGACACCTTTGTTATTATCACCTATAATCTAATTTTCTGAATGATTTAATCTCACATACCTTGGAGTCTTAGGATGTTCTTGAATTTTAGGCTCTTGTGATCTCTCTTCTACAATTTCACTAGTTTCTCTTGATTTCCTTGATTCACTGGAACGATCTGACCTTGATTTGAAGTCTGAAATTTTTTTGTATTATCATTCTGATCATCAGAATCATATCCATAGGTTTTGGATGATCTAGCAATGTCTTCATCAACCTTAACATTTTCACTCTCAACCATTTTCATTAATCTCTTATTGTAGCACCAGTAGGCCTTACTCTTATTAGAATAACCAAGAAATATTCCTTCATCACTCCTAACATCAAACTTTCCTATATCTTCATCTCTTCTACTATAGCATTTACTCCCCAAGATTTTGAAGTATCTAGCAATAGGCTTATGACCAAACCATAGCTCAAAATAGGTCTTACAAGTATCACCTTTGATTTGTACCCAATTGAGAATATAAAAAATAGTACTCACAACTTCTCTCCAATAGATACGAGGCACATTTGGGTATGTGCAGGATCATCATTGAAAAAATAGGCTCTTAAGTGGCAAAACAATTCAAAAAATTAGAGTTAGGCAACTTGACGTTAAAATTTTAATAAGTTATCTATATTATTTAAAAATATGTAAGAATAGAATGTGTATCAAATTGAATGTATTTTCTAAACTACTAGGTTTATTTTAAAAAAATAAAAATCTATTTGGTAAAAATTTGAAATTTTAATGCAGTAGTACTTAAATTTTAGGGAAAAAATAAGAAGTAGGTGTTTGTTTGACCACCCTAACCACAATAAAATGACAATATTTTTTTATAACATTTTAGATATAAGTAGGGGACTCGTGTCCCGATGTGATGCATATTTTTTTGTAATTTTTTTCCAAGTAAATAATTAACTATGATTTTTTTATTACAAATTTTAAAAAATATAAAAACTCGTATGTCTAACCACCTTAACTTGGGAAAAACTTCATGAAATTCATTTTTTTTTTAATCCTATAGTATGCAAAGCATAGAATTTGACGCATGTTTTAGATTCAAAAAATGTGATACCGTTTGAAAGTTATAGATGTTTTTCAATCAGCCTATCAATCAAGATTTTAGTCATAATTCAAATAGAAAATGAATAATAATTATTTATTAAATTCAAAGTAAAGCATAATTTATATTGGTGGAAAGCTGAGAATCTCCTTTAAAAACCCTTTTCGTTTCATCAATTTTGGGAAAAACAAAAGTTGTTAGCCACATGGGCCATCATATCACTTAGATATCTCCACTTTTTGGCCCATCATGATCTTGCACATACCCATTTCCTTCAAGCATCATAGTCCTAGCATCATCTAAAATTGTCTTGTTCTTCCTTTCCACAACTCCATTTTGCTAAGGGGTCCATGGTGCAGATAATTGTCTCTTTATCCCATGCACTTCACAAAAAGAATTAAACTCACCAGAAGCGAATTCACCGTCTATCTAATCTCAGAAACTTAATCTTCAAACTTTTCTTTGTCTCAACCATAGCCTTAAAGATCTTGAACTTCTCTAGAGCTTAAATTTTCCCTTTATAAAGTGACCCACATCAATCTAGAGTAATCATCAATGAGTAACATGAAATACCTTTCTCCTTGTAAACTTTTGATTCTAATAGGACCACACAAATCAGTATGCACAAGCTCCAATTATTCATTTGAACAATGTTGTTTACTTCGAAATGAAATTCTAGTTTTCTTTCCTAACCGACATTCCTTGCATATGGCATTAGTAGGCTTTACCAAATTAGGAAGATCTCTCAATTCCTCAGTAGAACTTATCTTGATAATATTGTCAAAGTTTACATGACACATTCTCCTATGCCACAACCAACTTTCATTAACTTGAGCAATCAAACAACTTTTAATAGTAGCATTTAGGTGAAAGATGTTACCTTTTGTTTTTGTACCTGAAGCAATCACATTTCTAGAACTTCCTAATATTCTACACTTTCCATCCTTGAATTGAAGATTGCATCCCTTATCAACCATCTATTCAACACTCAAAATATTATGCTTCAAAACTTCAACATAAAGAACATCATCAATATTATGCTTACCATCAAAATAAATACATCCTTTGCCACGGATTATACCACCATTGTTGTCACCAAATCTTACAACACCACCATCATACTTTTCTAGGCTTACAAATTTTCTTTCATCACCTATCATGTGATGTGAGCATCCACTATCAATTGCCCATTTATCCTTCTCTTCAACTTGAGTAGCTAGGACTTTCTCCACATTTGTACAACTAGAAGGTTCAGTAGACACGAGATTATTTTCCTTGATATCAATAAACACAAACTCATCTTAACTTACATTCCCTTTATCAGATTCATCATTTGTCACACCTTCATCACCAGTATAATAACACTTCCTTTGAAATCTAGGCTTGTTATGTCTCGGATTAGGACCTCTTTCAGGACACCTTGATCCAAAATGACCTATCTTATTGCAAGAAAAACATTTTATAGGAAATTTCCCTTTATACTTGTCTTCTCCTCTAGCTTCCATTTTGACAATAAGTGCTTCAAGCTCATTCAGTTATGTTTCTTCTTCTTCAATCTATCGCATTTCTTCCTCATACATGAATACCTTTATAGAAAAAATTTCACCCTTATCATATCTCTACTTGTCTCTTCTGGAAGTAGTGGCCTTAAATGTAGATTCTATCTTAGGAAGGGCATCACTGAATTCTCTCAACTCAAAATTAGTAATTTTACCAACCAACATATCTTTAGTTACATTTGCCACAGTTCAAAGCTCATAAATAGTTGTAGCTTTGACTTTGTATGTAGCAGGCAAGGATCTAAGCACTTTAGCAACAATCTCTACTTCTTCCAACTGTCCACTAGCACATATGATACCACACACAATTTCATTCACTCCTTGCATTATAGTAGTAATATTCTCATCATCACCCATTTTCAAAATTTCATATTTCCCTTTCAGAATTTGTAGCTTAGAAATCTTCACATTAGCATCACCTTCATACAAAGTTTCCAAATTTTTCTAGATATCATAAGCAATCTTTAGATCCATAGCATTCATCATCTCAGAATCAGACAAAGCACTCAAAAATTCTTCCTTAGCCTTGATATTGTATTCAACATCCCTAATCTCAACAGTAGTAGGACCATTCCAAGGAATAGCATACCTATTACTTGTAATACTCTAGTAGGATTCACCAATACATCTCTGATGAAATTCCATTCGTCTTCCACAGAGAATAATTTGTTCCATCAAATCTCAGACTATCCTTCTTATATGTCGCCATCCCAGATCACCTTAAGCTATTAAAATTCTTCCAAGGAACTTGCTCTAATACCAATTGTTGGCAACACAAGGGCAGACAACTGAGAGGGGGGGCTGAATCAATTGTCACATAATTTCAAACTTATTGAACTTATTAACCCTTATTCTCAGATCTGATTAATAACCATGAAAGCATAAATCAACAACATATTAGAAACACACATAACATGAAGAGTTTTACATGGAAACCCTATTACAGAAAAAACCATGGTGGAGATTAGTCCACAAGTTTATACCCTGTTAAAAGTATAAGAGGAATAAATGGGGAATGCACATGCATTTAGGCACATTGCCTAGATCTCACTGCTCAAATACAAAGGAAGAATCACTATCTTATAGAAACATTCAAATTACAACCATCTAGATTTTGAACTAAGAAAGTAGCATCTGCTAATGCCTCATTATAGTTCTAATTAAGCACATGAACACTTCTCACTCTTCTACACTCTTCTCTTCCTTCAAAATATTTAGAACATTATTCACTCATACACTTATTTTTCACACTTGTACACCTTCAAATGAAGAAACAATCAGTTATATATATCTGCAACAAGGAATTTATCGCTTCATGTCAGCTTCAACAAAATAATGAAATGAATACAAACTCTCGGCCCAAAACAATAAAGATTATCAATGTGAATCAACCGAGGTTAGCCACAACATAGTGGAGACCCAAAACAATATCCTCGAACACAAAAAACCTTCAAAGATTATTCGTCAAAGATCCACAACATGCTACAATCACCCTATCGACCATGAACATGAAAAACATGAACATGCAAGAGAAAATCTTGGATCATGAGCACAACGATCAATGTAGACATGCAACATAGATAGAAAACAATCTAGAAACATCCACAAACACCACAAGAACATTTGTAAAAACTCAAATAGCTAGAATAACATTATCTTCTTCCAGGAACACTAGCTATAGTAACAAAATATCTATCAGAACACAAAAACTCGTAACTCGCTCAAATCTTCATGCGCATCTCTGAAACTTTTGGTAGATAAACTAGAAACACCTAAAAAAAAACCATTTAATCCATAACTTATCACTATCAATGTACTAAAATTTCCAACACACTGAACTTCATTGCTTTATTTCATAAAATAGCGCTTCCAAGCACTATTTTAGCGCTTTTGGTCACTGTTTTAGCACTTTGATAATTTGTTTCATCGCTTTTGGGCACTGTTTTAGCGTATCCATTAACATAGCACTTTCATCATTTGTTTCAACGCTTTTGAACTCTGTTCTAGTGCTTCTATGAAATAGTGCATCCATCACCTGTTTTAGCGCATCTGAACTCTGATTTAGCTCTTTCAAAATAGAGAGTTCAAAATTCATATCAGTCTGTTTGTCTGTCATTTACACACGATTTTTTATCAAAACAGGAGTACCTTTTTATCAAAATCACTATCTAGAAACCAAAATCAGATAGGTTCATACAAGTTTCCAATCTTTTCAATTAAAACGCTAGTCTTGCAAATCATAAAGTATCAAATCAAAACACAATCTCGATTATTACGCTAAAGTTTCATCATTAGGATATTATCATCCTATCATCATGAAACGAAGCATAGTAATTGGATTTTTAACCTATTCTTATCAATAAGATATATCATCTTATTCAACTTTGTTAAAAATTCACTTGACATTTTCCAACATAAAAGATCAAATTTTGGGAGAATGAACAAAAAAATTGTATTCCAACCTTCACTAGGTTGCAAAAATAGAAGCTCTTAGAAAAGGAAATTGAAACATCAAATACAATGGCAGAAGAAAATCCCTGGAACAGTCTACATCAAAGTGAGAAAAATGAAATAACTCCAGAAGACATACAAACAGCCCAACAAGATCCTAAATTCCATAAATTCATGGAAAAGATTTTAGAACAAGATATGGAGAAATACCTCTTACTGTTGGTTGAATCAAGTGCTAAGCTTCCCAAAGACTTTGACATAAATCACCTAAGAGAAGCACCTGGAACAACCAAAACCAAAATACCACAACCCACACAAGGTATAGATCCAGTTGTTGCCTTAACATCTCAAATGAAAATGTTACAACAACAAATACAAGACATGACAAAAGGGAACTCCAAAAGGTACGTAGTACAGGACATTTTTCCTTATCCTTTCAACTCAACAGTCGATATGATACCTTTTCCTTGACACTGTGAATTCCCCAAGTATGACAAATACAATGGAAGATCAGATCTGATTGATCGTATCCATGAATTAAAAACCATGAGCCTAGAGTTTTCCCAAGAGGAAACTTACCTGATGAGATTATTCCCAAGAACCTTGGGAGGTTCATGTATGGAATGGTTTTCAAAATTACAACTAGGAATAAGGACTTTTGAAGAACTTGTCAACATGTTCATCTCTCATTATTCTTTTAACATCCAACAAGATGTCACGATAAAGGATCTATATAACCTGAAACAAAACAAAGGGGAGACATTCTTATCCTTTCTACAAAGATGGCGATGATTTTTTGCTAGATATACTTGATCCATTCTTGAAGAAGAGAAAATGGAGTTGTTCATCGACAATTTGACAGAGGAGATGAGTTATAGACTTGAATTGCAATGTCCTCCTATGTTCGAAAATGTGATAGAAAATGGTCTTAATATTGAAGAAGTGCTAGTCAAAAGAGGGGTTATTAAACATTTCAATGACAAATCAAATAACACAAACTCCTCAAATCAATACCCCAATAGTGATAAACCAAAATTTTGGAAAAAGAACCGAAATACGACTACTAATGAAATGACAAGTGAGTTACAAAATGCCAAACCAATCTTCAATTTGACAACATCTATTTCAAAAAAAAATTAGAACACCGATCAAATTATTAGGTCAAATGTCAATGAAAACAATGAAATCACAAAACCACAATCATACCAAAAACCATCAAATCGACATAGGTTCACACCTTTAGGCCAAACTTTGGAATCAATGATGAAAGAATCAGTCACTAGTGGTCTTATCACTATGCGGGAAGCAAGATTTTGGGATCCAAAGGTCAAACCACCATGGTGGAATGACTCAGATTACTGCAACTTCCACAACAATAAAGGCCACAAAACTAATGATTGCATGGAATTGAAACACGCAGTTCAAGATCTGATCGAAAATAACAAGGTGTATATAGAGGGACCCCAAAACAATAATGATCATTCAGCCTTCAAGGACTCTTTACCAAACTATGAAAAAGGAGCATCATCTTCTACGAACAACAAAGGTAAAAATATCAATCATATCTATGATAAAACAATCCTTTGTCTTACCGAAGTAGAGAGTGATCATACCATTGGTCAAAACATGGATGAACACAAAACTGACGACACTACCCCTTTGGATTTTCTCCCAAGCATACAAGTCCTTGAAAATCAAATAAACGTTATAAAAATAAGAGAACGACAAGACTATCAACCAACAAATGTAACGAAAAGGGGGAAATCCAAGGTAGTGTTAAAAACATTCCAGCACAGATATCAATACTAGAGCTTCTCAAACTATCTCCATCACATAAGGAGGTTCTAGAACAAGCACTAGTTGCCACTACGATATCGAAAAATCTAGATGTTTTCAAATTCCAAGCTATGGTGGGGCATTTGACTACCCCACATTGTCTATCATTCACTGAATAGGATGATGTGTCAATCAAGCATCCCCATAACATCGCACTCCATATCGAAGTCTTGATCCATAATCATCATGTCAAAATATTCTTAATAGATGGAGGAGCTGGTTTGAACATTTGCACTCTAAAGTTAATTTGTGCACTAGGGTATTCTAATGATGCTATTGATGCTCGAAGGAAAATGACCATAAAAGCATATGATAAGGAAGAGAGATCTTCAAAGGGACTAATTGTGTTACCAATTCAAGTGGGACCAATGATGAAACACATAGCATGTCAAGTACTGGAAAAAGCGTTGACTTACAACATACTCTTAGGATGTCCCTAGATTCATGAAATGCAGGCAGTACCTTCCACATATCACCAATGCTTAAAATTCCCAGTAAATGGATAGGAGGTGACTATATCTACTAATTATAATCATCCTTAGCATTGTGACACACTCAGAAACTCTCAAGATACCTTTGTGCCTCACAATCGGGAAGCATCCAGTTCAAAGTCATCAAATGAAGAAAAATGTCCAAATATCATCACCAAATGGGTAGAGAAGAAGGATAAAGCAAAAGATACAAATCTAGTTGACACTCAAGTAACAAAAAATTCAGATCCCCAAACTTCTTTATCACAAAAATCTCAAGAGCAGGTCCAGTTGACAAACAAGGGAATGGGGAAATATTTTATGGAGCAATCACTTAATCTTTCACAGACAATGCCATCTCCAAAGACATATGGCCAACCATCAATGATCAAACATCAAACATCACTATCTATCACAATTCTAGAAGAAAGTTTTGTAAAATCTGGTACCATAGAGGATGAATCAGACAACAAAGAAATCCTTGATTGGTTATACAAAGATGAAGAACCATGACATCAAATAGCAGTATCAAGAATGTCAATATCAATATAGACAAATATGGCAAAGGGAAATCTATCCTAGAAAAAATGGGTTACGAGGGACAATGACTTGTTGGTTTAAGAAAGGAAGGAATAATTGAGCCTATTCAGCCCCTCACTCTCCAATCAAAAGAGAAGATGGGATTGGGATACTCTGAAGAACAAAAATAGGAGATGACAAGGAAGGCTGTAGAAAGAATCCTTCAGCTTAGAGATAGCTCTGAAATGGATTCAAATGAATATGAGTGGGATCTGTGTTCTGATTTATCTTACACCGATATTCAAATTGATGTAATACAACAATATGCACCTACGCGTGAGGAGGGACAAAGCTCTGGGTCTATACCATTCGTATCAGGATCACTAAATATCGATGACTCAAGTGGGGACGAGCAAACATCAAATGAACTAGATGATCTTGAAGAATGTACCAACATTGACCTCGATATTCCAAATAAAAACTATGACAAAATGGCTGTCCTAACCCTTACATCCACCAACCTAAATGAACCTGATGACCTCATGCCATTAATCCATCCATAACTTATTGACTGGGAACCTATCGAACCTCTGACTGTACCCGTATTTGCAAATGATGATGCCATCGTAAATTTACTATTTCATGACGAACCTGGTATGAGTTCTATCTGTAATATTCATAACAACGTGACTTGGCAGGAGGGTGTCAAATCTTTTAGTTGCAAAAGTAAAAATAGGGATAATAGATCTAATGGTGAAAACCATTCTATGGTAGCATTAGATCCGAAAAAAGATAAAATAAAGAACACATCTAACAGTGAAAACCTCTCTGAGGCATCGAAAGATGGGAGATTTGACACTCTTCTAGAACATTATCATGAGCGGTCATCAGTTCTTGTAGAACCAACATAGTCTATTAACATTGACACTGAAGAAAAAGAAAAAATCCTACATCTGCCAAAATCCATGACAGATCAAGAGAGACCATAATTCATCAATTTATTTAAGGAAAGAAGCATCAAATTTTCTTGGTCATATTCTGATATGCCAGGCTTGGATCCAAATCTTCTCATGCATCATTTGTCTTTTCCTGCAGGAATCAAGCCTATGAAGCAAAAGTTGAGAAAAATTCATCCTCATATCGCATTAATGGTAAAGACCGAGTTAAAGAAATTGTTGGATGCTAGATTCATACGGTCTATTAACTATGCCGAGTGGATATAAAACATTGTACCTATCTCAAAGCTAGAAAATAGCATCAAGATATGTACAGATTTCAGAGACCTAAATAAAGCATGCCCAAAGGATGATTTTCCATTACCAAATATAGACATCATTGTGGACTTGATGGTAGGGCATGCCATGTTGTCAATCATGGATAGTTTTTAAGGATATAATCAAATTAAAATAGCTTAAGAAGATCAAGAAAATATGGCATTTACATGTCCATGGGGAACCTTCTGCTAGAATGTCATGCCATTTGGTCTGAAAAATGCAAGAGCCACCTATCAAAGAGTAATGACAACAATCTTTCATGATATGATGCACACCTTCATGGAGGATTACGTGGATGATATTCAGGAAAAATATTGTACAAGGGAAGGACATCTACATATCCTAAGAAAAATATTCACATGACTAGAGAAATTCAATGTCAGGTTAAACCCCAAGAAGTGTGTCTTTGGGGTCACATCAATGAAACTATTGGGGTACATTGTCTCAGAAAAGGGAATTGAAGTGGATCCAGGAAAAGTCAAGGAAATAATGGAGATGTTGCCTCCCAGAAATATTAGTTAAATCAGGTCACTATAGGAAAGGCTCCAATCGATCAGGAGATTTATCTCCCAGCTGGCAGATAAAAGTCATCCATTTAATCACCTTAAGCATAAAAATGTTCTTTCTAAATGGGATAATGGGTGTGAGACAATGTTCGATAAAATAAAAAAATATCTAATGTCACTGCCTATTCTCATGCTGCCAACCGAAGGAAGACCTCTGATATTGTACATTGCAACAACAGATATATCTTTGGGAGCATTATTGACACATGAGGATTATGAAGGAAAGGAACACGCCATCTACTATATCAGCAGGACATTAAATGGCTACGAAATAAACTACACTTTCATAGATAAATCATGCTTAGTGGTGGTGTTTTCTACTCAACAACTAAGACATTTTATGCTAGCCCATACAATCAAGCTAATAGCAAAGATCGACCCCTTAAAATATTCACTCAGTAAGGCTGCCTTAATAGGTAGACTAGCCAAGTGGGTCATGTTATTAAGTGAATTTGATATTCAATATGTGGATAGAAAAGCCATCAAGGGTCAAGAAATCATTGAACAATTGGTTGAGGCTCCTTTACCAGATGCGGACATTCTAACAGTGACGTCACAACAATGGATATTATATTTTGATGGATCATACACACAGTGAGGATCTGGACCAGGGATTTTTTTCATCACTCCCTAGGGACACACCATCCCAAAATCATATAGACTGATGTTTCAATGTACAAATAATCTGGCAAAATATGAAGCATTGATCATTGGGGTCAAGATAGCAATTGAATGGAGAATCACATACCTACAAGTATATGGAGACTCTCAACTAGTCATTTATCAAATAAATGGTGAGTATCAGACCAAGGATGAAAATTTGATGCCTTACAAGTAGCAAATAGATGATGTAAAGCAATTTTTTGTCAACATCAAATTTGATCAAATTCCAAGGGCAGAGAACAAAGTTGCGGATGATATGGCCACAATTTCTTCACTCTTACAGTTGCTAGAGAAACGAGGTTGTTATGAGTTTATGGTAGAACAAGTACCATGTCCTTCTTACAATAATTTAGGATCCAGTACCATATGCCATCTAGATACCATTGAAACCTCCATCTATGAAAAAATATATGCATACCTGAAAGACAATATCCTCCCTCCAGATCTTTCTAGGAACCAAAAACGTAATTTTATCCTCCAGTCCTCCCGACATACTTTAATTGCTGATATCCTTTATCGTCGAGGTCTTGATGGTACCTTATTCTGATGTTTGGAACATGAAGAATCTAAGACAACCTTACATGAAGTTCATGAGGGTATTTGTGGCACTTATTCGAGTGGAATAACTCTAGCGAAGAAACTCCTTCGTTTAGGATATTATTGGCCATGCATGGAGAAAGAATCTTATCAATTTGTAAAGAAATTTCAAAAGTGTCAAATTCATAGTAATTTGATTCATGCATCAACACAAGAACTGCATCCCTTCACATCAACATGGCCCTTTTATCAATGGGGCCTAGATCTGGTAGGAAAAATAAATCCCTCTTCATCTAATGGACACAAGTTCATGATAACAGCTACAAAATATTTTACAAAATGGATAGAAGCAGTGCCTCTTACAACGATCATGTAGAAGCAGATCTCGTCTTTCATCTTGAACTACATAATATGTCGGTATGAAATTCCTCAGTCTATTATCACTAATAATGGATGACCTTTCAAAAACCAAGATGTTTAAGAATTGTGTGAAAATTTCCATATCCAACATCATTTCTCAACACTATACTATCCACAAGGAAATGGCCAAGCAGAGGACTCTAACAAATTTTTTTTAAAAATTCTCAAGAAGACGGGAAACGATGTTGGATGTGATTGGCATGTTCAAATCAATCCTGCATTGTGGGCCTACAGAACCAATATCAGAACACCAACAGGAGCTACACCATACACCTTGGTATATGGATCAGAGGCCATACTACCTATTGAAGTAGAGATTCCATCACTTCGTGTATCACTCAGAGGAATCATTTTAGAGGACTCTAAGGTATCCAGACTACAAGAACTAGAATTTTTGGATGAGCATCATCAACAAGCTGTTAATCATCTCACAGCATATCAACATAAAATATCAAGGAGTTACAATCATAGGGTAAAACCTAGGATTTTTCAAGTTGTTGATTTGGTTCTAAAAGAAAACCCGAGAAATCAACAGGATAGGGAAAAGAAAGGGAAATTTGAGCCTAACTGGTTGGGTCCTTTTGTCATCATATCAGTATATGGATTAGGGGCTTATCAACTGTCAATGTCAGAGGGGGATTTGTTTGATGAACCTATCAATAGTATCCATCTCAAAAAGTTTTATACCTGAATTCCTAGTGCATGGGTTATACTTCTGAAAAAGGGTTTCCTTGACGAAAACCTGGCAAATAGGCATCTTGGAAACAAAAAATACAAAAAAAGACAAAAAGACAAAAAAAGAAGAGAAAAATGTAAAAAAATATATATATATATATACAAAACAAAGAATGTAATCAAAACATATGGTGAAAACCTAGAAACAAGCATTGTATGTGATTCTAAAACCATCTTTCCCATCTATTTTGATACATTTCAGGATCATTAGTCTAGAAATCATTACCATTTTTATATCATATCATTAGTCTTTCCATCATTGCATCCATTATCAAATCATGACACATGGTCATGTCTCGCTCTAGCTTGGGGGAAACATCTGGATATCACTGGGGGCAATGAGAACATCGGTCTCGCCAAATGGGAAAACAAAAGTAAGACAAGAAAACAAAACAATGATCAAAGTGCAACATCAATCACCATCGGAAAAGCATCAAACATCCGTATCATATCAAAAAATCCAAAAACAAGTCAAAAATTCAGTCTAGAAAAGCAAAACTCAAATCTTGATTCTATGTCAGTTGAACTACGTGGTCTTTACATGTGTAACGTAGGCAAGGCTAATCTTTGATCAGCCCCCGAGACCCCTAGGATAAGTTAGTAAGTTAGGTCTTTGGTCAAAATCTCAGAAAATCACAAAACATCTCAAAATCAGGATGGATGATCTAATCTGAATAATGATTGAAACACTCTAAGTAAAAGGTGGATACATTGTATTTTTGGTTGATATTATCATTTCTTTGGAGTAACTCAATGATGTATTGAACTAGAGAAATAAGGAAGAAAAATGATATTTTATTGTCTGTTGCCTATAAATTAATCATACGAATGTATGAATTGTCGAGGGATGTGCTATTCAAATGTATCACCGATGACATTCAAAATTCACACATTGAAATGATTAATCACTACCTATTTACGTGATGAATTCTTAGGTCATCTCGGTTCAATTATACCTAGATGCTTATGTTCATTTTCAATATCAAAAATCATGAAAGTAGTACGCAAATCATCATTGGTCTAACATATACCATTTATGCTTGTACTCACTTTCAACCTCCTAAAAAGTTCTATGATGATGCCAATCACAAAAGTACTGTTAAAATGACAATGGTCTACATATAGTTGCATGATAAAATTAGATTGCATTCATAACAAATTCTACATCTATAGAGTGATTTGTTGCATAAAGGATTCCAATTAATGATTATCTTTTCTACAAATATGATTGAGTATACTTGACATTAAACCAAAAATCATCAAAAACATAATAGGAGTATCATCTCATCATTCATGCATTTAACATTAAATATTTATACATTTATTGTACCATATTTTCCACAAACCATAATTTAAATAAATACATCATGTTTCATTACATCATTATCATATGCATTTGATCAATTTTTAAACCATACATCATTTTTCATCCATCCATTATCATTCATCACAAAATCATCATTTTATTATCATTATCACATTTGAAATAAAAAGCATTTACTATCCATCCATACATTTCATCACATTAAAATAAATACATATCATGTCATTATTACCCACATCCATTATCAAACATCATAAATCATCATTTAGAAAATCATACATTATTGTTTATAACATCCATACATCATATATTCTGCATATGCATTCATCTAGAATCATCACATGAAATAATAGCATTCATCACATGATACATCATCACATAAATTAAAAGCATACATCATAGAATGATAAACCATCATCAATAACAAGTATACAATGAAGTCTGAAATAAGAAAAGATACATCATCAAAAATGAGCTGACTCGAAATATACATCATATCTCAAAAATAATGTCTCAATACAACAACTATGATCTGTTGCTACCAGAATGAGCAGGCACAATAGGACCAATACCACCACCACCGCCAGAAGGACTAGGATCTCTAGGATCTCTCCATGGAGGCTATGTCACACCCTCGCTAGTTGTTTGGGTACGCATCTGACCAGATATCGATGGGGCATAACTGACTCTATGATTGGTAGGCACTGCATCATGATATCTACCCCAGTAAAACTCTGCCTCTCGACCAGCCTGTAGAACCTCTCTCATATAATCTGCAACTGAAGTACCATCAGCTACTCTCTGGAGTGTCTCGATCATCTCTTGTGCCCTCTCAAAAATATGTCTAGCATCGTCTCACTCAACTTTCAAGGTATCAACCTGAGTCTGAATAGCTGCTAACTATCCCTATACCTATGCTAAGGCCTGGGCATGAGCCTGTGCCTAACTCTGCATCTATGTCTACATCTATACCAGCAAACCCTGTGCCTGTACCAGCTACCCCTGCAAAGTCTGTACCTATGTCTGTAGACTGGCAATTTGCCTCTGATGATCGAACAATGGTACTACCACTACTCGCCTCTTGCGAGGCCTGCTCGATGATGGTTTGACACTAACTAGACCAACCCCTCTACCACCTCCACCACCACCAGCATTGTCATCACTACTACTATCATCACTGCCACTCTCATTACTGCTACCTGACACAGTATCATCCCCACTGCTCTCCTTAGAACCCTCGACAACATCATCCTCCACGGGTAACGGTGTTGGCTCATCAGGAATAGTAATACGAGGATGTGGAGATAATGCCAAAAATGTTGCATACTCCTCTGTCACTAAGGCCTCTGCAATATCCCTACACATATCCTAGGCAGATGGTTGTAGAGTCTTTTACCCCTCTACTAGTGTCTCATATGACAAGCATGGCCCCCAATATGCTACATCACTCCATCATCGGGCATAATGGGCTACCCCCTGAGGCATGCACTGTACTATACCATACTTCCTATACACCTATCGCAACAGAAATCTCTCCAACACAAATGGGGTCCTACCAATCAAGTACATGGAATCACATCGATACCCAAGCACTGCGTCATCCTCATCCCACTGCTCGCAGTCTAGATACGACCGCTAGACAACACTCTTTGTGTCATCCAAAACTCATCTCCAATGCTCTAACTTACCCATCTAAGCCTAGGTAAGTCTACCTTTGTACCTGAAAACATATAGTCTGCCTACAGGTCTATCAAGAACTTGAAATGGTCGAGAAATGGAAAAATTCTCCCATGTCCACACTCGTAAAAGTGTCATCCCCGCTGATAAGCTACATTCTCCCAAGTATACCACTGAATGTAAATTGTGGTAGAGATGTGCTAGCATACACATCCCCCATGCATATCTCATCCCGTGCACAACCATTCTCTCCAAAATCCGGCTCCAACCCATAGAGAATCCCCTTGACCTGTGATCAGGAAAAAGGAAACCTCCAATGAATCCAGCTAATACTGTTGGTAGTGAATCATATGCATCAGCTATCATCAGCCATCAGACACTCGAACCTGCAATGTGTTGATCTTGAAAGACTCTATGGAGAGCATCTCTCCCACAAGCCTTATGAGAGTCGTAGACAACAATCTCTCCCATAAATGGAATCCACAGTATCCGCCACACATCCTCGGGTGTGACCATATCTCACCGGTGGGTAGATGGAAACTATTATGGTCACTATGCCACCACTCGGCCAAAGCAGTAAGGAGACCCCGATTAATCCTAATATGGGGCATATCAAGTAAACTAGTATGGCCACATCGACCTATGATCTGAATCTCATCAGGAGTCAGATGAGGAATCAAATTGGTGGTCCAAGGAAACCTCTCTCGCATCTGGAGAGTACCCAAATCCTCCTCTCATCATAAAAAGTTTAAAATTAGTGCACTATGTCAAGAATCAAAAGTCAATCCACTATCAGATCCAATCAAACTTTGGTATGAATTTTCGATCAAAATTCATGAACAAACATCAAAAAATCTCACCTATCATGAGGTTCATCACAAACATTAGCTAATCTCTATAATGATGGATTTCTGCAAAACAAATTTGTTAGTCTAATAAAAGCATGCATATTAAATAAACCAACAAGTCAATAGAATGCATAGGAAAACAAAACAAAAGAACGAATAAGAAAGCTCTCACCCAATCCTTTCTTCTCCATGACTCACTTCTATTGAACCTTCTCTATTTGCTGCAATATGATGGATGCCCTCAGCGTTTTGTGTGAGCAAACTATGTTCATGACATGACCTAGCAAGTGTTGAAGGATTTGATCTAAAATGCAAGTAAGAAATTAATCTCTATGCAATAAGAAAATCTGCAAAAGACAATGTTAGACAAGAAGAATGAAGTGAAGAAGAAGAACTTTAGATATCCAATTTTAGAGATCATAAGAGGTCTCAAAATGAAGACAAAATTGACATTTTATAGAAAATGCAATTTTGGATGGACGGATGAGATGAGAGATTGAGAAATGCCCTAGAATCAATGGTTAAGATTCAAAATGGTAACTCTCAATTAGGGTTAGGGTAAAAACCCCCAAATGTGTGGACGATATTTAATTTAGGAAATTAAATCAATGGTGGAGAATAAATGTGACATTGAGATGAAATTAGTAAAATCAAGAGGATGAATTAGAAAATCAAGTTATTTTAGAAATAACTTAATTTGTAGAGAGAAATGCTATTTTGAAATTAATCTTTTAAATTAATTCCAAAATGGTGAATTCATGTGATAGTAAATAATAATAATTTAAAATTATTTACTTGGAAAGAGGGACGTTTCCAATTTAAATAAAATGCTTTTATTTAAATTTAGAAAGAAAATCAATAAGGCAAATTAATAATTAAGATTATTCAATTTTGGAGGAAAATTAGAAAGTGGATAATTTTAAATATGATTCTATTTAAAATTAGAAAGAAAGTTGGAGAGGATAATAATTAAATAAATAATAATAATTTATTTAATTATGAGAAGACATAGATAATTAATGATGTATTAAATAAATAAATAAAGTTTATTTATTTAAATAATCATGAGGAAGTAATAATTAAATAAATTTAGGAATTTACTTAATTATAAAGTGACATAAGCAATTAGTGACATATTTAAATAATAAATGTAATTTGTTTATTTAAATAGTCAAGAGGAATAAAAATGTGAATTAATTAAATAATTAAGAATTATTTAATTAATAGTTGACATTGGACTATAGGACATAATTAAATATTTTAATTATGTTGAGATGAAGCATGATATAAAAGAATGTGGTTTGCGGGTCTAAGCCATTTTTATGTGTCTACATTTTCATTTTCCGCACTAACTTGCATTTCCATCTATCCTAACATTTATCTTTTTCTATTCTTTTGTCTTTCATCTTCTAGTTTTTCTCATCAATTTCGAGAGCACACCCATGTTCTTGGAACCCGACTATCCTCTTGAGGGGGCATACCGATACCTCCTTGTCATTCTTCCTCATCCTATTTTGCACTGGGGCATATTTTTTGACTTGTTTTCTTTGTCACAATGCGACAAGCTGCATTATGACAAAGAGGGGCAAATGTAGACACACAAAAATGGCCTAGACCCGCAAACCACATTCTTCTATATCATGCTTGATCTCAACATAATTAAAATATTTAATTATGTCCTATAGTCCAATGTCAACTATTAATTAAATAATTCTTAATTATTTAATTAATTCACATTTTTATTCCTCTTGACTATTTAAATAAACAAATTGCATTTATTATTTAAATACGTCACTAATTGCTTATGTCACTCTATAATTAAGTAAATTCCTAAATTTATTTAATTATTACTTCCTCATGATTATTTAAATAAATAAACTTTATTTATTTATTTAATATGTCATTAATTATTTATGTCTTCTCATAATTAAATAAATTCTTATTATTTATTTAATTATTATCCTCTCCAACTTTCTTTCTAATTTTAAATAGAATCATATTTAAAATTACCCACTTTCTAATTTTCCTCCAAAATTGAATAATCTTAATTATTAAATTGCCTTATTGATTTTCTTTCTAAATTTAAATAAAAGCATTTTATTTAAATTGGAAACGTCCCTCTTTCTAAGTAAATAATTTTAAATTATTATTATTTACTATCACATGAATTCACCATTTTGGAATTAATTTAAAAGATTAATTTCAAAATAGCATTTCTTTTTACAAATTAAGTTATTAAGTTATTTCTAAAATAACTTGATTTTCTAATTCATCCTCTTGATTTTACTAATTTCATCTCCATGTCACATTTATTCTCCACCATTGATTTAATTTCCTAAATTAAATCTCGTCAACACATTTGGGGGTTTTTACCCTAACCCTAATTGAGAGTTACCATTTTGAATCTTAACCATTGATTCTAGGGAATTTCTCAATCTCTCATCTCATCTGTCCATCCAAAATTGCATTTTCTATAAAATGTCAATTTTGTCTTCATTTTTAGACCTCTGATTATCTCTAAAATTTGATATCTAAAGTTCTTCTTCTTCACTTCATTCTTCTTGTCTAACATTGTTTTTTGCTGATTTTCACATTGCATGTAAAGATTAATTTCTTACTTGCATTTTAGATCAAATCCTTCAACACTTGCTAGGTCATGTCATAAACTTAGTTTGCTCACACAAAGGCTGAGGGCATCCATCATATTGCAGCAAATAGAGAAGGTTCAATAGAAGTGAGTCATGGAGAAGAAAGGATTGGGTGAGAGCTTTCTTATTCGTTCTTTTGTTTTGTTTTCCTATGCATTCTATTGACTTGTTGGATTTATTTACTATTGCATGCATTATTAGACTAACAAATCTATTTTGCAGAAATCCATCATTACAATCTCACCTATCATGAGGTTTATCAAATATGAATCATTCCTCGCCTATCATGAGGATCATCACAAATAGGATTATTTCTCGCCTATCATGAGAGTAAGTCTTATTAAATCATCAAAATCAATCATTAGGGAATTTGCATAATCAAATCATACCAGACCGAAGAATGGACATGATCGAAATTGACAAAAATCAAAGTTAACTATGTCAAAATTTGCAAATCTGACATGGATGCACTAAAACAGGCATCCGAAGTGCTAAAAATCAAAAGCACCACTTTATCATTCAGATGCGCTAAAATAGGCATCCAAAGCACTACTTTATCAGAAGTGCTATTTCAACACTTCGAAGCACTAAACCAGGCAACCAAAGCGCCACTTTACCCAAAGCATTTTTTTACCACATCGATGCACTATAACAGTCCATCAAAGCGCCACTTTACCAGAAGTGCTATAACAGACCATCAATGCACCAATTTACCACGTCAAAGCGCTATAATATTTTAGGCGCTAAGATTCGGCATCGAACCACTAAAACGGACTACCTAAGCACTAAATCACGAAAGTGCTAGAGAAAATAACACATGCGCTAAATCTCAAAGTGCTAAAACAGTCTACAAAAGTGCTACATCGGAGTGCAAAGCGCTATAGCTCGACTTGGATACGCTAAACTAAGGGAAAAATGTGAAAGCATAAACAAAGCATGAAAATTGAGAAAATTTGAAAAATGAGGTGGATTATGGGTATATACTGGAGGTTCGTAGGTGATCGGCCGCTGGAGACGTTGCACGCGCTCGAAACGATGAGTGTGGTAGGGGATAGGCATCTTGCTGCAGCTGGCTGAAATGTCTCTCACTAGAATTTGAAAGTCAAAAAGTGCAAATGAATATGAAAAAGACCTTTTGAACTTTATATATATATTTGAAAAGGGATTTTGGTGGGTTTTATTTTATTTTAATTAATTTTATTCATGGAATTAATTGAAATTCATAAACGGGTTATATTTTCTTCATCAATATCGGGAGATAAATTATTTATTCATCAAATCTTCGTCAAATCATCATCAAATCATCATGAAATTCAAAAATTCTAAAAATCATCAAATCATTAATTTATCTCTCGAGGGGGCATATTATCGGCAATCATCTGAAAATCAATATCTGGGGCATGTCTAGGGCACACTAAATATTTTTTTCATTGATACTAGCAGTAGCAGCAAAATTTTCTTCAAAGAGAGGAAAAATGTATACACCTAAAAATGATCTGGAGAATCTGATTAATTAAATACAACTTATTTGATTAATTATCCTATTTCCTCTACTGTTTGAATAAATAGAAATATTTATTTATATAGTTCACGCTCACATCACATTTAAATTCTTCTAATCTTAATTAAATAAACAAAATTAAATACTTTGTTTGATTTAATTATCATTTCCCTATTTTATTCTATCACATCATTCTTAAATTAATTAAATAAAGATTAAACACTTTACTGATTAATTGCCATATTCTTCTGTTTAATTTAATAAACAACTTCTATAGTTTGTTTTATTAAATTATTTATCCCTCTTTTGCTAATTTACATAAATCAAAAATATTTAAATTAAGACATAAGGAATATTCATCTATATTTCCTCAAAATCAAA
The DNA here is from genome assembly GCA_007115665.2 of Sequoiadendron giganteum. Lineage (NCBI taxonomy): Eukaryota > Viridiplantae > Streptophyta > Pinopsida > Cupressales > Cupressaceae > Sequoiadendron > Sequoiadendron giganteum. Next base: position 44,114,201 of record CM021100.1, read on the forward strand.
TTAGATATATCCTATGTCTAATTTATGTCAAAATCATGTCAAAATTAATTGATTAAACTTCACGGGAAGAATTGGAGACAAATTGCAAATTTATCTCTCAATCCTCCATCAATCTTTCCTCTTCTCTTGCCTGGTGTTCTCATGGGTAGAGACAATCCCCAAAATATTCTCAATCTCCTCCATCTCTCACCATTCAATCCTCTAGATTGAATCCAAACCTCTATTTTCCATCCCTATGCATTTCTATAGCTATAAAATCTATAAATAAAGCTTCATTCAACCAAGAAAAGGATCCATATTAATCTAACTTATGCACTCTTACTGTACAAGAATTCAAGCATCAAGCATCAAGCATCCAACATCCAAGCATCCAACATTCTAAGATCAAAATCATGGCTGCCTCCTGTAGCTACATTTATCAGTTTTTATGTTAATCTATGTCATATTAGCTTCTTTTT
>CM021100.1:44114758-44137220 GCA_007115665.2 Sequoiadendron giganteum
AAGGAGACCCCGATTAATCCTAATATGGGGCATATCAAGTAAACTAGTATGGCCACATCGACCTATGATCTGAATCTCATCAGGAGTCAGATGAGGAATCAAATTGGTGGTCCAAGGAAACCTCTCTCGCATCTGGAGAGTACCCAAATCCTCCTCTCATCATAAAAAGTTTAAAATTAGTGCACTATGTCAAGAATCAAAAGTCAATCCACTATCAGATCCAATCAAACTTTGGTATGAATTTTCGATCAAAATTCATGAACAAACATCAAAAAATCTCACCTATCATGAGGTTCATCACAAACATTAGCTAATCTCTATAATGATGGATTTCTGCAAAACAAATTTGTTAGTCTAATAAAAGCATGCATATTAAATAAACCAACAAGTCAATAGAATGCATAGGAAAACAAAACAAAAGAACGAATAAGAAAGCTCTCACCCAATCCTTTCTTCTCCATGACTCACTTCTATTGAACCTTCTCTATTTGCTGCAATATGATGGATGCCCTCAGCGTTTTGTGTGAGCAAACTATGTTCATGACATGACCTAGCAAGTGTTGAAGGATTTGATCTAAAATGCAAGTAAGAAATTAATCTCTATGCAATAAGAAAATCTGCAAAAGACAATGTTAGACAAGAAGAATGAAGTGAAGAAGAAGAACTTTAGATATCCAATTTTAGAGATCATAAGAGGTCTCAAAATGAAGACAAAATTGACATTTTATAGAAAATGCAATTTTGGATGGACGGATGAGATGAGAGATTGAGAAATGCCCTAGAATCAATGGTTAAGATTCAAAATGGTAACTCTCAATTAGGGTTAGGGTAAAAACCCCCAAATGTGTGGACGATATTTAATTTAGGAAATTAAATCAATGGTGGAGAATAAATGTGACATTGAGATGAAATTAGTAAAATCAAGAGGATGAATTAGAAAATCAAGTTATTTTAGAAATAACTTAATTTGTAGAGAGAAATGCTATTTTGAAATTAATCTTTTAAATTAATTCCAAAATGGTGAATTCATGTGATAGTAAATAATAATAATTTAAAATTATTTACTTGGAAAGAGGGACGTTTCCAATTTAAATAAAATGCTTTTATTTAAATTTAGAAAGAAAATCAATAAGGCAAATTAATAATTAAGATTATTCAATTTTGGAGGAAAATTAGAAAGTGGATAATTTTAAATATGATTCTATTTAAAATTAGAAAGAAAGTTGGAGAGGATAATAATTAAATAAATAATAATAATTTATTTAATTATGAGAAGACATAGATAATTAATGATGTATTAAATAAATAAATAAAGTTTATTTATTTAAATAATCATGAGGAAGTAATAATTAAATAAATTTAGGAATTTACTTAATTATAAAGTGACATAAGCAATTAGTGACATATTTAAATAATAAATGTAATTTGTTTATTTAAATAGTCAAGAGGAATAAAAATGTGAATTAATTAAATAATTAAGAATTATTTAATTAATAGTTGACATTGGACTATAGGACATAATTAAATATTTTAATTATGTTGAGATGAAGCATGATATAAAAGAATGTGGTTTGCGGGTCTAAGCCATTTTTATGTGTCTACATTTTCATTTTCCGCACTAACTTGCATTTCCATCTATCCTAACATTTATCTTTTTCTATTCTTTTGTCTTTCATCTTCTAGTTTTTCTCATCAATTTCGAGAGCACACCCATGTTCTTGGAACCCGACTATCCTCTTGAGGGGGCATACCGATACCTCCTTGTCATTCTTCCTCATCCTATTTTGCACTGGGGCATATTTTTTGACTTGTTTTCTTTGTCACAATGCGACAAGCTGCATTATGACAAAGAGGGGCAAATGTAGACACACAAAAATGGCCTAGACCCGCAAACCACATTCTTCTATATCATGCTTGATCTCAACATAATTAAAATATTTAATTATGTCCTATAGTCCAATGTCAACTATTAATTAAATAATTCTTAATTATTTAATTAATTCACATTTTTATTCCTCTTGACTATTTAAATAAACAAATTGCATTTATTATTTAAATACGTCACTAATTGCTTATGTCACTCTATAATTAAGTAAATTCCTAAATTTATTTAATTATTACTTCCTCATGATTATTTAAATAAATAAACTTTATTTATTTATTTAATATGTCATTAATTATTTATGTCTTCTCATAATTAAATAAATTCTTATTATTTATTTAATTATTATCCTCTCCAACTTTCTTTCTAATTTTAAATAGAATCATATTTAAAATTACCCACTTTCTAATTTTCCTCCAAAATTGAATAATCTTAATTATTAAATTGCCTTATTGATTTTCTTTCTAAATTTAAATAAAAGCATTTTATTTAAATTGGAAACGTCCCTCTTTCTAAGTAAATAATTTTAAATTATTATTATTTACTATCACATGAATTCACCATTTTGGAATTAATTTAAAAGATTAATTTCAAAATAGCATTTCTTTTTACAAATTAAGTTATTAAGTTATTTCTAAAATAACTTGATTTTCTAATTCATCCTCTTGATTTTACTAATTTCATCTCCATGTCACATTTATTCTCCACCATTGATTTAATTTCCTAAATTAAATCTCGTCAACACATTTGGGGGTTTTTACCCTAACCCTAATTGAGAGTTACCATTTTGAATCTTAACCATTGATTCTAGGGAATTTCTCAATCTCTCATCTCATCTGTCCATCCAAAATTGCATTTTCTATAAAATGTCAATTTTGTCTTCATTTTTAGACCTCTGATTATCTCTAAAATTTGATATCTAAAGTTCTTCTTCTTCACTTCATTCTTCTTGTCTAACATTGTTTTTTGCTGATTTTCACATTGCATGTAAAGATTAATTTCTTACTTGCATTTTAGATCAAATCCTTCAACACTTGCTAGGTCATGTCATAAACTTAGTTTGCTCACACAAAGGCTGAGGGCATCCATCATATTGCAGCAAATAGAGAAGGTTCAATAGAAGTGAGTCATGGAGAAGAAAGGATTGGGTGAGAGCTTTCTTATTCGTTCTTTTGTTTTGTTTTCCTATGCATTCTATTGACTTGTTGGATTTATTTACTATTGCATGCATTATTAGACTAACAAATCTATTTTGCAGAAATCCATCATTACAATCTCACCTATCATGAGGTTTATCAAATATGAATCATTCCTCGCCTATCATGAGGATCATCACAAATAGGATTATTTCTCGCCTATCATGAGAGTAAGTCTTATTAAATCATCAAAATCAATCATTAGGGAATTTGCATAATCAAATCATACCAGACCGAAGAATGGACATGATCGAAATTGACAAAAATCAAAGTTAACTATGTCAAAATTTGCAAATCTGACATGGATGCACTAAAACAGGCATCCGAAGTGCTAAAAATCAAAAGCACCACTTTATCATTCAGATGCGCTAAAATAGGCATCCAAAGCACTACTTTATCAGAAGTGCTATTTCAACACTTCGAAGCACTAAACCAGGCAACCAAAGCGCCACTTTACCCAAAGCATTTTTTTACCACATCGATGCACTATAACAGTCCATCAAAGCGCCACTTTACCAGAAGTGCTATAACAGACCATCAATGCACCAATTTACCACGTCAAAGCGCTATAATATTTTAGGCGCTAAGATTCGGCATCGAACCACTAAAACGGACTACCTAAGCACTAAATCACGAAAGTGCTAGAGAAAATAACACATGCGCTAAATCTCAAAGTGCTAAAACAGTCTACAAAAGTGCTACATCGGAGTGCAAAGCGCTATAGCTCGACTTGGATACGCTAAACTAAGGGAAAAATGTGAAAGCATAAACAAAGCATGAAAATTGAGAAAATTTGAAAAATGAGGTGGATTATGGGTATATACTGGAGGTTCGTAGGTGATCGGCCGCTGGAGACGTTGCACGCGCTCGAAACGATGAGTGTGGTAGGGGATAGGCATCTTGCTGCAGCTGGCTGAAATGTCTCTCACTAGAATTTGAAAGTCAAAAAGTGCAAATGAATATGAAAAAGACCTTTTGAACTTTATATATATATTTGAAAAGGGATTTTGGTGGGTTTTATTTTATTTTAATTAATTTTATTCATGGAATTAATTGAAATTCATAAACGGGTTATATTTTCTTCATCAATATCGGGAGATAAATTATTTATTCATCAAATCTTCGTCAAATCATCATCAAATCATCATGAAATTCAAAAATTCTAAAAATCATCAAATCATTAATTTATCTCTCGAGGGGGCATATTATCGGCAATCATCTGAAAATCAATATCTGGGGCATGTCTAGGGCACACTAAATATTTTTTTCATTGATACTAGCAGTAGCAGCAAAATTTTCTTCAAAGAGAGGAAAAATGTATACACCTAAAAATGATCTGGAGAATCTGATTAATTAAATACAACTTATTTGATTAATTATCCTATTTCCTCTACTGTTTGAATAAATAGAAATATTTATTTATATAGTTCACGCTCACATCACATTTAAATTCTTCTAATCTTAATTAAATAAACAAAATTAAATACTTTGTTTGATTTAATTATCATTTCCCTATTTTATTCTATCACATCATTCTTAAATTAATTAAATAAAGATTAAACACTTTACTGATTAATTGCCATATTCTTCTGTTTAATTTAATAAACAACTTCTATAGTTTGTTTTATTAAATTATTTATCCCTCTTTTGCTAATTTACATAAATCAAAAATATTTAAATTAAGACATAAGGAATATTCATCTATATTTCCTCAAAATCAAATTAGATATATCCTATGTCTAATTTATGTCAAAATCATGTCAAAATTAATTGATTAAACTTCACGGGAAGAATTGGAGACAAATTGCAAATTTATCTCTCAATCCTCCATCAATCTTTCCTCTTCTCTTGCCTGGTGTTCTCATGGGTAGAGACAATCCCCAAAATATTCTCAATCTCCTCCATCTCTCACCATTCAATCCTCTAGATTGAATCCAAACCTCTATTTTCCATCCCTATGCATTTCTATAGCTATAAAATCTATAAATAAAGCTTCATTCAACCAAGAAAAGGATCCATATTAATCTAACTTATGCACTCTTACTGTACAAGAATTCAAGCATCAAGCATCAAGCATCCAACATCCAAGCATCCAACATTCTAAGATCAAAATCATGGCTGCCTCCTGTAGCTACATTTATCAGTTTTTATGTTAATCTATGTCATATTAGCTTCTTTTTTAATCTAGTATTATCATATTAGCTTCATATCATTGCATCAACATCATTCCATTATTTAGATTGTCATTATAATAGTTATAGTGTTATTTAAATCTGAGAGCACAATAGCTTAATAAATCTTTGAAGATAGGAGACATTGAGATGGTTTCAGTAGATTGTTAGCTTGATCTTTGATACAATGTTTCATTAAGAAGTGTTTTATTCCTTTCTACTTATTCACACTTACACCATGTATCAAATAATGTATTATAACCGTTGACACCAAATAATTATGAGACATCCACGAAGATCAATAGAATGAAAATATGTCATGAAGAAATAATCAAATGAATCTTGTCAATGATGCCATGATCAAACTGATAATGAGAAATTGAAATAATATACCTGTCGTGCAATAGAGAAGGACCAACCTATCAAAATGAAACCAACTATTCCATGATCAACCTAAGTCCTGTCAAGATAGCAATATCATTTATCACAGAAGCTAATTAATGCCCTGTCACAATGAACACCATCTAAATAACCTGTACCAAGCCTTATCAACATTATCAGTCTAATATAGTCATAACCATCTTCAAATGAATAACATTCATAAATCTGAACCAAAAGCCACATGAGTAATCAACATGAAAAACTTGAGTCAGAATGAACATGAATACCAAAAACAAAGCCTCTGAAAGATTATCTGGGATACCAAACTGATTTTGTTATCAAGGACAACTAAAGAAAACTGAGAAGTCAACAAGTATCTACTGGAAAAAGTTATTTTACAATTATCATTTTTCACCAATTATAAAATATCTCACTACTATAGAGAGGTAAACTATGTGGTTGATTTCCTTGCCAATAAGGCAATAGATAATCAATGGCTTTACAAGGAATTTGATGAGATTGAATTTTCATCCTTAACAGAGTTAACCTAGTTGCTACCTATTGGGATATTAAGTCATTCTTGATTTTTCCTTTCCAAGGATAGAAAAGACAATTCACATGTTTGATAACATTTCACTAATTATCATTACATTATTAAGTTTTGGCGGTTGTTCTGCTTGCTCTAGGTGTTTATTAGTAATTATTTTCTATTAAATCTTTTATTCTACCAATAAACTAAATCATTATATCTTATGGCTCATGGCACATCTCAATTAGTATAAATGTTTGGATATGAAGTTAGAAGCTTTGCTTTTCAATGATTACATGTTATGTGTACTTCTTTGTTTTCACATAGGTGTGGAAATCATTACTTTATATGTTTTGGGATTCTCATCCTCTATCTCCAAAACACAAGGAGATTGGATATCTCCTCACAAGTTTAAAAAAAAATGGTTTCCAAATAATGATTCTTTAGGCATCATTTATAAGCGTGTAGTTCTTTTGCATTCCTTTCACTTGGAAAATTCATAGAGAGGTTGACTATGTTTTATCTTGCAATCATCATTTTTTATGGGAGATTTCAAATGATTGTTTTTTGAAGTGTGTGTTGGAATACCTTACACATGAGAGTTGACTGTTGTTCTTATCCTTTTATGATATAAATAGACGAAATGGAATTCCATTTTAGATGGTATAGTGTGTTTCTTTTTGGTGTTATCACCTTGCCACTATGTCACTCCTTCTTAGTGGTGATTGGTATAGAATTTAGATCTTTCCAAAAGGGAAATAATACAGTGATTCTCATCCTTATATGATCATGAAAAATTGGGTAATTTTTTTGTTTGGATGATGCAGATTCTTATTTGGTTTGCAAAAAGGTGGCGGGCTCTCACTAGCTACAAGATAATAGTAATGCCACCTTTCCTGAAGTGCTCTCTTGTTTTCTTAATATTTGCATGGACATTCTTTTGGACCCTGAATTGGTTATGGTACTTGCTACAAAAAAAATTCAACCAAATTTACTTTCTAACTTGGAACTTCGTCAACCTTTGGACAATCATTATTTTGATGCAAGTATTTATCCTATTGGGGGTTTTATTTCTCATAATGAGTTGAAATCTAATGGTTTTTTGTGGAGAATTGTTGTGTATTCTTAGGTCTGGCATCACTTGTGATGATTTTGAAAGGACTATTTTGGATTGCAATGAATTGCATGAAACAATTTCACCAAAAATCCTTGTAGGTGGAGTGGATGTTTTCCTTGCTCTTCACTTCTTGTTTGACATTGCAGCAAGATCAAGATCCTCAGATCAAGTTTCAGCCTCAACAAAAAGCATGATAAGGCTTTCAATATGTATAATTCATTGCCTCCATCTCATTATGAGGCTAGCTCTTCTTCCATGGTGGAAGACTCTTAGTAAAACTTGAATTGCTCATTTTTTGGTCTTGAGCTTAGCATACTTGTCTAGCATGAGCTAGACTAGGGGTTGATGGGTGATTTATCTTTCTCTTTTCTGGGCTTACCATAACTCGTTGGGTTTTTTATTATGCAAATCATATAGGTTCTAAATTTGGGCTCTCCTGCAGTCAGGATTGAGTTTAACACTTGATATTGTAATCCGTTTTATTAATAAATAAAATTTTAGTGGCTTAGCCACTTTTATTGAAAAATAAATAAAAAATACTACAATTAGATAAATTTGAATTTGAAAATTATATTTGAAATATTTGGTGATTTGTTGTGAAATATAAAGTTAGTTTATTTTTTACTCTTAAAGTGGGCCTTACATCATTAGATGTTTGTGCATGTATCTTGATTAATTGGAATATGTGAAGTGGATCTAAGATAATGTATGAGAATGTTTATAATTGAAGCCAATTTAGTTGAGAGGGACTTGTATTAATGGAATCTTAGCCACCAATAAGTGATCATAGGGGTGTGTAATTGTAAACTATTTGACTTTTGTCCATATCCTCAAATTGTGGTTATTGTAAACATTAACTTATAAATAATTTACATAGTATATATTTTATTTTTGAACAATCTTCAATTAGACCAACTTGTTTTATATTTTGACTACATTATTTTGTTCACGTTAAATAACATAAATACATATATGAGTGAGAATTTATTGATGTTTTAAGAATATTTTACAAATATTTAATATATTTAATTGGGAGGCTATTTGTGTTGTACGACAATGACTGGAGGTTTGTAGGAAACTATGTTGAACTGGTATTTCACTTGGAAACATCTCTCTTCCAGAGGGAATACTCTCGATGATGATTTCAACATTTTATGTGGGTGGGTGAGTAAGTTTAGAAAACATGTAGAGAAAGATGAGTTGGTATGTAGGCTTTATTCGTACCATCACATAACACTGGGTGATCCCACAAAGCTAGTTTACAATTTATGAGAGGAACTGATTTTTGCTGAAATCACATATTTTTAGAAAATATAATGATTTAAGCCTTTAAAAGTTCCATTTGAAAGATTCCAATTGAAGAGGATCTGATCAAACCACCTTAGATCAAACCCCCTTGGATAGAACCTTGCTAGTTTTAAACCATACCTATAAATGAGTCTCCTTTACACCTATCAAAATGTTGATAAAAAATCACTTTTGATTTACCTTTTGGGGGATCAAATGAATTCATTTAAAATTTATTTGAAATGATTATGGTAGTCCTCAAAATGAGCTATCCCAAGAATATAATTTTAATATGTTTTGGTTTTATTATGTATGTGTTTTTTTAGTTTTATTAAACATAGGTTTTTCACCGAAAATCAAGCTCAATGTTTTGCACATGTGGAAAAATAGAAAATTATAAAAATATGTTTGTGTTGGGTATTTATGTCCTTGATCCATTAAAAAAAAAAATGAATTTCAATACATACAGAAAAAGTTATGTTGTATACAGTCCGCCTATGTCTGAATTGTAATTGGTTTGACTTTGAAACTCTATCAAGGAAAAAATATTCAATAAAATACTATGAGACCAAATGAAAGTGCTAGATATCTTAGGTACAAATCTAAATTCAAAAAAATTATAATTTTATCCTTCATACAAAAAACGTTATGTTGTATACGGTGAGTGTCACTTTTTAAAAATGTTGTTTTTTGAAAAAAACTAGTTTTCGTGGGAGATGGAAAAAGAAGTGCAATATTATTCCAAAAAATTTGAAAAAAATATTTTTAGAATCTACAAAAAAAATGTGAGGAGACTCTAGTTTGCATCATCTTCAAATTCCTCATGGTTTAGCTGCTATAGGTTTCCGAATGTGAAGATTTAATTAAAAATAATAATTTCAGTGTCCAGTTTGGCCAAAAATTGTAAACCACTATTGTGGGAACACCCCACTCCAACTTCCACCACTTAAAAAAACCCTTATTGGGTAGTGAGTGTCATTATCTACTGAAAATTTGTTTTGATCATGTCCGATTTCATTTTATTATTTTAGTATTGCTCTCAATATAATTAGATTTTGAGTTTAGTACACAAGGGTTAGTTTTATTAGGAATTTGGTTAGTGACGAAAGGGTGAAATCCGAATATAACTGTACATATATTCAAAACTTTCAGGATCCAAAATCTGACCCCCTTACAATGAGTCATGAAATCTCCTTTATAGGACTGGAGTGTAACAAAGCAATAGGCTACATTGTTAATTTCAAAATTGAATTTCATTTAGAAAGAAATTCAAATTCACATTCCTCATCATTGGATAGCACAGTGCATGATCCGAGGAATAAAAAAAAATGGTGACATAGTAACCAGTCGAAGAAAAAACAAAAAGCGTGCCAAGCATGCACACATCCACATCAACAAGATGAAACACTAGGAAAATAACCGCATAGCATACCCAACACCAACAACCACTAAATAGACACATGGCCCCGATACAAGCGACCACTCCGAGTTCTCACCTCAGTTAAAAGCGGAACCACCTTCTTTCCTCCAGCCACATCAGCACAACACCCAACAACCTGGCATGGTGCCGCTGCAGTTATTGGTTCAATTGCAAGGGTCTCCTCGTTACATCCCATGAGATCAGTCAAGGCTAATAGGTAACACCGGTAATTCGAGTTAGTTTTGGACCCATTACCATTAGAATCTGGGGAAATTAGAACAAGGGATGTGCAATGCTCTGGCCTTTTTCCAACACTCTTAGTAGCAACTTTGGGTGTTCTAGGAGCAGGTTGCTCCTTCTCAACTAGCGACCTCTTGGCTCCTACCCTGGCACTCCTACGCCCTATAGATTTATCCATTGAAGCAACAACTTCACAGAATATAGGAAAATAACCACCACCTGTAAACAAAACAACTCAAAAATGCAATGATAACACTAGGTAACTTTAGCAAGCATTTATAGAGTGAATTGGTGTGAGGAATATTGATTGCTTGAATGCAAAACAAGAATTTGAGCCATAAGTGGCTAACATAGCCACCATAATTGCTTCTATCAGGAGGGTATCATTCATACATAAGATAAAATTAGGAGAGGATCTTCTATAAAGCTCGATCCATTAATAAAATAAGTTTCAGAGTATGAAAGATAGTCACATAGATGATCAGTAATTCCTTTGAAACTACACCCTTGATGTAGAATGGACCTGACAAGTCGGACGACTTAGATTGAGTCAAACAAGTGCTGAAAATCCACATAAGCACCTCGAAAAACCACAACCAATCATTACCCAGGAAAATAGGAGGTCGCAATCGGACAATGGGTCCCACCTAGCCCTGTGGCTTCAAGAAACTGGCCACACATCGCCCGTTTGCAAACCTCATGGTACTTTAGAGAAATTTACCGTGCGAGGTCTATGAGGGACAATTACTATTAGCCCCATAATTAAATCCCTTCATCAGTGAAAAGACGGCCACTTGTCATCCTTGACGCCTCAGGAAAAGACCCCACCTCTCCATATATGCTAGATGGCAGCATCTTGCAGACCTCACACTACTTTGTGACATCAACAGGAAAACCTGTGAGGTTTGTGAGAAACAGTCCAGATCAAAACCCGTGATCGTACGGTTAGCCAAACAACATGTACGGACATGTAGAATATTCAAGTGGGAACGACCGGTACAACCCTTGGTGGTATAAATGCTTAAGCCTAGGTAGTAAAAAGATACCAGGAAGATGAGTGAAAGGGGCCGGTAAGAGCACGGAGGAAAGGGCTCAACCGGATCACTTAAGTGACCGGTTACCTTTGGTAGAAAGTCACCGTTGAAACATAACCTGAGGGTTTTAAAATTTGATAATTCGTATCACCATGGGTAACTTTAAAGCCTGAAACCCTAGCCTTCCCCCCTTTGAAATTGAAAAGTCCCATCAGGGAGAGGGGTAAGTATTCATGTCAATTAAGTTTGTAATTATGTAGTAGTTAGAGAGATGTTTTAGGACAATTATTTTTTTATAATTTTTATATCTTTTTTTATCTATCTACAATTAAAGTTGAGAGGTGTGATTAATCACACAATTTATCGCATTATCATGTCTACGAGAAGTGTATTTAAAATGATTTTTTAAGATTTTGCCAAGAACTTAATAATGGAATCCTTAGTAGTTGAAAAATATGTATCATTCTTTCTTAGAACAATATGATATTCTTACTTAATATATATCTTGTGTGTAGCCGAATGATCTCAATACCTTTTTTAACTATAAATCTTGTTATCTCTAACATTTATATTCAACACAAATGACCCAATATATAACAAGGTAGTTACAAGAATAAAAACTACCGATAGTTAGCTGAAATGGAAAACTCATTGATCAACAAATTTATTGGTAGATGCCCTAATATTGAATTAGTAAGAAATTGGGCTTCTTCTCAATGGCCATTCAAAGGTTCCTTATCTATTTCGATGCTTCGTAAGGATATTTTTTGCTTCATCTTCTCCCTTTAGGAGGATTTTCATAACCTATACTTACCTATGGCCCTTGGTTCTTTGGGTAACATAGCCTACACTTTGTAAAGGGTGTCCTTGTTTTGATACCTCAACGCATCTAGCACATCTACCTTCCAACCAAGTTTAAGCTTCTAAGCCTCCTCCTAGAGTATTGGGATGATGAAATCATTGCGAGAGTGGCCAATTCCTTTTGTAATTTTCTCTTCTTGGACACGTTACCAAGGAAAGGACTAGAATGGCATTTTCTTGATTTTTTGTTAGTATTGAGCCCAAAAAAGTCTTTCCAACCTTGATTATACTAGATTCGAGACATGGTAAATGGACTCAACCTATTGAATATGAGAATTCATCTCTTTTCTATCAAATTTGTTCCTTAGCGGTTCACCTTTGCAATTCTTGTCCAAAAAAAGAGTTTAGGTGCTCAAACACTCCCAACAAAGATAAAGTTGTGGCCACCAAATATATGTACTCTATCTCGATGAGAAAACAACTTTTGAAGTCCCCTCCTCAATCAACAATAGAAAAATTAAAAGCCTCCCCGTCTAGGGTTGAGGCTCTCACTCTAGATCCTCCTATAGAGATCACTATTCCTCCTTCGTGGGTGTCTTCTACTACAGCTTTGATGAGCTCTAGAATCGCTAATGGACCTTTGAAGCTTGCACATATATCTCCTCCCTCCTCTTCTACGTAAGATCTAGATAAGTCTTTGAAGGCCTCTGATCCCTCATCAGAAGATGGTTGTATGAAGGAGGACAATGTTTCCTCTCTCCTTCTCGATATTATTCATATGAAGGAGCTCCTCATGCCCCCTCCTATCTCTCCGAAACTTGAAGAACCTAGATATAGTATCTTATGCTCTCATCCTATCTATTGTTTATGAAATCTAGCCCTAGGCTATGTAAGTCAGTTGATGTGGGAACTAACTTGAAACTAAGGAAAAAATTAGTCAAGGAAACTAGGTAGAAGAGTACAACGAATGTATTATAAATTGGAATTAGAGTACACTGGAGCAATTGGACTCAACAAGAACAAAAATATGTTAATTGTCTGTTGGAATATCAGGGGGCTAAATAGCCTTCACAAGAAGTGCATTGTCAAGAACCTCATCAAGGAATTTAAGCTTGACATTTTTCTAATTCAAGAAATGAAGATGAGTGCAACTAATTTTGAACAAATTAGTAAGTATATCTGGCATTTAGAATACTCTTTCTATTGTTGTAGATTTGGATGGTGCATTTGGTGGTTTAGCTACCTTATGGAAACCTCATTTTCATGGCTCCCTTATTTAGATGAAGAATGTTTTTATTTATATTCTCTTCTCTCAAAATTTTAGGCATTTTGATTAGGTACTTTCCAATATTTATGCTCTGAATAATATTGTTCTTTGTAGAGAGACTTGTTATAACTTTCTAACTAGAAAAAAATCCTTCTTGAGTTCTCATAGATGTTGTTTCATTATTTTAATGCTCTTCTCTACCCCTCAAAGAAGATAGGGGCCTTCAATATTTATTTGATAGCATGATGGACCTCGACAAATTTCTTATTAATGGTGGTCTTTTGGATCTCATTATCAAAGGTAGCCATTACACTTGGTCCAAATAAAGAATTGGTGATGATCTTATTCAAGTCAATCTTGAAAAATTTCTTTTTTCCTCTACCTAGGGTATGATCCCCTGCTATTCCCTTTCTTCGAAACTAAGAGTCAGTTCCAACCACACCCCTTTGATCCCCAAATAGAATACTCCCACTGTAAAATCCAAATACCCTTTCCAATTTGAATTAATGTGGACTCATCATATTGACCTCAAAAGGATCCTATTGGAGTGGTGGACCATTCATGTAAATGAAATTGCAATGTTTACTTGATCATCTTTAAGCTTAAATGTATCAAAAATAAACTTGAAAAACCTAGAATAAAAAATCTTTTAGAAACCTTTTTAGTTAAAAATCAACCTTAAAGGAAAAACTTAGGAAAATTCAGAAGGATATAGATATGGGTGGAGCTTCTAATGATCTATCCAAGAGGGATAAATCTATTCTGAGTGATCTCCACAATATAATTGAAATAGAGAAAATCTAATGGAAACAACGATCCAAAAATAATTAGATAAAAGGAGATACCCGAACTCCATGTCTTTCCACCTATTAGAAATTAAACATAGGAAAAGGAATAGAATAACTAAAATAATTGTTGAGGATGGTTGTCACTTGTCTAAAGAAGAAGAGATATCCCATGAAGGAATCATATTTTTCATAGACCTTCTCAACCTGCCCCCTATTTTTTTTCTCATCTAGATATTATTACTAACTAACTACTACAAGTTATCCCTTGCTTTCATTCTACCTTTTATCTTGTTTGTATGTAAATAAGTGCCACTATAGAATAAATAAAGGTTATAGTTTTCTCCCTTAACCCTTCCAAAGCTCATGGTCCTGATGGGTTCCCTCCTAGTTTCTTTAAAATATATTGGAATATCATTGGTCTAGATGTGGTTCAATTGGTTAGAGAATTCTAATCCTCTATTGGTATCCTCAAGGAGATTAATAATACCTTCATATTCCTTATCCCTAAACAAATTGGGGTGAGCATACTATCAAATTTTAGACCCATAAGTCTATGGAATACAATCTACAAGATTTGTTCCAAACTTTTGTTGAATCACATAAAACATTTCCTAGATAAAATGATGTACATAATGCTCAAAAAGGTTTTGTTAAAGGTAGGAAAATCACTTATGCCATTGTATTGGTCCATATAACTCTCCATTCTATGGAAAATATTAACAATTATGCCCCTCAATTTTTACATCTCCAAATCGTATGATAAAATTTATTGGATATTTCTCTTTCAATTCCTTTAGAGATTTGGATTCAAAGGAAAATCTTTAGATTAGTCAAAGAGTGTCTTTCCTCTTGATGTTATTGGTGCTAATTAATGGTTCTCCCCATGGTCACTTTGTTGTGTGATGAGGTATTAGGCAAGGGGATACCCTTTCCCCCTACTTATTCATCATGATAGCAAAGGTCTTGGATTTTAATATTGCTAAGGGAGTCTCATTAGGAAGCTTGAAAGGCTTCACTCCTCTTTTGCAGTAGGTCTCTCAGCAATAGTTCATTGATGACACCATCCTTTTTGGGGAAGAAAATATATAGATGAAGCTAAGGGATAGATAAGAATCCTATCTAATTTTTTCTCAACTTTTGGCCACAACATTAATTTGGATTAAAAGTATTTCCTTCTTCCTAAATGTGCCTCCCTCCATACAACTCAAAATTGCTAGGATTCTTAAGTGTCAAATTCATCTCCTCCCTTCCTCTTATTTGGAAATTCTATTAACCATTGGTAAATTTAATAAATGTTTTTGGTTTAATCTTTTGGAAAGGGTTCAAAGGAAGGTGGTAGCTTGGAAAGGTTCCCTCCTTAGTAAAGCTATAAAGGTCCAACTTCTTAAAGATACTATGTGGAGTACTATTTTCTACCTCCTTTCCCTTTTTATTATTCCTAATGCTTGAATTAATAAACTAGATAAAATATAAAGAAGGTTTCTCTTGTCTATAATTGAAGTTAAAAATCACTTCTCCTTGGTGAATTGGGATATGGTCTTCTCACATATAAAAGGTATGGATTTATAGATATTATAAATAACATATAGATAAATATAGCCCTCCTATCTAAATTCAACTGGTGTTTGATAAATCAAAATTCATAATGGACCAATATTCTAATCTAGCTAAGTATTTAAATGGTGATGAGGGTATCTCTCTCCAACACAATAATCATATTCCTAAGGGTTATACTATCTAGAATAAGCTTCAAAAAAAGAATGAAATCATAATACAAGGAGTCTCTTGGTTGATTGGTAATGGGGATTTTGTGAGCTTTTGGAAAGACTCTTGGATCTCACCTTAAACTCTGGAATTTAAACTAATTTGTTCAACCATCCAAACTAATCTTTAGGAAATACTAGGATCCAAAGTGAAAGATTACTAGGATGATGCCTTTGAACTCCCTACTTGGATAATTGATCCTAATTGGTATGATCCCCTAATCATTTTGGCTATTGTTGAGCTTCTTCAAATAATTGATAGCTAGAGGTTCTATAGAATAAATTATCTCGATTCTATAGTTTTGGTGGATTCCAAGGATGGGAACTACATGTTCAAGTTTGGATACAATTTATTCGTTCAAAATAGGGATTCCTAGTTTAATTAGATGAAAATATGTCATATAGAACTATTCCCAAAGTAATATTCTTCTAGTGGATGGCTTATCATGAGAAAATTATCACTCGTGACAACCTCCAAAAGAGAGGCGTTCAACTTTATAACATGTTGTGAACCCCTAAACCTGCATATGCACAAGAGAAACAAAACACATTAGTATGTTAGATCAAATGCATGCATAAAATTATGAGAGATTCCCCATAAAATCCATCTATTCAAACTAAATTAGGAAATGAAGAACACAATAAACTTTAAATAAAAGAGATTCAATCCTAATTAAGCTAATAGCATGATGATCTTATGGGGGAATTGGTGCCAATGAAGTGTTGCAATTGGCCCTTTCCCAATTCCTAAGTAGAAATGGTATGTGATTGAGAAATGGTAAAATCTCCAAAGAGATTTGAGCATAACCTTGTTGCAATTTATGAAAATAGTGAATGATTGAGTGATATGGGCAAAATTAGCTCTCAATGTGAAGAGAGTAACTTTGCATGAAGATTGTGGATGAGGAATGAGGAGAGAAGTCTCCAATTTATAACTTTCAATTTGGAAGAGAAAGTGAGGTTTGAGCAATGTGGGATAAAGGATAATCCAATGGCATTGTGTAACTTGTCCACATGTGATTGGATGAAGAATGAACACATTTTGGCCAATGTGCATGATAACTGCATAAATTTGAATTTTGAAATATTGAAATGACAAGGTGGATGAGAAGTCAAATGGAGATATGACCACTTGGCTCAATGCAAAGGACATGTAAGAGATTTTAAATGCCTTGTTGGAAGGACCAAGTCCACTTGGCCTTTTTGAGTTCAAATGAGGGAATATTCCATTTTGATGTTTTGTGAGGGAAAATAGATGAATTAATAAATCAAAGTACTTGATTTATTGTGCAAGTTGCATTCTCTAGAGAATTTTAATGAAAAGGATTAACTTAATCATGGTTTTGATTAAATTAATGAAGAATTAGATGATGTGACAATTTAGACTTAGATTTATGAATTGATTTAAGTCAAGAATTGAGAGGAAATGATTTATTAAATAAATGATTTAATTTATTTAATCAAGAAGGAACATGTTAGATTAAATCAAATAAGGTTTAATTTATTTAATTTTATAAGAGGAATTTAGAGAATTTAATCAAATAAAAAGATTTATTTAATTAAACAGAGATGCAAGGTTAATTAAATTAACTTGATTAATTTAATTACTGAAAGAGGAAGGCTTAATCCAATAAATAATGATTTATTAAATTAAGAGGCAGAATATGATGAAATGATGAGAACGTGATTTAGGAGGAAATGTTGTTAGTAATCAAGATCAGGTGTGCCAAAATGAACTTGTACATTTTCCATGTCTACATTTTGCCGCTCTTTGAAGCAATGTACTTGTTGCATTAATTCAAAAAATAAACTGTTGTGATCAAAGGTTTAGGATTTTCTGAATTTTTTTTAGATGCCCCACTGCTGCCCCAATGGAAGCATATTGCTGGATATTGCCTACTCAAGAGATCGGACAAAATTTTTGATTTTTTGGGTGATCTCGCAAGAAAAAGGTGGATAAAGTGCCCAACAGGCCAGAAATGCCCCAGAATGCCAGAATCATGCATTAAAATGCCAAAAGGGATGCAAAATGACTCTCGGTTGGGTGACAATAGGATCGAGGGACCAAAACCCTAGTTAGAAGGTCAAATTAGGTAACAAAAACCCTAATTTTCAGGCTTAAATAGACCTCGAGGGGTCACTTTCAATACATTTGCAATCTTAAACCTTGAAAAAATTGACACTTAGAGCTCTAAGACTTTGAAAAATGGCGCAACGATAGCTTCCCCTACACGTATCGGAGCGGGTACGAGTATATCAGCGACCAGTTGCCGCAGGACCCATGGTATGTACCCCTATTTGACTTTTATTTTTCTCGTTATTCATGCATTAAATAGGGCTTATGTATGGTTTAGGTGGTGCGATGCGATATAGCACCATGGAAAACTCACAAACAGAGCCGCGCAGTCCTATATAGGACCACTTTGCACATAGAGAGTTGTGCAGGCCAGTTAAGGTTTAGGAATTTTTTTGTCATCAAACTTGGCCGCTTGCACAAACAGCGTTGCGCGGGCTAGTTTTTCAGATTTGGCTATCTAAGTCTACCGCACGGTGCAGTCTGAAAAATTTAGCTATCAAAGTCCGTAGCGCGACATAGTTTGGAAAATTGCAAACTGTGTCGCTTTTGCAAACATTATCACTTTTGCAAACATTGCCACTTTTGTTGTTTCAAAAGCGAAATGCGATACAGACAATAGATTTTTTCTAGGGAAGCTGATAAGACATTTTTCCTTGTGCAGGAGAGACATGAGGTCATTCATTCGAAGGAGCACCGATGGCCAGTACTTGAGAGACTACAGTTTATACATGTATTCCTTCAGGAGTAGCTTGGGATACTTGGTCTATGGTACATTGCACACGTCCCTACTCTTCAGGCACATCTGGGTATGATGCATGCCTTGGCCGAGCGGTGGCACAACGAGACATCATCTTTTCATCTTCCTACTGGTGAGGCTACTATTACTCCAAAAGATGTTTGGTGCATCCTACCAGTGCCCATTCATGGAGAGCGAGTGATATATGATTTGGAGGTGGGTAGGGATGTCTACTTTGGTGTTATGGGTATTGACGAGCTTATCCTCTGCGATGGTCAGATAGATCTAGAGAGGTAATGGGGTATAGCTCCTACTTACATCTTGATTGTGGCCACCATTATTTTTGTTCTCATGGCCCTTGATCGGCGTGGCCGATATTTCAATCCAGGTTGGGGATTGGCATCACAGCAGATGTGCGCTCGTCGAGTGTGCTATGCTTAGGGACCGCAATTTGCACGAGTTTTCATATTTGGATGGTCGAGCTCTTGGGGTCGGGTTGACTCTTTTGCACATTTGGGAATGGGAGCGGATTCCAGTGCTTCGCCCGATTGTGACACCGATCATTATAGATATTGATGATCCCATTGTGTGGCGGTACGACAGGGCGAGGATTCGCTTCACTCATATGGGTACAGATGGTATAGCCCACTAATGACAGGTATTAGATGAGATGA
Source organism: Sequoiadendron giganteum (assembly GCA_007115665.2). NCBI lineage: Eukaryota > Viridiplantae > Streptophyta > Pinopsida > Cupressales > Cupressaceae > Sequoiadendron > Sequoiadendron giganteum. The sequence goes on from CM021100.1 coordinate 44,134,122, forward strand.
AAGTGTTTGTATGGAGGCCATGGATGGGGGTAGGGCCATGGTACGATGATGCTCATAAGCTCTTCTTTGCTCACTAGGACAGGTTCATGCAGGACTGGGAGCACACTATGATAGAGAGATACCTTCCTGATAGGGTAGCCAGGCAGTTCAATGAGGTGCAGGATATTCCCGACGGTCAGTACATGGCACTCTTCGCATGTAGCGCGAAGGAGACAACATGGGGACCGCTTATTCCCACAAATGAGGCAGTGTCCTCATTTAGGTAGTTGGTGGCTCGGTCGTGGCCATATGATTAGAGTCCAATAGACACAGGGGTGACTCCACCGTATAGGGCATGGTTTAGACTGCTAGTGAGATTGACAGTTCCTAGGGCAGTGCTTCCACGTTGCAGACCCAGGGGTAGGTTAGTAGGAAGAGGTCGGGGAGGTGTACCACCAGTGCAACTGACAGTAGGACAGGATGGGCAGCCCTAGGTAGTCCCACAACAACAACCAATAGTACAGTCGGCAGGGCAACCAACAGGGCAGCCAACAGGACAGCCAGTAGGACAGCTAGTAGGACAACAAAGTCCCCATGATGCATTGATTCAGCAGTTATAGGGCTAGGTACAAGTTCTAACGGCGGAGTGAGATGAGGCTCGATAACAGGTTACTATAGTCACAGCTGAGAGAGATCAGGTCCAACAATAGGTTATTGCAGTTACGGCCGAGAGAGATCAGGCACGATCCGAGAGGGATTAGGAGATAGGCTGGCGGAGAAAGTTAGAGAGCACAGCCTCCACATCCCAGGGCCGATTAGTTGACATTCAAGAGTATAGAGAGGCCATTAGAGAGGCTGAGTACTATCGATAGCACTACTGATAGGAAGTGTCGTCAGCCATCAGAGTACCAGATTTCTCCCAATAAACAAGGAGGCGACCGACAGAGGCTCATGATGAGAGACAGGATGGGGAGGGCAGCAACCAGCAGGGCTAGCCCCTTTGATCACAGGACAGTTTGTTCCATTTTTGATATATGGGCTATAGTATTTTGGCCTTATTGTACCATGTATTTGATGTACACCTGATCCGATTTGTATTATAACAATATTTTTTGTTGATATATATGAGATGATTCACCCTTTATGACATGTATGGTGCATATGTATGATTATGAGATGTTTCTATTCTTATGCTTATGTGATGTAAGGTATATAATGGATGCATTTATTTTTGTATGTTTTTCGTGTTTTAATGATGTAATGCATGTTAATGATGGTAATGGATGCAAATGATAATGTATGATGTAAATGCTTTCTTAAGATGCTTAGATTAAAAAATTCCTCATAATTTAAAATAATGATGTGATGTAATGTGCTAATGATTATGCAGATGTAGAGTGTATGTATTGGCGATGTTTTGATTATTGTCATGATACCATGTTAGTGCGAGACGATGATAGAAGAAATGCAGAATTAATGAATTAGTTAGGATGGTGATGGTGATTTGCATTGCTAGGAATTGGTATTTTCAAAGGGTCAATTGCTTTATGTTTGATAACACACATAGGTACGATGCATCGAGGTATAAAGGACCAGGATGACATTGTACCTAGTGTGATGGAATTTAACTCGACAATCAGATAGGAGTATTCTTGTTCACACTTAACATACATACTTTATTCAGGATGTAGTTTAGACATTTTAAACATCTCGAACCAAAACACAGAAAAGCAATATTCCTATGTGGTCAACAAGATATCTAAAATGTCCTCTCCACAAACCAAACAAGACATATATGACTAAGTTATTTTACAAGGGTATCCCACAAGTGTAACAGATAAAAAGATAATGATCATTGCCCCCATTTCTTTCTCTCTAAACCTATTTTATCTAGGAATCATCGAGAGGTACTTGAAATGAGTGCAACATAAGATAAGTCATAAATACCAAGATAAAGTAAACAAACAAGCTAATGCTTTGCATACCGCTAGCCAAGACTAAACTACTGTGGGGTACCTAATACTTATGTCCATCGCAAGAAAGCTTCATCCTAAGACATGTTATGATTAGGGTTTTGGTGAGACTGATTGGGTGATAAGCTATTGATACTCCGAGTTGACCAACTTGCTTGCTTACTGATCTAGACTTGAGACATTGATGATTAAGCGTTCACTTATGAACCTGCAAAACTTGCTTTTGACTGACTCACCAAAGGGTGAAGGTGACGATTGAATTTATTATGAGTGATGACAATCATGGGTGAAAGCGAGATGAAATGGATGCACCATTTTGGGTTTTTCAGATATTTTGAGGCTATTTTTGGTATTTGCACATTTTTCAATGTTTTTGGTATTTTTTGAGATGTTTTGCAAATGTTTTAGATTTTTGAAATTTTATGATTGTTTTTGGATTTTGTGTCTTGGGGGCCGATCAAGGACGGCCTTGCCTACATTTAAGCTCAGAGACGACGTAGTTCAGATGATAACTGACTTGATGATAAGATGGACAAACGGGTTGCCATTTTATTGCTTAAAGGACTGACTTAAGATGCAGACCAGATGGGCAAACGGATTGCCAATGCGATGGACGCCTAAGGATTGACTCTAACTATCTTGGGGGATGATAAAAAATCAACTTTTCCTACGTTCAAGCTCAGAGACGATGTAGTTCGACAAGGTGAAAAACTGACAAGATTTAAAGATGAATTTTTTGAAGATTTTTTGATATTTCGACATGTTTATGGATTTTTGATGGATTTTCTGAATGTTTTTGAATTTTTGATGTTTTGAGAAGATCTCAAGATTATACGTGAATTTGATGCGATGTCGATATAGGAACATTCCCCCAACATGGTGTGATAGACTACTTCTATAAAGGCAGGACAAACTGACCTTAGGAATATGCCAAGTAGTACTACGATGGAATATGATATAGACATCAGCCCAAGCTACGGTATGGATGCAAGCAAATGGGTGCATGGATGATTAATGAAGTGTGATGGAATGGATGAGTGATTCGTGCAAATCCTGGTGGATAGGGAGTGCTTTATTTACATTTAACGCCTGTTTGCCAGGTTTTCACCAAGGTACTTGTCGAAAGCACCATCAAAGTGGTTTTCAT
>CM021100.1:44137829-44357378 GCA_007115665.2 Sequoiadendron giganteum
TGTATTGTTTGCCCTCAGTATCTTCTCAAAAGTGATAATAAATGATTCCTTGAGTCCTTCTACCACCTTCTTGTATGGTGTGAGCTTATCATCCTTAGTTTGGTATTCACTGTTAACTTGTTTAATGATAAATTGTGAGTCTCCATAAACTTTTAGTGTCATTATTCGCCACTGTGCTACAATCTTGAGACCTATGGTTAAAGCCTTGTATTCTGCAATATTGTTTGTATAGGGGAATGCTAACTTGTAGGATCTTGGTATACAATCTCCTTGTGGGGTGATAAAGAACACGCCAGCTCCTTATCCATGTTGTGTGTGGGAGCCATCAAAGTATAGTTTCCAGTGATCAGCTACACTAAGATTGAAAAAGGACTCATCCGGAAACTCTGATATGAGCGGGTTGTCTGCATATATTGGTGCTTCTGCTAGCTAATCCGCAATCACTTGTCCTTTGATCACCTTTTGTTCAACATACTCAATATCATGCTTAGATAGTATCATAACCCATTTAGCCATTCTTCCTGTAAGCATTGCTTTTGACAATAGATATTTGAGGGGGTCTATCTTGGCAATCGGCTTAATTTGAAGAGCTAGCATGTAGTGTCTGAATTTTTGGGCTGCAAACACCACTACCAAGCAAGTTTTTTCTATTGATGTATAGTTGAGCTCGTGCCCCACCATTGTTCTACTGATATAGTAAATGGCCCACTCGGTTCCCTTTTCATCATGTTTGGCTAAAAGGGCACCAAGGGTGTCTTTTGTTGCTGAGATATATAGAATCAATGGTTTCCCTATGATTGATGGCATCAACATAGGTGGTGTAAGTAGATATTCTTTGACTTTGTTGAATGCTTGTTCACACTTGTCATCCCACCTGAATGCTACTCCTTTGTGGAGTAGGTGTGAATAGGCAATTTGCTTATCTGCTAGTTTTGCTATAAATCTTCAGATGGACTGGAGTCTACCTTGTAATCCTCTGAGTTGTTTTAGTGTTCTTGGTGCTTCCATTTCAAGGATTTCTTTTACCTTTATGGGATCTACTTCTATCCCTCTCATTGAAACTGTGTACCCTAGCAGCTTTCCTGATTGTACCCCAAAGGCACATTTCTTTGGGTTGAGTCTGACTTTGTATTTTTCCAGCCTATCAAAAATTGCACTTAGAGTCACTATGTGATCCTGCCTCTTCTTTGATTCAGCCAATATTTCATCCACATAGTCTTCGACAATTTTGTGGATCATGTCATGGAAGATCAATGTCATGGCTCTTTGGTAAGTAGCTCCTGTATTCTTTAACCCAAATGGCATCACATTCCAGTAGTAGGTGCCCCAAGGACATGTGAAGGCCATCTTGTGCTGGTCCTCTTTTGTGATCATTATCTGATTGTACCTCGAGAATCCATCCATTAGGGATAGCATCTCATGTCCAGCTGTCATATCCACTATCATCTCAATGTTGGGTAGTGGAAAATCATCCTTAGGACATGCTTTGTTTAGGTCTCTGAAATCTATGCAGATGCGAATGCCCCCTTTTGGTTTTGAAACTGGTACAAGATTGGATAACCATTCTGGATATTCAATCGACATATGAAGCCAACATCAAGAAGAAGAAGTTTTTGTAACTCAATCTTGACGAGCAAGGCTATTTTCAGGTGCATCTTCCTTAACTTTTGTCTAACTGGTTTTGCTCTGAGCTAAATAGCCAAATGATGAACCACCAGCTCAGGATCTAGTCTTGGCATGTTAGCATATGTCCATGCAAATTTTACCTTTCTCTCTTTCAAAAATGCTGCTAGTAGTTCTTGTTCTTCTGTCTGAAGTGTTTGAGCATAGAATGTGATTTGTGGTTTTGTCTTTGTTCCTAAGTTGACCGGGTTGCACTGCTTCGCCAGGACTGCTGACTTTTCTTGATGTAAAGCAGTACAGGGGAGATTGAATCCTTCAACCTCCAATGCCTCAGAGAGGTTTTCACCATTGGATGTGTCCTTTATTTTTACTTTTTTGTGGTTAGAGAGTGCCACAGTGTGGTTTTCGCTCAATAACTCTGAGCTTATTCTCGATATTTGTCTTTTGCAACTAAAGGACTCAATCATCTCCTTGTAATATGCCTGGGTGTCTAATGTGATGTTGAAGCCTGTCTTGTGATCCCCACATGGAACTGTATCCCTTAGTCCCATGAATTCTTAGAGCACCTCATCATTTTCAAATGAGTCTAGAATTGGCAGTCCTCGTTGGTCATGATCGATGAGTTGGGGATATACAAAGTGAATTTGGTGGGATCATTGGTTTGACTCAACTGGGGAAGCACTAATCATTAGCAAGGTGGAATCCTCAAAGAGCCTAGGTAGGCCACCTATGGTGTCCTCATCATCATTGCTACTATAGACCTCAATTATGTCAAATGTGAAGTTGTCAAGAGGTAGGCCTATGGATATGAGTAATCTAAGGTTGGTTGTCGAGACTTGAGGAGAGGACCTGACTGCTCTACTGGGAGTACCTCTGCCACACATGGTTATACTCAGAGGAGTATAGCCAAGGCCAAGGTTCCACATTCTTCTTTCTACAATGATGGGCTCCAGTCATCCATCACTATTTCTTCCAAGGCTTTTGTTCCTGTTATAGCCCATACCAAACATCATTTGCAGTCCTCTGCTAGTTTCATCCATGGGTAGGGTGGGGGTGGGCCTTTCATCTTGGTACAATGTGTTTGAGATGTCCTCCTCATCCACATTTTCTCGACTGAGATCCCCCCAATGGTGGAATCCAGAAGGGTTTGTCCTAATAGCATGGACATGTGTTTCAACTAGCCGAGGTTGTCCATGAAACCTAGGAGATTGTGGTAACTCTCATACAACAAATGCATTCCTTTTCATTTTGTAGTCGCCGCATCCATTGTCCTAGATCATGTTTTTTATTTCAGATATGTCAGGGATGGCAGGTGTCTCTGTCACAGAAGTGGAGGCGAGGTTGGCTGGGTCAATATATGAAGTAGATGGGCCTTCACCATTTTTTGGTACTTGAGGGATCTTATAAAACTTGCCTTCCAAGTTTTTGCAATAGGAAAAAGGTTCTGGATCCCCATATATAGTGACTTCCTCATTCTGGTGTGAGAACTTGATACATTGGTGATAAGTCGAGGCCACCGCCTTCATTCCATGAATCCATGGACATCCAAGGAGGATATTATAAGGTAGGTCGAATTTGAGGACCTGATAGGTGGTCTCCATAGTTGTCGATCCCACTTGAATGGGGATTTTGATAGTGCCTTGAGAAACTCTTTCTTGGTCATCATATGTCCTTATCATAATGCTTTTGTTCTTATTAATGGAATCCTCGGTGAATCCAAATTTATTTATGAGCTTTAGAGAACAAATATTAAGGCCTGCACCTCCATCCACCACGACTCTTTTGACTTTCTTTTTATTGATAAGCACTTGAAGGTGGAGTGCGTGGTTATGAGGGTTGCGGGGCGAAATGTTGGTCAGAGAATGTAATGAGATTTGGGGTGACAATATTTCCAACCATAGCCTGAATCTGATATATGTTGAGGGTGGTGGAGACGGTGGACACAGCTAATGCTTCATCAAGGATCTTCCTATGGGTTGCGGAGATTTTCAATAGTTCCATGATGGAAATTTGGGTGAGAGTTCTCTTCAGCTGGTCAATGGTGTTGTAGTCATAGGGGATGGCTTTTGTATTAGAAATGGGGGTCTTAGCTGGTGCCCCGGTAATGGTGACCTTTCCACCACGTGTGGTGACTCCATAGTAGTTGTTGGTTCCTTTGACATTTATGACTGTGACCATTTCATCGACACATCCGACTATCTCCTTGTACACTAGATTAGTGCTAGTGTACTTTTTCTTGCCTTTATTGTTCCCTTGGTTTTGGTTCAGCGTCGGATTCGTGTATATTTTTAAGTCTTGGTTTCCAACTGGCTGCTCGACATTTATAATCTTATCCTCAATGAGGTCTTGGATGATGTTCTTTAACCTCATGCAATTGGCGGTGGTATGTCCTTTGACTTTGTGAAAGTCGCAAAGGAGGTTCTCATTGTACCACGGTGGTTTGGTCATGGGTTTCGTGTACTACTTGGAGTTAGAGATTTTGATTAGGTTTTCTTTGACCAATTTTTTCATTATGGACTCAATTGATTCTCCAAGAGCTGTGAATTTTTGCTTGGGAGGATACTTGTTGCGGGGAGGTGGTCCTCCTTGATTTCCCACATTATTGATTTGATTGATGGAAGGTGGTTGTTGTGCCACTACCGCATTAGTCTGCACATTGTTCCAATTATGATTTTGCGGTTGATGATGGGTTTGGATGTTCTTCTTAGGGGCACTGATGACTACTTTAGCATCTACCATGCCATTGTTTGTGATATTTTTGTTCCTAGACCATGTTCGAGCTTTATCATTATAGTTGTTGGACAGGCAGTTGTCCTATGGTGGAGTGAATGTTGATGCACCTCCTCGTGCAATAAGGGCTCTTTCAATGTTGAGTGCCTTTGGGATGAATTGATCATATGATGTGATGCACTGCAGCTTCAGGTAGAACGCCAAGTTTTCATCTAGATTGGCTATGATGGTGCAAACCTTTTGTTCTTCTAGCATGGTCCATTTGATTTGGTTCGCCTTGGATCGCCACCTTTGCAAGAATGATGTGAATAGTTCTCCTTTTGTTTGTTTTAGTGTTGATAGTTCTTCCAAACTAACATCCGCACCCATGTTGAAAGCATAATTCTTAAGGAAAGCTTCCATGATTTCCTCAAATGTTTTAATGCCCATGGGTAGGCGAGAAAACCATTCCATGGCTGGACCAGTCAAACTACGGGGGAAGAGTTGCATTAGATACATGTCATCATATGCGACCTCCATGCAATGTACCTGAAATTACCCGGCGTGGTTTTCAGGGTTACCCATTCCATTATACTTGTCAAATTTGGGGATCTCGAATCCCTTTGGGAATGGTATCATGGTGAGACTTCTGTAAAATGGGTAAGGGCACAAGTTGCCTAGTGTTCTTGTGGTTTTTCCTAATTGTAAGTCCAACACTTGCTGCAAAAGCAGTTTGATTTGTGTTGTGACATCTTTGCTCGGATCGAGAGGTGGAATGAATGTGTTTTCAGGTGTTTGAGTGTTTGATTTGTGGGAAGAGTACTAGTGGCCATTTGTTGCAAGCTCTATTGCGCATTCAAATCCTGATGGTATGCTTTCATTTGTGTCAACAACGCTTGTTGTTGATCTTGCTATTGTTGTTCCAACAATGCTTGTTGTTGGTCCATCTGTTGTTGTTCCCATGAGGCCTGATGTTGGTCAAGCTGTTGTTGGGCTAGCAAGGCTTGTTGCTGGTCTACCTATTGTTGTGCCAACAAAGCTTGTTGTTGGTCGAGCTGTTGTTGTGCCAATAAAGCTTGTTGTTCAGCTTGTTGCTATGCTTGAAAGTCTTGTAGGGCTTGCTAGTATGTTTGTAGATGGATCACTTGCAATTGTGCTTGGTATTGTTCTTGGGCTTGTTGTTGGGCTTGAACTTTCACCTGTGCTTATGCTTGAGCTTGTGCTTGATCTTGCACTTGTGCTTGCGCTTGTGCTTGTGCTTGTGCTTGTGCTTGAGCTTGAGCTTGAGCTTGTGCTTGTGCTTGAACTTGAGCTTCAGCTTGCACTAAAGCTTGTGCTTGCTGCTTTTTCTTGAGTACTCTTTGTTGGTTGGCCTTTTGAATGGTTTGGATTAGGGTGGTGAATGAATTTGTCATATTGGCTTTTGGTGGGATTGGTGGTGGAATGGGAATGACGCCAATCATTGTGATAGGTGAAAGGGTTATGGTGGTGATTGGGATTTGGGTTGTTGGAGGAGTAGTTGAGATGTTTGGTCTTGGAGAAGGTATGCTTTGGGATAGTTGAGGACTAATTGATGTACTTGTGGGGGTGGTTTGAATGGTCATGATTTTTTGTTGTGATGTTGTGGGAAAAGAGAAGGAATTTGATGCGATGTTCAAATTGCCCAGTTTTGAGAAACTAACGATGTTTAGGGGAGGAAAACCCAATCTGAGAGGTGATGTGGCTATGAATGGAAATGGGGGTAGAGGTGGGAGGCTACCCTGAAAAGAAAAAGGATCAGCGACTTTGGTTGTTCTAAAAAAATCACCTTCTCCTTGTGGTAGAGAAGTTGGTATGTTTAATTGATATGCTAGTGAGGCATGGAATGAAGATGAACCAGTGGGATTATGAAATGTGAGTGGGACATATGGGTGTAATGGATTTTTCAGAACAAAATCATCCGGTGCGGTGTTGAAAACCACCTCTTTGTTGGCCACAAGGTGATTCCTTTGTAACTCTTGAAACATGGCACTTCCCTTGTTTGCATTTGGTGAGGATGGTGTGACGGCTAAAGTGGTGTGAGGTATTTCTTGATTGACATTTGACATTGGGGATGCATTTTTAAGAGGCATGTTTGTACTAGTTCTTGCACCAAGGTCGGGAGGGAACTCAATCCCTCCTTTTGCTAACGCGTTTAAGTATTTGAACATGGCACTAAGAATTTTATGGTTCTCTAGATTTTGAACCATTTTCATTATTTCGGATTGTGTCATCCCCACGTCTTCATTCATGATGTCCTCTTGATGACTCTCCTCTTGAGGATTTTGTGATGATAAAGGAGAGTTACTTGGGGGATTGCTTGATCCCGCAAGGTTTATTTCAGAGGTTAACTGACTCATGTTCACATAAGTTGATATTTCACTAATATTCTCCATGTTCTTCTTGTATTGAGATCTTGTTTGGACTATAAAAAATAGGGATTTGTTTGATCCTAACTTTTTAGGCCCAAAAGAGAAGAACTAGGGAAGTTAATGATCAAAGAGGGTGATAATGATGATGGGATAAACAGATGAAGTGAGTGAATGAAACCTTTTGAAGAAATTTTGAAGGAGTATGCTAAACTATTAGGACTTAGATTGATTGCGATATTTTGACTAGATGCGTTAAGTCAAACAAGATTGTAGTGAAGTTGTATTCCCTAGGAAGTTGTGTTATCCTAGGGGAACTTGCACAAGTGGATGAATTATCTAGGTGTATTAAGCCAATCTGATTGTGAACTAGTGAACCTCAGGAAGTTGCGTTGTCTAGATGTAAATTCATCCAAGAGATTTGATTATTGTGGCTAGGTGTGTTAAGCCAAAATAGGATGATGTTGGTTTATCCCCTCTTAGTTTAGCATGAGTGATTTTTCTAAAGTTCTCAAGAATTTTGTTGATGGGATGAGATTTGACTGATGGAGAGATGAATGAATATGATGACTTTGATCCTAGACTTGCACCTAGACACCACTCTCCTCACAAGACCTTGGTGTTGAAGAACATGCTAGACTTCCTAAGTGAGAAAAGAAAATCTTTCAAAAAGTTTGAGATTTTGTTGATAGTAAAACGCATACAAAGTTGGGTTATTCCTTGAATCCTTTTTGTAGAAGTTGTATAAAAGTCTTTCTCTTAATTTAAGGAGCATCTCAAGGCGTTGTTCATGGGCTTTTAGACTTATCTTTTTGAACTTTAGTTTTGGAATCTTGATCTTTCAGGAAATCATTGGGAACAACACATACGAGGTTCAATTTTGTCTCCTTATCTTGGCTTAATGAATTCCTTTTATCAAAGACACTTGCTTGCTTATGTTTCAAACTATATGTCTAATGTCCCATTCTCTTTCTCATCCCACAAGGTCAATTATGTGGAAATTGAGGAAAATGGGGAAAAATTTCCCTATGTTTAACCTTAATGAAGACAAATGATGATAGAATCTAAGCACTTAGAAACCTCTAAAGATAGAATCCCTAGGGAAACCAAGAGTGCTCAAATTCGTAAAAGGTATTTGTCTCCTCAAAGGGGTTTGAAATTTGAAGGTCTTGTGAGTGTTCATTTTTTGCAAATGTTTTCGAGAACCAAGCAATGTGTTCTTTTCTTCCAAACACTTTTTACAATCCTAGGATGATGAGGCAATATCTTGTTGGGTTGCCACTTGGATGAATCTAGCTGCGCATATCTTGTGTGAATGGCTAAATGCTTGACCACACTGGCTCCCCTCCATGGCACACACTTCTTGGGTTAGCCAAGCATTAGTACTCATGAATCTCCCATGGCATACCTTCCATTTCAACAACAAAACCACATGTATAATGTGGGGCGGCTTCAAAGGACATGACCTTTTGCACAAACAAGATAGACAAGGTTTTGGCCTTTTTCTAAACAAAGGGTTCTAATGCGGGCATTTTGTTCATGGGGGATTATCCAACATCGACGAGAGTCCATTTCTGTCCATCTCATCAGAATAATCCTCGTGATTCTTGAACTTTCCTCAAGAATCCACAATTATATACCGGTTGGAAGTCGCTTGGCTTTAGCGTGTTCCCAGTTGGGTCGTTCCCTTGGGTGAGTACTTTTTCCCACAAGGCAGGCCCTCTAAGATAATCAAAATTGAGCTAACATATCTCGTCGTTCAGACAACCTCTATTGAAAAACAAAGAGAGAACCTCTACAATATGTCATGCTCACACTCACATGTTTTGTTCAATTTTAAAATGCCCAAATTGAAATGTGGAGGCAATCTTTTATGCAACTTAGTGTCACCAAAAAGAATTTTGATTCTCAAGATCATCGTGAAGTATGAGAGAAGCGCATACGCCTTTTTAAACGATACTACTTTGCAAAAAAGATTGCAAAGCACGAAAAACACATGTTCAATTTTAAATTCCCCAAAGCAATGACGAGTTCTTTTTAAGCACCAAAACAAAATGTGAGATTGCCTTGTTCAATTTGTTAACTTTTAAACAAAATCTAGTATGTTTGTCTAAGGTTCTTTTTAGCCCCTTGGCATCTTTTGAAAAGAAATTTAGTGTCCTAGGATCAAATGAACTTATCAAATTCCTTTCATAGTGTTGAAGAACACTTTAGTGTTTAAGAACACTTTGTACAAAATGAGCATGGTGTCATAATAAAAAAAAAATTTCTTGTTCTTTTTAAACCCAAAGTAAATTTAGTGTTCCTAAGGCCAAAGATATTTAACAAATTTCTTAAAGAGTGTTGAAGAACACTTTAGTGTTTAGAAACACTTTGGGTTTGGTGAACATGATATCATGATAAACTTCTTCCTTTGCTCCAACCTGCAAAATGAGAGAAAACTAGAGAGCAAAAAAGATAGAAAACCAGATCAAAGATTAAAAAATCCTAAATATAAAAAGCACATGTCAATTTTAAACTTCATTGTTTTCCCATGACGGAGTTTGTAGAAAGTGGCAAAGTTTGGAAAAAGTGGCTCTATATAGCGCCACACAATTGACTTTGGGTGGTGCTTTGCAGAAACAAAGAGCGCAAAAGCGGAGTGACAGAGGTAAGTGGCACAATTTGGAAGCAGCCTGGTTAGAAAATTTGAATTTTTTAAGCAGGAGAGCTAGAGCGGCGGACTTTGGAGGAAACATGGTGTGATACAGCGCAACAGTGATGAAAGCGGTGGAGTATTGCGCCACAGGGGTGAGTACGGCGGAGTTAGGAATTTTGAAAAAATGACATGCGGGCAGAATATGCGGAAAAGTTAGGAAACTAAGTGTGGGTCAATATGGCACCGCGTCTCTGAAAGCGGAAAATTATTGCATTGCGGTGCTAAAAGCGGATCGATATAGCGCCGTGCGATTGAGTTTCCTATGTCTAAAAGAAAAAAGTTAAAAAATTGCAGAGTTTTTGAAAAACGTGATCAATTCTTGATTTCAAGCCCTCCTTCTAGCACCAAAATGTGAACACCTAAATCTGCATATGCACAAGAGAAAAAAAACACATTAGTATGTTAGATAAAATGCATGCATACAAGTATGAGATATTCCCCATAAAATCCATCTATTCAAACTAAATTAGAAAATGAAGAACACAATAAACTTTAAATAAAAGAGATTCAATCCTAATTAAGCTAATAGCATGATGATCCTATGGGGGAATTGGTGCCAATGAAGTGTTGCAATTGGCCCTTTCCCAATTCCTAAGTAGCAATGGTACGTGATTGAGAAATGGTCAAATCTCCAAAGAGATTTGAGCATAACCTTGTTGCAATTTATGAAAATAGTGAATGATTGAGTGATATGGGCAAAATTAGCTCTCAATGTGAAGAGAGTAACTTTGCATGAAGATTGTGGATGAGGAATGAGGAGAGAAGTCTCCAATTTATAACTTTCAATTTGGAAGAGAAAGTGAGGTTTGAGCAATGTGGGATAAAGGATAATCCAATGGCATTGTGCCACTTGTTCACATGTGATTGGATGAAGAATGAGCTCATTTTGGCCAATGTGCATGATAAATGCATAAATTTGAATTTTGAAATATTGAAATGACAAGGTGGATGAGAAGTCAAATGGATTTATGACCACTTGGCTCAATGCAAAGGACATGTAAGAGATTTTAAATGCCTTGTTGGAAGGACCAAGTCCACTTGGCCTTTTTGAATTCAAATGAGGGAATATTCCCTTTTGATGCTTTGTGAGGGAAAATAGATGAATTAATAAATCAAAGTACTTGATTTATTGTGCAAGTTGCATTCTCTAGAGAATTTTAATGAAAGGGATTAACTTAATCATGGTTTTGATTAAATTAATGAAGAATTAGGTGATGTGACAATTTAAGCTTAGATTTATGAATTGATTTAAGTCAAGAATTGAGAGGAAATGATTTATTAAATAAATGATTTAATTTATTTAATCGAGAAGGACCATGTTAGATTAAATCAAATAAGGTTTAATTTATTCAATTTAATAAGAGGACTTTAGAGAATTTAATCAAATAAAAATATTTATTTAATTAAATAGAGATGCAAGGTTAATTAAATTAACTTAATTAATTTAATTACTAAAAGAGGAAGGCTTAATCCAATAAATAATGATTTATTAAATTAAGGGGCAAAATACGATGAAATGCTAAGAACGTGATTTAGGAGGAAATGTTGTTAGTAATCGAGATCAGGTGTGCCAAAATGAACTTGTACATTTTCCATGTCTACATAGGTATTACCTCTACAAGGAGAGGAATAAACCATTGCACATCTCCCTTTTCATTTTATTTACTCCTAGAGAGTTTGACAAAAAAATCAATCTAAGTTTCTCCTCAGCAGGTTTGTCATTACATCACTAAGAGTATAGTGGATTTATTGAAACCCCCATCCAATCATCCCCTTCTCTCTAATTTATGGTAGAAATAATTCCTTCTAACTGATTGGGCACCCTAGAAAGAATGTATTGATTATATTTTCAAGTAAAAAATTGGCCTTGGAATGGCTTCGCTAACTGAACTAATCAATATATCAAGTTTGTGTACATCAACACTAAAAGAAACCCTTCCAATTTGGATCTTAGTGTTGTTGCTTCTTGGGGAATTATTGATGTTCTAAATAATTGGAGTTCTAAAATTCCTACTGGTTGTAATAATATCTCTTATACCCCTTAACCTAGGTTGGTTTAAGCTTAACTTTGATGGATTAAATAAAGAAAACAAGGGTCAGGTGAGAGCGGGTGACATCCTTTAAGATCATAAGAGTAGAAATATTATTACCTATGTAGTTAATATTGGCACTAAGACTTTTAGTTTTGTTGAGGTGGTTGGGACCTATCATGGGATCCAACTAACTAATCTTAGAGGTTTCACTAAATTTTCTATAGAAGGGGACTCCAATAATACCATCATGATTTTAAATGGTGAATCCTTTGCTTTCTATCCATTACATGACCTCATTTCTTTTTCTCATCTCTACATGATGTGATTAGGAAAATGCCAGATAAGGCATGTTTATCATGAAGGGAAGTCAACTATAGATGTAATGGCCATTTTAGGAGCCTTTGTTAATAATATAAAATTTTGGGATGATAATCTTATGATCCTAGAGCATGTTATAAATTTAATCATAAATGAAGTGACCTTTCAAATTGCACAACATACCAGAGACTAATTTGTATCTCCCTCAAGAATGTTATGACAACACATATCCTTTTAGTTGTATGAAGGATAATTATTAATCCCCATTTTTGGCTCCTCATATCAAGCTTGCCTCATCTATGGTTACTAATTATTTATGGAGTCATCTAAGGCTAGGTCTAAACCATTATTCCATGTCACTATCTTATTTATCGATGTGGGTAGGAATGATTTCAAAGAATAGCCTGATAGTTGCAACTCTGTGAGAAATAACCTTGAATTATGGCCTAACTTGCAAAAGGAAAAATCTTTTCATACATTAAACCCATGAAGGGTAATGACTCAAACCTTTCTATTGAGTCTGTGAATTCATAGAAGGATAGGATCATTAAGGTTTGGGTCCACTCATTTATGGTCTCTATGGAGCTTATATTGACATCTACAAGTATCCCCTTGAAGGATCTAATATCCCCAAAAAACCCAAAGGGCGCTTCCAAAATGACATGGGGAAATTCCTTAATAAAGTTGAAAAATTGAATAGGTTGCAGAAAAAATATAATAGAGAGGGCTTTCTTGGTGTGTGAAATAAGATAGTCAAGGTGAGTCATGTAGTACTAGATGGCCACTTCAAAATATTTCATGCTCATCTATTCCCCATGTTAATTCATTTTCATCATAATATTAAAATGATCTTTTCCTTCTGTCCATCCACTTCTCTTTGGAGCAATCTACTAAAGTCATTCAGAACAATGGGAAGCCATTGCCTCTATGTTAGGTTTTTATTTACAAAATTTATTGCCACAATGTGGCTCTTTCCTTGGCCTTATCTTATCTCCCATGAGTGGTTAACATGACCCTTGTTCACAAAAGTGCTCCCATTCAGTGTCCTCCCTTCTCATAACCAATTATTTACACTTTAATTCATTTGAACTTATGATATTTTTACACATTCCAATAATACCACAGACCTTTGGAATTAATCAATATCATCCCTCCTTGATCAACAATCTAGCATTATTGTATAATTGTCCCTTTCTTACCTTCAATTAAATCAACTTATTTTTGTGTACATCCTTCTCAATCACATATATTATCTCTTCCATCATACATTAGATATTTTCCAATTTCCATGGTCTTAAAATTTAAAAATGATATACATGCATTGGAATAGTACAACATAACACCTTACCCTAGTACATTTAAATTTTAATTCTCACCAAACATTATTCCAATATCAAAATCTGGTCTCCTTATTGCAACTATCCAATGTGGTATCAATATGGATGCATCATACTCTTCAACATCAACTTATCAACCATATCCATAGATACCAAGTTATTTGTGTTACCACTATCAACCACCATCAAATTTTACTACATTCCTTGAATCGAGTCCTAAAAATATCTTTTTTTGTGTTTATTCACCCATACTATCACACCTTAAAGATCTCTATGAAACCATTAATTCCATATACTCATGGTTTTATTTGAATTAGGTGACCTATTTTCATCTATCCTCTTTTCTTGTCACTTAGATGCTTTGTTTCCTTCCTTGCAACACTTGAAATAGGGCCCACTAAATGATTTTTCAATTTTCCTCCTGTATCCCTTTATCCCTTACTAGTAATAATCCTCCACACTCCTCTCAAGCCTCTATATGATTAGAATATTCTACCTTTTCATATTTACAATAAATTCCATTACCATATCTATACATTATAATTATTGTACTCATCTTTCATATCATCTTCTTTCTCTTTATGGTAGAAACTATAAACTTATATTTCATACACTACTAGTTACCTCTCCCTTGACCTCTTGGGGTTTCTACCCTATCTTTTCCTTGGGTCTTGTCCACTCTTCCTCAAGCTAATTATCTTGACTAATTTTTTATTTCATCGTCACCATAATTCAATCCCAAATAGTAATGCTAGGATTTCCATTTCATCCTCTCCTCCTTATTCTTTTCACTTCCAACTAATTTTATAGGTTTTTCTTCATATTCCTTCTCATCATTCTCCTTGGCCCTTGGGTTAGGGTTCCTCTGATGGTCTTGTCCTAGAACATTGTGTAACAATGGGAATTTTCCTAGAGGCTAGCAATATCACATGCAGAACATAAAAACCCAAAGCAATAATAAAGTGCAAAGGAATAGATGAAACAATCTCACTAGATTGTCTTCATCCTCCATGACTGACCTCCATTACACCTTCTTAACTTGCTGAAATATGTTGTTTGCCCTCAAATTTATGATGAGCAAGCCAAATGGAAATGACAAGCCCTAAGAAAATATTGAAGGATTTGAACAACTATATGCAATACTATGCCCTACTGCAACTAGTAAGAATCTAAAATGTCTTAGCTATGTCAAATGAAATCAAAAAATATGCTATGATAAATGAGAATAACAATGCTAAAATATGAAAAAAATACAAGAAGTCAATAATGCAAGAGATAAGAGATATGAGAGATATCCCAAAATGAAGCCAAATTTGACATTTTATAGAAAATGCAATTTTGTATGGATGAATGAGATTAAAGATTGATAAGTGCCCTAGAATCTGTGGTCAAGATTCAAAATGACAACCCACAATTAGGGTTAGGGCAACATTAGGTCAAATTCGAAATGAATGGTCAAGATTGATTTTTAGAAAATCAAATCAATGGTTGGCAATGCATGTGACAAGAGATTCTAGGCACACAAACCAAAGTTGTTGGAGAATCAAATAATAATTTAAAATTATTTGATTCAAGAGGGGATGTTGACTTTTTGAATTAAAAATTATTTTAATTCAAAAGGGGTGGGGTCATGTGATAGTAAATAATTTAAATTAAATTATTTACTAAAAGAAGGAATTTGAAAGTGGGACTTATTTTAATAAATAATGAGCACAGTAAAAGAGGAGAAATTAAATAATAAAATTATTTAATTTAGGTGTTGGGACTTATTTTAAATAAGATTTAGAAGAAATTAAATAAAAAGAGTTGTTTAATTTAGGTGGGAATTAAATAATAAAGATATTATTTAATTATAGAAGAATGTGATAAAGGGAACCTTTTAAATTAAATATAAAGATTTAATTCAAAATTCAGGAGAGTGGACCAAATTAAATAAATAAAATTTATTTAATTTAGGAGAGAAGAGGCTAATGAATAATTAGATAATTAAGCATAATTATTTGACTATAGTGGAAGGTGGATTAAATAAATAAGACTTTATTTAATTTTAGAAAGAAGAGGACCTAATTAGTGACATAATTAAATAAATAGATAGAATTATTTATTTAATAATCAGGAAGATATAATGGAAAAAGATAATTAAATAAATTAAGAAATTTATTTAATTATAGGGAGACATTAGACAATTAGTAACACATTAAATAAATAATTGAAAATTTATTTATTTAATAATCATGAAGAATAAACAGATATGAATTATTTAAATAATTATAATAGTCGAAAGTGAGTTAGAAACATAATTAAAATTTCATAATTATGCTAAGATGAAAAGTGGTAAAATAGAGCTTGCGGGTCTAGGTCATTTTTATGTGTCTACACATTGATCTAATTTTTTTTATCTCCTTTAGCATGTCATACACCTCCTCAATTATTCCTACAACATCTGATATTATTAACCCTCACTTTTGTGGAATATTGAAATCTTCTTTTGCTTGGTTCTCAAGCAAAAATCACCCCTTCTAAAATACCTCATGATTATTTCTCTATTTATAATATTCTTCCATATTAGCATAGTTTGATGATACATTCACAAATATAACCCATGAGACATCCTCTAAATTTAAATCTTATGCTATTCTACTACTTGATGTAGTGGCGGGTTGATGCAAGAAGTTGGGTCCACAAAATGTTCAAAAGGTGGAAGTGTTTTTGTTGTTTTTTTGAATTTATCACATTTGGAGTGAAAATTTGAGGCACTTACATAATGAATCTTAAACAAAATCAGTAATATGAAATTTAGCATTTTGAATCTAGTTTTCAAATATGTAATTTATTAAAATACCGAGATGATAGAAATTAAATTTTGATAAGAGATGTATAAAAGCCACTTTTTATAAGTCCTTGTTTTTTATCATACCTTGCACGTGTACGGACGCCACTTTTTGACCCAAAAAAAAATATTTTGCTAATTCCTTTTGAGGAAAGAGAGTTAACAACATGAAGATTGATGAGGAAATTTTTTTGTAATTTTTTTTTAATATTGTTTTTTAATTGATTTTTTATTGGCCTTAATTGCTCTTTTTAAAAATCAACATGTACGGACAACATAATTGGACTTAAACCAAACTTTTTTTTCCATTGTATAGAGAATTTTCTAAATATTGATGTCATATAATTTTTTTTTACAAAAAACTTAACCAAAAAAATGTTATTAAAAAACAAAAAAAAACCTGATATTTCAAGTTTATGGACTAGTTTTTTAGAAATTAATTAAAAATAAAAAACATAATCCAATATTAATAAAAATTATATATTTGGAAACTAGACATCATGTTCTCTAATGGGATTTAATTTCATAGATTGATTCAAAAAAAAAATCCATCAACCATATTGCCAAAGTTGGACATTTTTTTGACTAAAACTTCCCCTCTTCGTGGACCCAACTTCTTGCTTTTACCTTGGCATTAGGATAATCCGGAGAAGAACAATCGAACTATGTAGCTAAATGAAATCAATTTCATAATAACACAACCAATTATATATGTTTAAATTATTATCCCAAATATTACAGTAACATAGTTTTCCTCAATGGACCCTCTTACATGCTAGGACATAACATTTAACCATTGTAATATCCCAAAAATAAGTAATCACCACTATGGGCTTCCATACTTATGAACCACTAACTATAGAAATAATACCTCTATACTTATCAAAAGTGCCCACATAATGATTTTTAGTATAATTACTACAATATATCATTTCTACATTCCATATTTACTCTTTAGATTGTATCCCACAACCATGTTCCTTGTTTCCTCACTCTACCTCATACTCCTCAATATCTTGTTCCTATACTTCCCCTCTATGTCTCAACTTTTATGCTAGGCTCTACTTCAACTCATTTCATTAGTGCTTGATTACTCGGTTCCTTAAGAGAAATAGAAAAGAAAACATTCTTTACTTATCATTTTATCTCTTACATGAACTATGTTTATTTTTTAATTAATTTCTTATTAAAGGTTCATCTTTATCAAAATTGACTTGATAATTCTATTCCAACATTTTCCCAAGAAACAATAAATTATTTTTAAGTGCTAGAATAAATAGTGTTTTATTCATATGTTCTATCTCACCATATTTAGTTGTAATTGTTTTAGTATCCTTTCTTTTGGTTCCATAAGAATTGTCTTTCTCCTTATACGACTATACTATGTTTCTTTTAATCTAAATTCCCAAATAAAATTTCACTATATATTTGATATGTGAAGAACATTTAGAATTAATGTACCATTCATTATTGTAGTGAACATTTATAGTAAAAGAAGAAATAAATAAATTTTGTCTATCTTCAATATTATTTTGTGTATTTCCTTTAGAATTTCAACTTGTTTGGTGTAGTATTTTGATGGATAATGCCTAAACTTATTGTAATGAAAATATTTTATATTCCTTTTATTATTATATCCCAATTTTTCCTACCTCTTTTTCTTTTCATTCCTTTAGATTGCTACCTCTTCATTTAAAATTTGTTCAACTAGTGATGAACATTGCTTTACTCACTTAAACATGAATATGAAAGCATTTTATACAATTATGGCTAAATGGCAAATGTTTGTGTACATCAGTGATGAAGAGTTATGTGAGCTTTAGCGTTCTATTTGAAAAGAAATATTTAAGGTTTAAAGTGTGCCCTTTCTAATACAATAAAAACATCAAATACCAATATAAATAAATACTTTATAACAATTACAAATAAGAAGAATTTATTTTTACCACACCTCCTTTCAATAAATATTTATTTATATTATTAATATGTCATTTTTTATCACCACTCTATATATAATACAATATATTTTTCTAACACCAAGAAAACCACATGTATGTAATCAATCAATTTATTAGTCAAGAACAAATTTAAATAGATTTCTTTGAAAAATGTGACATTTAAATTAAAAACATTTTATAAATTTAAATTCAGAACATTCAAATTAATCTTATTTACAAATAATAAAAATAAACTGAAAAACTGCAATGAAAATATGTTGGGTTTGAGAGAAAAGCCTTATAAGAATGAGTTGGAAGATTTTATTGCCAAAGGAAACAATCTTTGTCTCGCTACCAGAGATTAACTGCACAGAATTATATAATAGCAGTTTAAGCCAAACAACCAATCTATGTACGCGGCTGACATAAATATTATTTCAAACTATTTATCTACAGATTTAAATTCTACTCTTAATCATTCTGTAATTAAAAATTAAATTAGTCTATTCAAGTGAAATTAGAACAAAGTCTTGAGAGTGATTTGTACAAAGCAGTGCTGACAAAGTTTAGTCCTTATACCGACATTGCATTTCCATTTGCTTTACAATGTTTGTCGCATAGCTGCAATGAAATGTCTCTATAAAACACTTTCATTCAAGGCATTTGGTGGCATTTCACTTTCAAGGCATCAAATAATGTCAGACTACAACTCAAAAAGAAAAGCTCACCATTGATAGATTTTAACATTGACAATGATATAATAAAAATATTTCATTCAGAGGTGGATTTCAATTACAATTTGATAACATTTCAGCACATTTTTCGTATTTAGTGGAATCATGGCAAGAAGGTACTAATAAAAACACATTTATTCATAGTCACATTTCAATTATAATTTGATAGTATTTTATTTTCAAGGCATTAAATAATAAATCTCAAATCAAATGATAATAAAAGAAAATATTCATCATTGATAGATTTTACCATTGACAATTTCAATTGCAATTTGATATCATTTCAGTACATTTTCCACTGGTTTTTACGTATGTTGTGGAATGATGACAATCGCATAATACAATTTGGTAGCATTTCATTTTCAAAACATCAAAAAGTAATTCTCAATCAAACTATGACATAAATGCTCGCCATTGATAGATTTTACCTTCAATCTCCACTTAGAAATTTTGATATACAATTTCAAGTGAATATAAGAAAATGTAGAGTACATTATATATATATATATATATAATGGTAATTTTTAATTAAAAAATATTAGATTATCTAAGAGAATGAGTCTATAAATTTTTTATTAATTAAATTTGATTAAATTACACTTTTAGAGAATTTAAATCTTGTTGATGGTATTATTAAGGAACATACCATTATTCTTGTTAGGACTTGAAAAATTGTAGAGTTTATATGACTAATTTTTATGGTTTCATGCCTTAAATCTTAGGCTGAAATTTTTCCTTTTGAGCCATGTTTTAATTTCTTTTCATTTAGTGACTTGCTTAAACCTGGTTGTCTATTCCTTAAGTTACCCTTGTGATTCCTTATGATTGTTCATTGACAGACCCCTTTTCTTAGTAAGCGATTATAGGAAATTAACACATGTGCTCTTAAAATAACTTAAGTTACTTCCATTGTGAGTTAGTTGGTGGTCCTCACTTTGGTCCTCCTTGGTGCCACATGTCTCTTTCCTATTGTCTCACTTTTTCGTTATGCATCACACATTCTTATTTTTTGTGACTATTAAAGTTCCAACTACAAGCTCTATTGTCATGTGTCATTGTCAATGCTTGGTTATGCACCATCTAAATGATATGATGGTCCTAAATTGATGCATGAGCATCTAGTAGTGTAGGGGAAGTCTTGCATCACCCAAAATAAATGGTTTTCCTTATTTTCTTTAGTTTTTTTGAGTCCTATGATGGCACTTAAGGGGTGTAAAATAGTCAAAAGTCAGAAAAGGTAAAAAAATGGCCACTTACTATGTTTAGTAAGTCAACCTAAACAAGCCTGTATGGAAATAAAAATTTACCCCAAGGAGTGGCATTGAAAAACGTATTTGATAGAAAAAGAATCATTTTAATACCCTATACCATTTGGGAGATATTAAAGGTTTTGTCCTAAGAAATTTCTCTAACACATATTGAAATTCAAATTTGAAACCCTTAGAAGCCTTGTAAAAGCTCAAAAAATGGATGAAATGATCTTATATGATTTCAACATTGTAGATCTCTTTGAGAGCTTTCCAACAATATATTATAATAGAAAATCAGGCACTTGAGTCAAAATGTATGGTTTCAGGAAGCTATTCCACTAAAAAGTGAATTTTAGTAAAATATCTTCCTATGTGGGAAATCAAAGGGTTGGAATTTTGACGCAAAAATAAAATGGAAAGTTACACTTTCAAGAATGTTCTAAGGCAGTTATTGGTGTCAAATAAAGAGTTGAGTGGAGGGAACAAAAGGTGGCTCCATTAGTGCAGATTGTGGCTCTAAATAATAGATTTTTCTTACAAAGTTGATTTTTACTTGTAGTGAATCAAGCCCATGTGGTTGTAGCATTGTAATTTTTGAATCGATAATTTTATTTTCTAAAAATAATTAAAAGTGGGTTATTTTCTATCCTACATTTTTTTGTTGATATCTATTGTTGTTTTAAATGGGTGTTGGGTGGAGTAGCCCCTCATTAAGTGGTATCAGAGTAGGTTTTCCTGAGTGTAGTTTGCACTAGAAATTGTTGTCGTGGGTTTCTCAGAAAATTATCAGAATGCCTTCATAAAGAAACCATGTTGGTGTAAGAAATATTGTTGTAGTAGAAGAGGGTTTTAGAGCCCTGTACAGATAAGTTCAAGCACTGTACGATGAGCTATTTTGAGGATTTAAGCCAAGAGGAGGAGATGAAAGTGAAGATGAAGATGAAGGTGATAATTTTTTTGAACAAGAAAAAGAGGTAGTAGATCCCGAAGAATTAAAATTATTTAAGTCCATCTCCAAGATTGTAAAAAGGTCAAAGATTGGGTAATAGAGCTAAAAATGGAAAAACAAAAGTGGGACCGCATGTTGCGAAGGGAGAACAGAATTTTCCCATTTTTCAAAACCTGCTTTTCCTGAGGTTCCCCTTAGCCATCCTCGGGTTTCCCACCCACCTCATTTCATGGCTCCTGGTTCTTCTTGGGGTTCGCATGTCCCTTTCTCTGAGGGATTTGAAAATCCTAGGTCTTTCCACCTGAACAATGCTAGCAAAGTCGGGTCTCGTCCTAGGGTTTCAAATTTTTCTCTTCGGCCGCCTTTAGCTGTTGGCTCCTCACGGTTCAAGTATGTTGGTTCTCTTGCTAACTCTTCTGGTGTCTTCGGTAAGGGCTCTCCTAGTTCTGTTTTTAGAAATGGGAAGTGGGTGCCGGATGTTCCTGCCAGTCTCAGAAATGGGAAGTGGTTGCCGGTTTCTCACCAGAATAAATCTTTCATCAGGGATCCCCAACCTACCTTTGATATTTGTAAGTCATCCTCTCCTTCTTTCTCTGATCGCTCATGGGCTGATATTGCGGTTGGTTGTTCTTTTACCTCTTCTCCAGTTGCTCCCTCTATTCTTGCTCCTGCTACGTTTCCCAATTCCATTCCCATTCCTTGTTCCAACTCTTCCCCATCCGCCCCTCTCACGTTTCCTAACAACATTGCTCTTCCAATGTGAAATGGTTTTTTGAATCATCTAGATTCTAAGCCGGTGGATCCTCCTTCGGCCGTGTCTGGTAGCTCTTGTACACCTGGCCGTGCTTTTCGCCCGTTGGTTCAACCTGCTAATGTTCACTCTATTAAGCCTCAGGTTTTTGACAAATCTGTTAATTCCCAGAATTCAAAAGGGAAATCTTTCAAGAATCACTCCTCTCAGGTGGAGGTCACGTTGCCTCATTCTATGCTCGATCCACAAATCTCGGATCTAAAGGATGTAGCTTTGTTTTCTAAGTTTTGGAAATTTCTTCCGCCTCTTGATAATTTGCAGTCATGGGTTTTTAATTCTTGGGTTGGTTCAAATCAATTGTTTTATTTAGATAAAGGAGAAGGATACTTTGTGCTTATTTTTTTGTATAAAGATTCACAAAATTTTGTTTTTCATAAAAAGACTTGGATGATGGAAGGCAATGGCCTCTTTACTACATTATGGACTCTGAATTTTAATCCTAATCAGGTCAAGCAACATTTTATTCTTTTTTGGGTTCAATTTCAGGGTTTACCTTTGGAGTATAGAGAACAGGGTATTATCGAAATTCTTGGTAATAAATTGGGTATTTTTATGAATCAAGATATGGATTTTTTCTCAAATCCTTCTTTGCCAATTAGGTTTTCGGTTTTATTGGATGTTGAAAAAAAAATGCTTTCAAGTGTTCAAATTAAAACAATTTATGGTATTTGGGTTCAAGCAGTTCTAGTGGAAGATCCCAAGCTTGTTTGTTGTTCATGCAATTTTCCTCTTCATCCATTTAAGAAATTTCGATCTCATGTTGATGGGTCCACTGGGTGTAATTCAAATCTAGTAACGCTAGCAAATTTGGTAGTTCCTTATGTTGTTGCACCTTTATTCAAGAATTCTTGGAATTCTGATTTTATTTTCCTTGGGAATGTTTTTGATCTTTGCTTTAGATGGTTTTCCGTTGTTCGTTCAAAAAATCTTGCAACTTTCCATTTAGGGTTTGGCCCTCTTACGGTGGAAAAATATCATGTTGTTCCTTTAAATAATGAAGTATTTATATCGCCTCAGGTCTCTGTTTCAAGTAAAGTTTCTTTTGTAGGTTGTGTTTTTAGCAAGAAAAACTCCAGTCGCTCTCTTTTCAAGCAGGTTGTTATGCCTGGTGCTAATAATTGGTATTTTTCATTACACTCTCCAATAAAGATCTTTCTTTATTCTTTAAATTTTCTTTCCCCTGAGTTAAGCTTCAACTGTCTTCTTCAAGCAAACCAGTGTGCTTCGATGTTAACTTTGGGTGTGACAAATAATTGTGATAGTAATCTTGCCATTTTTTATCAGAGTGAAGTCGATAGTCTTCAACTATCTTCGGCTCTAGAAAATCAAGATCTTATACATGATGTGATGCCATCAGAAGATGATCTGGTGAACTTTTTTGATCAGTCTCTAATCTCCGTAGGTGAGCAATTTATTGATGACATTGCTTCAGAAGTATTTGGGGATGAGCCTCTTAGAGAGGATTATTGCTCTATTTCTGAGTAAAAATTCTCTCCTAATAATTCAAAATCTCTTGCAAAGAGAGGAAGTAAATATTTAGCCATGAAGCTTCAAGAAGAAATTTCAAAGGGAATTCAATCAACCCTAGATGCCAGTCTAGGTAATTATTTAGAACAAAAAAGACCAAGGAGAGCTTGTTTCTCTCCCAAGTTACAATGAAACTTATTTCTTGGAATGTCAGAGGTTTAAATGCCTCTGAAAAAAAATTCTGAAGTGAAATAGCAATTGGATGTCTTAGGGGCTGACATTATTGTTTTACAAGAAACAAAAACCTCTGAAGAGTCCTTTTTATTAATTAAAAAAAATGGCACTTTTGGGGTGCATCTCATTCACCCTCTCAAGGGGCTTCAGGTGGTTTAATAACTCTTTGGAACACTAAGACAATTAGTATCTCTAATATCTCATTCCATCACAACTGGCAGTTAATGTATGTTTCTCATTTTGATCTTTGATTTTGGCTTTTGAATGTTTACGGTCCAACCAGTTCTTCAGATAAAAAACTACTCTGGGATTTACTGAAGTCAAAACTTGATTTGATAGGTCAAGATAAATGTGTTCTGGCGGGTGATTTTAATGCAATTGCTAATGAGAGGGATAAAAAGGTGGAATAATCCCTCCCAAAGTTGTAATGTCTGATTTTGCATCATTCATTCAAGACAATGCATTGAGGGATGTAATGCCTATAAATGGTTTATTCACTTAGACCAATAGAAGGAAAAATTTCTTGCAAATTGCTGAGAGATTAGATAGATTCTTAATTTCTTCAAATTGGATCGGATCAGAGTATTCCTCCTCTTCAAAAATTTTACCCTTGGTAGCCTTTGATCATTTTGCCATTTCTCTATTTATATCTGGTAATATTTTCAAGTCAAAGTGTCATTCTTCTTTTAAATTTGAGTCTATGTGGCTTAGACACCCAGACCTAATCAAATGTGTAAAACAATGGTGGCATTCATCTCCTTTTGTGCAAGGGTCAAAAATGTTCCAATTAAGTAATAAATTGGATTATGTCAAGAAGAATCTTAAATCTTGGAACCAATTAGTTTTCAAAAATGTTTTTTTCTCAAAAAGATTTGGTGTATAAAAAACTAGTGGAAATAAATGAGAAAATAATTATAAATGGGCTGGATAACAATACATTTGAATTACAAAAAAATTTGCAACTTGAATGGAAAGAATTGTTATCTTGTGAAGAAGAATATTGGAGGCAGAAATCTAGGGAATTGTGGTTGAAAGATGGTGATAATAATACCAAATTTTTTCATCATTCAGTTCAGGCCAAAAAATCAAAATCTTCAATATTTGCAATTCAAGATAGTGTGTTAGGTGCTATCCTTGTTAATGAGAAAGATACTCAGGACGAAGCATCTAATTTCTTCTCCAAACTGTTATCAAATCCTGATAACAAAAATGGGAATTTATCTGCTGAAAGAGAGGAACTTTTACAGCATATTCCACCTTTGGTCTCTTCGGAAGACAATTTGAGATTTCTTTCTCCTTTCTCTCTTAAACAAATTAAAGAGGTTGTTTTTTCAATGTCTCCAGATAAGGCCCCGGGTCTAGATGGTTTCACAGCCATTTTTTACCAAAAGTGTTGGGAGTTTATTGGGTTTGATATCTTAAGTGCCTTGGAAGAGTCAAGAAAATCTAGTGGAATGTTAAAAAATTTCAATGTCACAAATATAGCCATCATTCCAAAAATATTGTCTCCTAAATCTTTTTCAGATTTTAGGCCTATTTCACTTCGCAATACAATATACAAAATCTTCACAAAAGCAATTTATCTTCACCTTCATCCTCTCATTTCCTTAATTATATCAGAGGACCAAGGTGGTTTTGTTCCAAGCAGAGAAACCCCAGAAGGAGCAATTGTGGCTCATGAAACTTTTCATACTATTGCTTCAAATCAATTGTCAGCCATGATAATTAAACTAGACATCCAAAAAACATATGATAGAGTTGATTGGTGCTTTTTGAAGTTCAATTTCTCTCCTAAATGGTGTAAATGGATAATGGCTTGCATTTTTGGTGCAAGGTTTTATGTGTTAATAAATTGCTCATCTATAAGGTTTTTCAATTCTTCTCAAGCTATTTGTCAAGGTGATCCATTATCACCATTCTTATTTATCATTCTGGCTGAAGCTTTGAGTAGATCATTTAAAACTGCAAATCTTCAAGGGAAGATTAAATGAGTTATCTTTCCAAATGCCAATATATCTGTAACTCACTCCTTATTTGTTGATGATACACTTCTTTTTGGTAAAGTAGATCTGGTAGAAGCGAAAAGCATAAAATCTCTCTTGGATAACTACACAAGAGTGTCGGGCCAAAAGGTAAATGAAGATAAGTCAAAGATTTATCTGTTTAACACTAAAGCTTCAACTGAAAAATCTATTGTCAAGCTTTTTGGTTTCAGCTAGGATCAGTTGCCTAGTAAATATCTAGGAATTCCCTTCTTTTCAGGCCAAAATAGGGTTTCTTATTGGATCAAAATTATTCAAAATATTCAATCAAAATTTCTCTCATGGAAAGGACAACAACTCTCACTAGCAGGAAAAATTCTTCTGGTCAAATCAATTCTGTCATCTATTCCAAATTATGTTATGTCAGTTTTGAAAGTACCTAAATCTATTTTAATCCAAATTTAGAAACTAATCAGAAAATTCTTATGGTTTGGTAATGTGGATGTTAAAAAGAATATACCTTTAATTTCTTTGGAGGCTATGTGTATGAGTAAGTTAAATGGAGGTGCAGGTCTTCAAAACCTTAATGATAGAAATCTAGCCTTAGGTGCCAAAAGGGTTTGGCGTTTGTTCTCAAATCCTTCATTAAAATGGTGTCGTATAATGCAAAATAAGTATTTGGATTGCCATAAATCATCAAGAATTTTTATTGTCTTAAATCCTCCAACAGGTTCTGCAATGTGGAATTTCCTCTTGTCCTGCAGAAAGGTAATCCTTCCTCATTTATCTTGGGAAATTAATGATGGCAAACATGCTCAGTTCTGGAATGAATCTTGGAATGGGTTTAAGAAGCTAAATTGTTATAATTTGGATTTTTCAATAGCTTTCTTGTCTCAAAAATTTGGGATATATGTTCATCAATATTTTGAAAATGTTGACTCATTATCAGGAAAAGTCAAATGGAAGGATTTTTCTAAGGAACCAATTGATAACAATCATAAGGCAATCATTGCCTCCATCTTCAAGGATAGAATAGTTTATGTTTCATCTTGCTCAAACAGATTAATATGGACAAAATCACATAAATTTTGTTACTCAGTCAAAGAAGGTTATCTCTCCATCTCAATATTTAATTCTCAATACCAAACTCATAGAGCTTATAGTTTTTGTTGGAATTCAATTTTTTTACCAAAAGCAGGTTGTTTTGCTTGGTTAGCGATTCTGAACAAAATCCTAACAAGTGATAAATTATCAAGATTAAAAATATTTGATCCTTTCAAATGTGTTCTATGTGATATGGAGTTAGAGGATGCCAATCATTTGTTTCTTTCTTGTTCAGTTGCTCAAATTTGCTGGCATTTTGTCTTATCAAGGTTGAAGTTTCAGTTACCTTTGCCAAACACTATATGGGATTTATTCTCTAGCTGGCCTAAATTGTACCAATCTTCCTTTTTTGCTTGCATATGGGAAGTGATTCCTGCTTCAGTCTTATGGTCTATCTGGTGGGCAAGGAATAAATGCATTTTTAGGAAGGAAAACAGAGTATAGATCATATTTTGTCTTCTTTGGAAATCTCAATTTCTGAAATAGTAAATTCCTATGTAAGAAAAAACAAGCACACTAGTTCATCTTTCTTAGATTGGGATTCCAAATCTCTTTCAAATTGGCCTCTTTTGGTTCTCCCTTTCAAAGGTAGTCTTCACAACGTGTCAAATAAAATTGATAGATCTAAGGTTGTATGGCTATCTCCTCCTTTGGGAATTTTTAAAATAAATTTTGATGGTGCCTCAAGAGGTAACCCAAGAAATTCAGGAGCTGGGATAGTTATAAGAAATTATGAAGGTTTAGTCCTATGTGTAAAATCCATCAAATTACTAAATGGTACAAACAATGAAGCTAAAGCACAAGCCTTGCTAAATGGTTTGAGAATGGCCTTGGATTTTAAAATTTCAAGTTTAGAGATCGAAGGTGACTCCCTTATTCTGATTAATGCCTGCAGGGAAGGAAATTCCGATAATTGGAAATTAGCTTATATTATAAAGCAAATTCAGAGGCTTTTGAAACATCTGTCGCATTACAATTTATTTCACACTTCTAAAGAAGGAAATATAGTGGAAGATTACTTAGCTAATTTGGGATGTGACCAAATTGAAAAAGAAGTGACTCATATTGTCCAAATTGGGAAAATTGATTTTGAGTTGGAAAAATTAATTTCAAAAGAGGAAATATGTCTTTGAGCAAAAGGTATTCAACTGGATTAATAAAATATAGTTGGAAGTATCAACTATGGAGGTGCTAGTTGGAAGTACCAACTTTATTCAATTTTCAACTATCACTTTTATCATTGATGTTTTCATCCAATTTTTATCAATCTTCATCTAGTCTTTTGGCTTTTAATCAAGAATCAATATTTGCAGATGGTGTTGATTGATTTTGACCCTTTCCATTCTTGCAAGTCACTATCATTAAGAATGTATGATTCAAAGAGTATGAAGCTGAGATCATAAGGCAAGCTTGGGTTGCTGTGTGAATGATTATATGTTATGAAGGTGTACAATTTAAATATCTGGTGACAAGCTTTGATAAAGTTTGTATTTTGTGGTTTCTCCAAATCATTTTATCAAGTACAGGTATTTATAATTTTAACATATTCTTAAGGTTGGCATGATGAGTGTGTCAAGTAGTTTCATGTTAAAATCACATGGCAAATTTGTTGGTTTTCTCCCGTACCAGGTGGAGAGGAATTGTTGGTACGATGTCTATCATATGTTGTCAAAATAAATCTGATAAGTTTATTTAACACATTCAGGACTTTGTGTTAAGCCTTTCAAGGTACTTTGTCATGATAAGATGGTAAGCTTACAAGGTTCAGGGCAGTTGTATGCTTATATATATGGAGTGAACTACCTTTTCATCTCATTCGAACAAGTAATGCTAGCTTAGTTATCTTTTCTCTAATCAAAGATTGTTTTGTTTAGCTAGAAACTCAATATCTATCACAGGTAGATTAATGGATTATCTCCCACAAAATTTAAGAATGTGGCTCCCAATTCAGAGCTGGGAGAGCCCAATTACTGGTAAGCTTGATATGCGACATCTTCAAATTGTTTTCAAATTCTGCTACCCTTGTGATTATAAATGTTTCAAATCCATAATTGTGAGCAAGGTTCTACATCCTAAATCAAGAAGGCTGATCTTTCCATCAAATATTCTCTCCATATTTTTATCTAATATTATGGATATTTTACAGTGCTTGGATTTAGTTAATGCCATAGCTAATACAATGGTAAATGCCATATTTTTGGAAAATGAGGCAATTCTTTCCAGTGCTCAAAAATATGTTTTCTCGCATGGAGAAGGTTATGTGGGTGGTATCTTTACTCCTCATCTTTTACCTCATAACAAAGAAATTGTTAATGTAAGTGTGGAATAAGGTAAATAACATTAAATACACATCTTAATAAGACATTATATCAAAGATAACTCAAATTGAACTAAATCAAAGCAGTAATCAATTGAAAGCATCATATTGTTCTCTATCCTCAAAGATTTATTAAACCACTATTGCTCTCAGATCGTGAGGACACTATGATTGTTAAAATGAAAATTCAAAGAATGAGATGGATGCTAAAAAAATGATACTAGATGATAAAAGAATTAAATTAGCATGAAATTGATATGAAACAGATAATTGCAGCTATAGGATATAGCCATGATATTGAAGCTTGACTGTTGAATATTGGATGCTTGATGCTTGAAGTCCTGCAGAGTAAGAGTGCATTAACTTGATTATCTGGATCCTTTTCTTGGTTCTATGAGGTTGTATTTATAGATTTCTTGGCTGTAGAAATGCACAGGGAAGGCATTGAGGGGCTTGGATTCAATCTGGAGGATTGAATGGTGAAAGATGGAGGAGATTGAGAGAAAAATGGAGATTGTCTCTACCCATGAAAACACCAGGCAAGAGAAGAGGAAAGATTGATGGAAGAGGATTGAGAGATCAAATTCCAAATTTGTCTCCAATTTGTCTCCAAAGCTTCCCATGAAGTTTCAAAGCATTAATTGTGACATATCTTTGACATAGATTAGACATAGGATATCTAATTCATTTTTGAGAGAATATAGATGGAATATTCCTTGTGCTTTTATTCAAATATTTTTGATTTATTTAAATTAGCAAAAGGGAAATAAATAATTTAATAAAAACGAACTATAGGATAGTTGTTTATTAAATTAATCAGAAGAATATGGAAATTAATCAATAAAGTGTTTTTATCTTTATTTAATTAATTTGAGATCGATGTGATAGAATAAAATAGGGATTTGATAATTAAATCAAACAAAGTATTTAATTTTGTTTATTTAATTAAGATGAATTTGGAAGAGTTTAAATGTGAATGTGAACATGAACTATATAAATAAATATTTCTATTTATTCAAATAGTAGAGGAATTTAGGATAATTAATCAAATAATTTGTATTTAATTAATCAGATGCTCCACACTAATTTTAGGTGTATACATTTTGCCCCTCTTCGAAGTGATGTGTTTACACATTGCTACGAAGAAAATATTTTGCTGCTACTGCGAGGATCGATGATTTCAAAAAAAAAAATCCGTATGCCCCAGACATGCCCCTAACATTGATTTTCAAATAATTGATGATAATATGCCCCCTCGGGAAATAAATTAATGATCTGATGATTTTTTGGAATTTTTATGATTTTCTGATGATTTGATGATGATATGATGATAAAATAATTTATCTCCTGACAAATGATGAAGAAATGGAGCCCGTCGATGAATTTTAATTAATTTCATGGATAAAATTAATCAAAATATAATAAAACCCACCAAAAATACCTTTTCAAAATTTATAAATAGTGCAAAAGGTCATTTTCAAATTCATTTGTGCTTTTTGAATTCAAAAACCTTTTGTGATAGAGACTTTTCTGCCAGCTGGAGCAAGATGCCTATCCCCTACCACACTCACCAATTTGAGCGCATTCAACACCACCGATGACCGACTGCGTATGGACCTCCGGTATGTACCCTTTGACCTCCTCGTAATTTGTGTATTTTTGTTTTTTGTGCATTTATTGCTTTCCACGTATTTAGGGTTGTTTCAGCACTTTCAAGCCGCATTGTAGCGCTTACACTCCGGTGTAGCGCTTCTAGTAAGTAAATTAGCACTTTGAGTTTTAGCGCTTGCGTTAAAAACTCTAGCGCTTCCATAGGGTAATGTAGCACTTTCGATGATGTAGCGCTTAGGAGTTAAACTTTAGCACTTGGATGCCGAATTTTAGCATTTTGAGACTTCTAGCGCTTTGATTCGGTGAATGAGCGCTTTCATGGTCTGTTCTAGCACTTCTGGTATAGCAACGCTTTGATAGATTGTTTTAGCGCTTAGATGTGGAAACGTAGTGCTTAGGGACTTTTAATGCTTCAGAGTACTGATGTAGCGCTTTGGAGTTTTAGCGTTGTGGGTGCCTAATTTAGCGCTTTGAACTAATAAAGTAGCACTTCTAGGTTTTAGTGCTTTGGGAGCCTGTTTTAGCGCTTCCATGTCAGAATTAAATATTTTGAATTTTTAAAGTTTGATTGTGTCAATTCTGATCATGTCCATTCTGTGGATTGGTATGATCGACAATCGAAATTCCTGATGTTGGAGTTTGATGATTTAAATAAGATTTTCTCTCATGATAGGCGAGAAGAAGTCCTATTTGTGATGATCCTCATGATAGGCGAGGAAATGATTCAATATCCGATAAATCTCATGATAGGCGAGATTAGATATTGTTTGATGAACCTCATGATAGGTGAGGTTTGTTGATGATTGCCCATGAATTTTGATTGAAAATTCATACCAAATTTTTGGAATAGACTTGATAGTAGAATGACTTTTGATTTCTAGACATAGTTCACTGATTGTAGATTTTTAATTTGTGATGATAGGATCATTTAGGTACTCTCCGAATGCGAGAGAGGTTTCCATGGACGACAGACTTGATTCCTCATCTGACACCAGATGAGCTTCAGGTGATAGGCCGATGCGGCCTTACTAGCTTGCTTGATATGCCCCAGATTAGGATTAATCGGGGTTTGTTGACTGTGTTAGCTGAGAGGTGGCATAGTGACCACAACACCTTTCACCTACCCACTGGTGAGATGATGGTCACACCTGAGGATGTGTGGTGGATCTTACAGATTCCATTCATGGGGGAGATTGTCACTTATGATTCCCATGGGACCAGCAACAGAGATGCTCTCCGTAGAGTTTTTTAGGATTAGAACATTGAGGGTCTGAGCATTTGATGGCGGAGAATCGCCAATTCTTACGTGACACTACCAGCAGTACTAGCTGGATTCATTGGAGGTTTCATTTGCCCTGATCGCTAGTCAAAGGGATTCCTCATTGACTGGGTAGAACTCTTAAGAGCATGATGGTACACAGTACTAGATATGCATGGGGGATGTGCATGCTGGCACATCTTTATCATGATCTACACTCGGTTGTGTATCTTGGGACACGAAGCTTATCAGTAGGGATGACCCTATTATAGGTGTGGGCATGGGAGCATTTTGCTATTTGTTGGCCATTTCCAGTTGCAGACATACCGTATGTCTTTAGATACTGAGGTCGGTTGACACAAGCCCAGATGGGAAAGTTAGAGCACTAGAGGCGGGTGTTTTATGACACTAAGATAGTTATCTGGTGTCCGTACCTTGACTGTGAGTAGTGGGACGAGGATGATACAGTATTGGGATTTCTTTGTGATTCTATGTACCTCATCGTTCGGACACCATTTGTATTAGAGAGATTCTTGCTTCATCGAGTATACAGACAATATGGCATTGTTCAGTGCATGCCACAAGGAGTAGCCCATTACGCACGACGATGGATGGATATTCCTGATTGGGGTCCCACACTATCATATGATGCTATAGTAGAGGGATACAGGACATTACAGCCATCTCCTTGGGACATGCAGAGAGATATTTCAGAGGCAGTTGTGATAGAGGAGTATGCAATATTCTTGGCCTTAGTCCCCCATCCTTGCATTACTATCCCTCATGAGCCAGCACCCCTACCTGTAGAGGAGGATGTGGCAGAGGATGAGGGTGGTGTTTCAGCGGACATCAGTACAAAGAGTGGCGACAGAGACAACAACAATAGTGATCATAGTGATGGTGGTAGTGGAGGGGACAGAGGAGTAGGGCCAGCCATCAGTAGTGCTCCCTCCTCTAGCAGGCCTCGCAAGAGGTGAGCAGTGCAAGTGCCACCTGTAGATTATCCGAGACAGATCACAAGCTTGCAGACATAGGTTCAGACATTACAGGGGTAGTTGGTACAGGCTAGGGGTATGCTCATGCAGACCCAGACTCAGATGCAGGCCTAGGCACAAGCTCATGCTCAGGCTTTATCACAAGTGCAAGGATAGTTGGCTATTGTACAGACATAGGTGGCCACTTTGACAACCGAGAGAGACAGTGCATGGCAGATTGCTGAGAGGGAGCAGGAGACAACGGAGACTCTCCAGAGAGTGGCTGATGGCACCTCCATCAGAGATTACATGATAGAGGTTATGCGGGTAGGCCAAGAGGCAAAGTTCTATAGAGGCAAATACCATGATGCAGTGCCCGCTGAGCGTAGATTCGGTTATGCCCCATCAAGATCTGGGCAAAAACACACACAGACAGTGAGTGAGGGGGTTACACAGCCTCCACGTAGAGATCCCAAAGATCCTGGTCCTTTCGGGGGTGGTGGTGGTACAGGTCCTATTGGGCCCACACACTCTAGTAGTAGCATATCATAGAGGCTATTGTGATCCTTGTTGATGTATATTATGATGTACCTCTTTGTTGATGATGTATTTTTCTTCCTGACTTCATTGTATACTTGACATTTGTGATATATATATGAGATGTAGTTGATGTGATATGATGATGGCTTTATGATTTCTATGTGATGGATGCTTTTATTATATGCTTTATGTGATGAGTTTATTCTAAATGTGATGATGCGTATGAATGATTGTTTATTTCAATGCAATGATGTAATGATAAATGCATGTGTAGAATATATGATATATGGATATATGATGTGATGTATGAATTTCTAAATGATGATCTTATGAATGCATTTTTAAATGTGATCAAAATGTATGGATGGATGGATAAATGCTTTTTATTGTATTTAAAGGTGATGATAAAATGATCTTATGATGAAATGATAATGGATAATGATGTAATGATAATAATGAAATGACTTTTTGTTATTTTAACTGTGATAGAATGTATGGACGATAAATGATGTATGGGTTTAATAAGTGATTAAATGCATAACATGATGTATGTATGGATGATAATGCAATTAATGTGATGGTATAGATGCACATTATGTATCTATGGTATAATTTAATGTAGAATTTATTTGATGCATGATAAAATGTATGAATGATGAAATGATGATACTAAATGTTGTGATGATGACTTTTTTTTATGATTTTTGGATTTATGTCAAGTATACTCAGTCTATTTGTAGATAAGATAATCATTGATTGGAACTCTTTTATGCAACAAATACTACGCAGATGATGAATCATGATGAATGCAATCTAATTTTAACATGCAACTATATACAAAACGATTGTCATTTGTACAATACTTTTGTGTTTTTTGTCATCATAGAGCTTTATTAGATGTTGAAAGTGAATACAAGCGTTAATGGTATGTGTTAGAGCAATAACAACCTGATTACTTCTTTCATGATTTTTGATATTGCAATTGAACACAAGCATCTAGGTATAATTGAACCGAGATGACCTGAGAATTCATTGCATAAATAGGTAGTGATTAATCATTTCAATGTGTGAATTCTGAATGTCATCGGTGATACATTTGCATAGCACATCCCCAGAATATTCATACATGTAAATGATTAACATATAGACAGTAGATAATAAAAACATCATTCTTTTTCCTTGTTTCTCTAGTTCAATACATCATTGAGTTACTCTAAAGAAATGATAATCAAAAATACAATTTGTCCATTTGTTACTTAGCATGTTTCAATCATTATTCAAATTTGTAGATCATCTATCCTGATTTTGACATGTTTTTGGATTTTTGAGATTTTGATGAAAGACCTAACCTACTAACTTATCTTAGGGGTCTCTGGGGCTGATCAAAGATTATCCTTTCTTATGTTACACACACAAAGACCATGTAGTTCGACTGACTCAGACCTATGTTTTTTTTTGGATTTTTCTTTTTGAGACTAATGTATTTGACATTTTTTTGGATTTTCGATATGATACAGATGTTTGAATGCCTTCCTGATGATGATTGATGTTGTAGTTTGATCTTTGTTTTTGTTTGTTGCCATACTGTTGTTCACCCTTTGGTGAAATCGATGTGCTTGTTGCCCCTAGCGATATCCAGATGTTGCCCCCAAGCTTTGGAGTGAGAATTGACTATGTGAATGATTTTGATATGGATGCAATGATGGCAAGAATTTTTGACATGATATGAAACGGTATTGACTACTAGATAAATGATCTTGATATGTATCAAAATAGATGGGAAAGTTGATCATGGAATCACATATGACGCCTGTTTCTAGGTTTTCACCATATGCTTTGATTACACGCTTTTTTTTTATGTAATTTTCTCATTTTTCTCTTTTTCTTTCTTTTGTATTTTCTATTTTTTTGTATTTTTGTGTTACCAAGATGCCTGTTTGTTAGGTTTTCATCAAGGAAACTACTTCATAAGTTTAACCCGTGCACTAGGAGAGTTAAGTATAAAACCTTCCGAGATGGATACTATTGATAGGTTCATCAAACAGATCCCCTTCTGACATTGATAGCTGATATGCCCCAGAGCCATACACTGATATGACGACAAAAGGACCAAGCCAGTTAGGCTCAAATTTTCCTTTATTTTCTCTATCCCGCTGATTCCTAGGGTTTTCCTTTAGTACCAAGTCACCAACCTGAAAGACCCTCAGTTTTACCCTATGGTTGTAACTTCCTAACATTCTCTATTGATAAGTCGTTAGATGATTAACAGCTTGTTGACGACGCTCATCTAAAAATTCTAGTTCTTGTAGTCTAGATACCCTATAGTCTTCATCTGAAATTATTCCTCTGAGTGATACACAAAGGGATGGAATTTCAACTTCAATGGGCAAAATAGCTTCTGATCCATATACCAGGGCATATGGTGTTGCTTCTGTTGGTGTTCTGATACTTGTTCTATAGGCCCATAGTGCAGGATTGAGTTGAACATGCCAATCATGTCCAACATCATTAACCATCTTTTTGAGAATTTTGAGAATTGTTTTGTTCGAGGCCTCTGCTTGGCCATTCCCTTGAGGATAGTACGGTGTTGAAAAGCGATGTTGGATATGAAACTTTTCGCATAGCTCTTGGACATCTTGATTCTTGAATGGTCGTCCATTATCAGTGATAATGGATTGAGGGATTCCATACCGACATATGATATAATTCAAGATAAAAGAGGAGATTTGCTTCCCAGTGATGGTTGTAAGAGGTACTTCCTCTATCCACTTCATGAAGTATTCTGTAGCTGTGATAATGAACTTGTGTCCATTAGATGAAGATGGATTTATTTTTCCTACCAGATCTAGGTCCATTGACAAAAAGGCCATGTTGATGTAAAAGGATGCAGTTCTTGTGCTGGTGCATGAATCAGATTACTGTGAATCTGACATTTTTGACATTTCTTAACAAAATGATAGGATTCTTTCTCCATGCAAGGCCAATAATATCCCAAATGGAGGAGTTTGTTGGCTAGGGTTATCCCACTAGAATGAGTTCCACAAATACCCTTGTGAACCTCTCATAGGGCCATTTCAGATTCGTCATGTTCTAGACATTGAAGTAAAGTACCATCAAGACCTTGACAGTAAAGTATGTTTGTGATTAAGGTATGTCATGCAGATTGGCAGATAAAGTTTCGTTTTTGATTCCTAGAAAGGTTAGGAGGAAGGATATCGTCTTTCAGGTAAGCATAGGTCTTTTCATAGATGGAAGTTTCAATGGTTTCTAGATGATAGATAGTAGTGGTTTCTAAATTATTATGGGAAGGACATGATACTTGTTCCACCATAAACTCATAAAAAACACGTTTCTCAGGCAATTGTAGTAATGAAGCGATTGTGGCCATAGCGTCTGCAACTTTGTTCTCAGCCCTTGGAACTTGATCAAACTTGATACTGACAAAGAATTGTTTCAAAGCCTCTATGTGTTGCTTGTAGGGCATCAAATTTTCATATTTTGTTTGATACTTGTCATTTACTTGATAAATGACTAGTTGAGAATCTCCATATACCTGTAAATCCGTGATCTTCCATTGAATTGCTATTTTGACCCCAATGATTAATGCTTCATATTCCGCCACATTATTTGTACACTGGAACATTAGTCTATATAATTTAGGAATGGTGTGTCCTTGGGGAGATATGAACAAAATCCTTGCTCTTGATCCACGTTGTGTGTATGATCCATCAAAATATAATACCCATTGTTGGGGCATCATTGTCAGAATGTCTGCATCTGGAAACTCCATTTTCATTGGTCAATCATCTGGTAGAGGAGCCTCAACCAATTGTTCAGCAATTTTCTGACCCTTGATGGCTTTTCTTTCCATGTATTGAATGTCGAATTCACTTAATAGCATGACCCACTTTGCCAGTCTACCTGTTAAGGTAACTTTACTGAGTAGATATTTTAATGGGTCAATCTTTGCTATTAACCTGATTGTATGGGTCAGCATATAATGTCTCAGTTGTTGAGTAGCAAAAACCACTGCTAAACAAGTCTTCTCTATGAAAGTGTAATTTATTTCATATCCATTCAATGTCTTGCTGATGTAATAATTGGCATGCTCTTTTCCTTCATGATCCTCTTGTGCTAATAGTGCCCCCAAAGAAATATTTGTCGTGGCAATGTACAATAACAAGGGTCTTCCTTATGTTGGTGGCATGAGAATAGGTGGTGACATAAGATACTATTTGATTTGGTTGAATGTTGTGTCACACCCCTCATCCCACTTGAAAACTATATTTTTATGCAAAAGGTGATTGAATGGATGACTCTTGTCCACCAGCTGGGAGATGAATCTTTTGATCGATTGGAGCCTTCCCTATAGTGATCTTAGTTGACTGATATTCTTAGGAGGTGGCATCTCCATTATTTCTTTGACTTTTGCGGGATCCACTTCAATGCCCTTTGTTGACACAATGTACCCCAATAGTTTTGTTGATGTGACCCCGAAGACACACTTCTTGGGGTTTAACCTAACATTGAATTTCTCCAGCCGTCTGAAGATTTTATGTAGGATATGCAGATGTCCTTCCCTTGTATTATATTTTTGCAAGATGTCATCCACATAATCCTCCATGAAGATGTGCATCATATCATGGAAGATGGTCGTCATCGCTCTTTGATAAGTGGCTCCTGCATTTTTTTAACCAAATGGCATGATGTTCCGGCAGAAAGTTCCCCATGGACATGTAAAATCCATCTTCTCTTGATCTTCTGGAGCTATTTTTATTTGATTGTATCCAGAGAAACCGTCCATGATTGACAACATGGCATGTCCTGCCGTTAAGTCCACAATAATGTCGATATTTGGTAGTGGAAAATCATCCTTCAGGCATGCTTTATTGAGGTCCCTAAAATCTGTACATATCTTGATGCCATTGTTGGGTTTTGAAATAGGTACAAGATTTGATATCCATTTGGCATAGTCTATAGACCGTATGAATCTAGCATCCAACAATTTCTTTAGCTCTGTCTTTACCATTAATGCTATGTGGGGATGCATTTTTCTCAATTTTTGTTTGATAGGCTTGATTCCTGCTGGAAAAGATAAATGATGCATGAGAAAATTTGGATCTAAGCCTAGCATATCATAATATGACCAAGCGAAGTTGATGCTTTTCTCTTTAAGAATCTGATAAAATCTGGTCTTTCTTTATCTGTCATGGACTCAACCAGATGCAGGATTTTTGCCTTGTCTTCAGTGTCGATGTCCAGGGATTGTGTTGGTTCCACCAAGACTGATGATTGCTCATGATAGTGTTCCGGAAGAGTGTCAAATCTTCCATCCTTCAATGCCTCAGAGAGGTTTTCACCGTTAGATGCGTTCTTTATTTTTGATTTTTCGAGATCTAATATTGCCATAGAATGGTTTTCACCATTAGATCTATTTTCCCTATTTTCAATTTTGCAACTGGAAGATTTGAAACTCTCCTGCCGAGTTGTGTTGATATGAGTATTATGGACAGAACTTGTATCAGGCTTGGTATGACATAGGAAATTTATGATAGCATCATCATCTGCAAATCTTGGCATAGTTAGGGGTTCAATAGGTTCCCAGTTAATTAGTTCAGGATGGATTAGTGGCATGAGATTATCGGAGTGATTCAAAGTGATGGATGTAAGGGTTTGGATGGCCATCTCATCAGTGTTGTTTAATGGGATATCGAGGTCCATGATGATACTTTCTTCAAAATCATCTAGTTCACTCGAGGTCTGATCATCCCCACTTGAATCATCGATATTTAGTGATGCTGCCATGAATGGTCTAGACCTAGAACCTTTTCCCTCCTCTCGCGTAGGTGTATAGTTTTGTGTTACGTCAATTTCTATGTTCGTACAAGATACATCAGAGCCTAGATCCCACTCATATTCATTTAAGTCTATTTCAAAACTATCCCTTAGCTGAAGGATTCTTTCGACAACCTTCCTTGTCATCTCCTTTTTGTCCTCTTCAGAGTATCCTAATCCCATTTTCTCTTTTGATTGGAGAGTGAGGGGTTGAATAGGCTCTGTGATTCCTTCCTTTCTCAATCCAATGGGTCCTTGTCCTTCATACCCCATTTTTAATAAAAATAGCTTTTCCTTTTCCATATTTGTCGGTGTTGATGTTGACATTTTTGATACTGTAGTTTGATGTAGAGGGTTCCTCATCCTTGTAGAGCCAATCCAAGATTGCTTTATTGTCTGTTTCATCTGCTATGGTACCCTTTTTGACAAACCTCTCTTGCAGAACTGTGGTTGGTAATGATGTTTGAGGTTTTATCATAGATGGTTGACCATATGTCTTAGGAGATGGAAATAACTGTGTTAGGTTAAGCGATTGCTCCATAGAATATGTTCCCATTCCTTTGTCAGTCAATTGGAATTTCTTTTGAACTTTTTGTGATAAAGTAGTTTGCTGATCCGGATTATCTGTTGATTGAGTTTCAACATGACTTGTTTCTTTTTCTTTACCCTTTTTCTCAACCCACTTGGTGGTAATACTTGGACATTGTTCTTCATTGGATGATTTCGAACTAGATGCTTCCTTGTTGTGAGGCACCAAGGT
Organism: Sequoiadendron giganteum; assembly: GCA_007115665.2. Taxonomy (NCBI): domain Eukaryota; kingdom Viridiplantae; phylum Streptophyta; class Pinopsida; order Cupressales; family Cupressaceae; genus Sequoiadendron; species Sequoiadendron giganteum. Next base: position 44,177,528 of record CM021100.1, read on the forward strand.
TTCTTGGGAGTTTCTAATTGTATCACAATGTTGAGGATGATTGTAATCATCAGATATAGTCACCTCCTGTCCATTTATTGGGAACTTCAAACATTGATGATATGTTGAAGGTATAGTCTGCATTTCATGGATCCATAGTCATCCTAAGAGAATATTATATGTTAACTCTCTTTCTAACACTTGAAATGCTATATGTTTCATCATAGGCCCCACTTGAATGGGTAATACAATTAATCCCTTAGATGATCTCTCTTCCTCATCATATGCTTTGATAGTCATTTTTCTTCGAGCATCAATAGCATCATGTGAATAGCCTAGTGCACAAGTTAACTTGAGAGTGCAAATTTTTAGACTAGCTCCCCCATCTATTAAGACCCTCTTGACATGATGATTATGGATTAGGACTTCGATATGGAGTGCAGTATTATGGGGATGATTTAATGATACATCATCCTACTCAGAGAATGATAAACAATACGGTGTAGTCAAATGTCCCACCATAGCTTGGAACTGAGAAACATTCAGATTTGTTGGTACCGTAGTGGCTATCAATGCTTGTTCTAAGACCTTCTTATGTGATGGTGATATTTTAAGGAGCTCTAGTATCGATATTTGTGCGGGAATGTTTTGCAGTTGATCGCTAATTTTATAATGAGATGGAGGTGGAACTGCATGCATGGATCCAATTCCCTTCAACATTACCTTGGATTGCCCCCTAGTCATAACATTTACAGGTTGATGTTCTTGACGATCTTTGATTTGATTGTCAGAGTTTTGTATGCTTGGGAGCAAGTCCAAAGGGGTAGCGTTGTTGATTTTGGGTTCACTAATGTCATGATCAACTGGATGATTGCTCTCTACTTCAGATAAACAAAGGATGGTTGCATCATAGACATGATTGGCACTCTTAAAAGAATTAAATTAGCATGAAATTGATATGAAATAGATAACTGCAGCTACAGGAGGCAGCCATGATATTGAAGCTTGATTGTTGAATATTGGATGCTTGATGCTTTAATTCCTACAGAGTAAGAGTGCATAAACTTGATTATCTGGATCCTTTTCTTGGTTCTATGAGGTTGTATTTATAGCTTTTCTGGCTATAGAAATGCACAGGGAAGGCATTGAGAGGCTTGGATTCAATTTGGAGGATTGAATGGTGAAAGATGGAGGAGATTGAGAGAAAAATGGAGATTGTCTCTACCCATGAAAACACCAGGCAAGAGAAGAGGAAAGATTGATGGAAGAGGATTGAGAGATCAAATTCCAAATTTGTCTCCAATTTGTCTCCAAAACTTCCCGTGAAGTTTCAAAGCATTAATTGTGACATATTTTTGACATAGATTAGACATAGGATATCTAATTCATTTTTGAGAGAATATAGATGGAATATTCCTTGTGCTTTTATTCAAATATTTTTGATTTATTTAAATTAGCAAAAGGGAGATAAATAATTTAATAAAACGAACTATAGGATAGTTGTTTATTAAATTAATTAGAAGAATATGGCAATTAATCAATAAAGTGTTTTGATCTTTATTTAATTAATTTGAGATCGATGTGATATAATAAAATAGGGATTTGATAATTAAATCAAACAAAATATTTAATTTTGTTTACTTAATTAAGATGAATTTGGAAGAATTTAAATGTGAATGTGAACGTGAACTATATAAATAAATATTTCTATTTATTCAAATAGTAGAGGAATTTAGGATAATTAATCAAATAATTTGTATTTAATTAATTGGATGCTCCATACCAATTTTAGGTTTATACAGTTAATGCTTATGATGCTTTAAAGTTATCTTTAGAATTTTCTGACCCCAGTCACTTGAATAAAGAATTATCAAGATTATGTTACTAGTTGGGGAGGGATATGACTGAAAGCTTCAGGGAGAAATTTCATTACATTTCTTTTCTTCTTCATCATAATTGTTATCATTCAGTGTCTCCATTACAAATAAATTCAAGGTCTGTGCATTCTCCAACCCTTGAAGGATCTCATTTTGTGGTACAAACTAAGGCACATGGTGCTAAAAACATGAGGCTTTCTATTGCTCATATTCCGGACATGAACATAGCTATAAACTCTCAGTTGAAGGAAGAAGGTAATGAAGAACAATGTGATAACTTGAATGACTTCATGCAGATGGAGGAGTAAAAAGAAATGCAATAAATTTTTGCAGGTGTTGCAGATTTTGTAATAACTTGTAAGCCATCAGCCTTTGAATTATTATGTGTATCGGGTATAATCTACAAGATTATAATCTTGGATAAATAGTTCCTAATATGACTGTAAATATTCATCTCTTTATAATTTGATCAATTAGTTATTCTTCTTTTCTATTTTAGGCTACAACCGAAGGTTTTCTCACTAGATCTTTCCTCCCGGTATGCCCCTTGAGCCAAAAAATGTACATCTTATTATTCTCTAATATATAAATATATAGTGGCTAGCCACTTTTGTTTAAAAAAAAAAAAGGTCAAAGATTGAAGTTTCTACATTTTCTAAAAATATTAATATAGAAGAGCTGATTGATTAGATAACCGATATGGAGGAGTACTTTGAGTATGAGGAGATGGAAGATCCCAAGAGGGTCAATTTTTCAAATACCAAGCTAAAAGGTCATGAAAATGTTGGCATATGGCTTGTAAGTGTTGTCATTGATGGCAATCTAAGTCATGCATTTGATCTACATTATAGTTTTGGTTTACACCAGTTGAATAGGGTGAAGAATCGGGCATCTGATTATAGACATAGAAGTTGATTTGAATACCTCACTAGACTATTATTTTGGGTTGTGCATCTCTGAGGAAGGTTTGTTGATGTTTTTATTGCTTTATTCATGAATTATACTAATGCACATTCACTGGTATGCGATCTAGGAGATTTGGTACACTAATCTGTTGATTATCTATGCTAGAAGGACGACTTGGTGAATATAGTAATCACAGATGTATAAGGAGTAATTAATTAAAAAATTCCATTCTCTATTAAGTTTATTTTAGTTCCCCTCTTTGTCTTAACCGACTTTGGAGGATGCGCATAAAGAATTAGTAGGGGATCTAGTCGACATTTGAGAGAAACTTAATGTTTTATGAAGCCGACATAAGAATGATCAAATCCTTCATAGCGGATATGTATATTAGATCGATTTTATCATTTTGTGGGTATCATGTGTGGAGAAGTGTGAGAAGACAATGAATATGTGGAATATGGTGCAAAATTCAGTAGAATAATAGTGTGAATTTTTCTATGTGTGATGCAAAGAGCAGAAAATAGTAGAGTAGAGCAGAGAAAAGTACTAAGTTAGAAAGAAGATCCAGAATTCAATCTATGAGCTTCATCGAAACTGTAACCTAGAATGAATAGATATTACTATCTCATTTAATCCTTCAGATGGTTTTAATCTAAAATTTTGTAAGGTAGTGAGCCTTCTCTTTTGAGCAGTGAGCTCTAGGTAGTGTGCCTGAATGCAAGTGCATTCGTTTTGTAAAACTTTATTTGAGTACTCAAATAAAGGATTAACCTCCACAGTGGTTTTTCCCCTAACAAGGTTTCCACACAAAAATATATGTGTTATGGTGTTATGAATGTTTACTTTGAATAATTGCATCTTTCTTTTAATCTAATGTCAGAATGGTTTGAGTTTCAAATTAATAAAGTTAAGATTTGTTGGACACTAATTCACCCCCCCTCTCAGTGTTCCCTTGAGTCCAACAATTGGCATTAGAGCTTCTCGTTCCTCAAAAGAATTTTAGCATCTTGAGGTGGATCTTGGAATTTGATGGACTTTGGTAGTCTTCAGTAGCAGCTATTGGTGGCACTTGATGACCTTCATCAGTCTAAAGAAGAAGTCTAGGAATTGAAATCATATCTTAAGGATGCTAAGAAATTCATTCAATCATTGAAGGATTGGATTGTTAAATCTAGGGAGAAAAGGAAGGATCTTTGTGATCAGATCAAGCAACAATAGAGTGAAAACATGGATGATGCTCACCTAAATCAGACCTTGAAGGAAATAACTGAAGAATGTGAAAAGGTTTCTAGAGAAAATGCTACCCTGAAGCATGAGATGCAATTTATGGTGATGAAGCTAACTAAAGAGATTGAAGAAAGGAAGAAGAACGAAGAGAATCTAGCTCAGTCCTTAAAAGAGAAATATGATGAACATAAACGAATAAATGAAGAATTCACTCAGCTAGAAAGAGAACTACAACAATCCAGAAATAATGAAGAAGAACTTGGTAAGCAGATTGTTATCCTTAGAAATGAACTTGCCACTACAAATGAGTAGAAAGAAAGGTTTAAGATCAGTTCAGTGAAGCTTAATGAGTTGAATCAAGGACATAAGAGTGGAAATGATAAGAGAGGTCTTGGATATGAAAAGGGAGAAATTTCCAGACCTGGACAAAAGAATTTCAGACAAGAAAATCTGATGAACAAAGGTGGAAGGTATCCACTAAGACAACCCACTGCTCAAAAATTTAATGGATACTATTTTTATTGCAATAAATTCGGCCATATGGCTACTCAGTGTAGAAGTAATATGAAATCAAGAGATTTATTATTTTTTGGTCAGTGTTTCAAATGCAAAAAATTTGGTCATAAATCAAATGAATGAAGAAATGTGTCAAACTACTCTATCAATAGAAATAATGTTGAATGTTACACATTGGGAAGACTTGGGAATATTACTAATCAATGCAGATCAAGAAGAAATCAATGGAATGATTGGTATGGACAAGGAAGTATTGTGTGCTACAATTGCAATAAGTTTGGTCACATTGCAGGATTTTGCAGAAACAAAACTGTGGATAGAAGAGGTTCGGTATATAGAGGAAAAAATATACAGGGAGATGACAAAGGAAAAGGAAAAGTGACTATAGATGAGATAAGAGATGAGATGAAGAACACATGGGTAAGGAAGAATGATTCTGATGTTGGAAATGGTTCTGCACTGGAACTTGCTTCTGGTAATACTTATGGTAAGACTTTCGGTAATTGATTTAAGGCCAATGGCCTAGGGGGAGTTTTTCAAGAAAATATTTCCTCCCTTATTTGTGGATGGTACTGAAACACGAAAAAATGGTCAAGAAGGTGTATTTATGATGTGTAGAGGTTTTGGAGAACATTCACAAGAAAAATCAGAGAATTCATAGGTCCACAAAAAATATTTATGTCACTCGTTGAGAAAATAGAGCACTCATAAAACCTAGGGAAAATACATTTATTGCACGTATGCGAACTATAAATATCAAGTTGGAACCATCACTTGTCACTTTGCATTGAAGAGGAGAAGACAAAGAGCACTCATTAGAATAATTTTGAAGTAGAGAAGTTGATTCGCCATTGAAACTCAAAATCTATCAGGTATTTCAATTGCCTTCAAAATTTTCATTTTATTTGGTGTGCGGTTGTTAAACCTAAATACAAAAAGGAAAATGGAACAAATCAAAAGGTCAATCATTTTGGATGAATACAATAGTGGAAATATTAGGTCCATGAGGAATCTATTATTACCCAATGAATTGAAACAATTGAGAGAAGCCAAACATAGGAATTTGGATATTTGGAATGAGTTTCTCTACTTTGAAAATGTGAAATTTGTCAAATTCATCTTGAGCAGATTGCATGATGATTGAAAGAAATTATTGGATATAGCCCTTTGGAATGCAAAGTTCCTATAATTGAGGTAAAAGGTAAAGAAAAGGAGAATGTGGATATTCTAGATGAAGAATCTGATGAAGAAACTGAGGATCCATAGAAAAATGAATCAGAACTAGAAAAAGCTAGTGAGGAAGAAGATGATCTGACAAAGGAAAAGCTACATCAACTTATTCAGGAAGAAGGTGGAATACAAAAGATCACCAAGTTATGGTCTGTCAGACCATAATATGATGAAGATATTATTTTGAGTGTATTAAATGCTCATGTTCAACATTGCAAGATCAAATTGAAAAGTTTGCAAAACATTCTACTTGAGGAAATGATTGAATGTAGTAAAGAAAAAATGAACTCTGAAGATAAAGAGAAAGAAGAAGGTGAAGTTATCTCTCACTTGAAGGAGAATTTTAGAGTATCACTTACCAAACTAAAGAAGAAAATGAATGAATTGAGGCAATGCATAAATTCAACTATTGCATCTGTTGGCCCCATGTTGTTAGTAATTACAAAGAGAAATTAGAACAAATTGAAACAAAGCTGAAATAGATTTGACATGTTTCAGGATCAGGATGGCACCATCAAAAAAAGAATTTGGGAGCTACAGTGTGAACACACCAATTTCAATTCACCAAGAACACACTTATGGATACCTTTTGGAAGGTGAAGGATCTAACCGAATGTAGATTGGAGCAGATGGTGGAAATATTAAGGAAAGGTGAGAAACTTGAAGAAGCAATTACAATTCTAGAATTTTTAACTGAAATTGTCAACAAAACATCCAAAAATAATAGTCTGATCATTATCATTGGGATAAAACTAGATTCTTGGAAGAAATTCTTTCCGGAAATAAGAAAAATCATAAGATAATTTTCTAAAGTAGCAGTCAATTGTTTTCAAATTTTTGAAATTTTGGTCTAAGAGGGAGAGTTATTGGTATATAATCCGAAGTTTGAAAAAATTTGAACACATGTTTTGTATTTTTGGCACATGGTTTCTATGCTTTGTCATTGATGTCAAAGGGAGAGAGAATGCAGTGAAATATGCCTTATAAATCTTAGGGGGAGAGAGTGCAGTAAAGTTCTACAGCGTACTTATAATGACTCTGACACTTAGTCATTTTTCACTAAGTGTTGCCATCAATGCAAAAGGGGGAGATTTTTGGCATACGACTTGTAAGTGTTGTCATTGATGGCATCCTAAGGCATGCATCCGATCTACTATATAGTTCTGGTTTACACCGATAGAATAGGGTGAAGAACAGGGCATCTGGTTATAGGCATAGAAGTTGATCTAAATACCTCATCGGACTATTATTTTGGGTTGTGGATCTCTAAGGAAGATTTTTTTATTTGTGTCTTGCCTTATTCATGAAGTATATTGATACGCATTCATTGGTATGCTATCTACGAGATTCATTGCACTAATTTGTTGTTTATTTGTGTTAGAAGGTCGACCTGGTGAATATAGTAATCACGAATGTATAATGAGTAATTAATTAAATGTTTTCATGCTCTATTATGTTTTTTTTAGGTCCTCTCTTTGTCTTAATAGACTTTGGAGGATGCGCATAAAGAATTAGTAGTGGATCTAGCCGACATTTAAGAAGAAATTAATGCTTTATGAAGCCAATATAAGAATGATCAAATCCTTGATAGTGGATACATATGAGATCGGTTTTATCATTTTGTAGGTATCATGTGTGGAGAAGTGTGAGAAGACAGTGAATATGTGGAATATGGTGCAAAATTTAGCAGAATAATAGTGAAAATTTGTCTATGTGTGATGTGAAGAGCAGAAAAGAGCAGAGCAGAGAAGAGTGAAGTACTGAGTTAGAAAGGAGATCCAAAATTCAATCTATGAGCTTCACCAAAACTGTAACCTGGCATGAATAGATGCTACTATCTCAATTCATCCTTCAGATTTTTTTAATATAAAATTTTGTAAGGCAGCGAGCCTTCTCTTTTGAGCAGTGAGCTCTAGGCAGTGTGCCTGAATGCAAGTGCATTCCTTTTGTAAAACTTTATTTGAGTACTCAAATTGAGGATTAACCTCCATGGTGGTTTTTCCCCTAACAGGGTTTCCATGCAAAAATATATGTGTTATGGTGTTATGAATGTTTCCTTTGAATGATTGCATCTTTATTTTAATGCAATATCAAAATGGTTTGAGTTTTAGATTAATAAAGTTAAGATTTATTGAACACTGATTCATCCCCCCCTCTCAGTGTTCCCTTGAGTCCAAGAAAAAATATTTAGTGGAAAGAGGTACAATTAGAATAAATAGAAGAGGGAAAGAACAAATAACAAGATAGGATTAGATGGTGGAAGGGATAGAGAGACAATTCATTCTTGTTGATTATGAATTAGAGTTGTTCAAAAGGATGCAAGGTTTGAAGCAGGTTGTTAGTTCTATCAAAGACTATATACGAAATAGTTTTATAAGGTGCAACATAGGGAAAGGGATCCCCAAAGGTTTATGATGATTGTGGGATATTTATAAAACTTGAGGGATCTTAATAGGTGCGTTTCCCCATGTATTTCATTAGAAAAGAGATCACAAGGTGTAAAAATTGACTTTCAACCTCAATGGTGAGTCAACTAGACTTGGATCTCAGTCCTTAGTACAATAGGATAGATCTAAAACTAGATTGAAATGATTTGAAATGTTCAAACCAAACAAACAATTTAAGACCTAATACCTAGAATGTATATTCCCAAATGTACAAAAATGGAAATAACAGTTTGTAGGTAAATCTGAGAAGGGTCTAATGGCATGTACCTATCACCAAATGTTGATTTTGAGAGCTTCTAAGGGAATGATTCACCCTTGGGAAATGAGTCATTTTTAAGGCTTCCAAAATAAATTTTGATAGTCCTCTAATGCTAGATCTTGGATTTTGTTTGGCACAGGTCCCATTGTCTAAAAGTTGGATATAAATTCTACAACTTAGTTTTTGTGGCTTATCAACAATGATGAAAAAATATGCAACAATGTAAAATTTCTCCTTCAAGATCTCTTCAAATCTTCATCAACTTGTAATTTTCACATACACACAAAGAGGGAAGATTGTTTTATTTGTATGGGGGTTTTCCTTGGTCAAACCCCAAGTTTGGTAATTAAACCTTGATAGTAAGATAATGAAAAAGGAAGGACATGACGAATGAAAAATGTTTGATACAACTCACAACCCTTCAATGGCTTCCCTTAGAGAACTAAATTCAAACACATCACTCCAATGAACTTTATGTTTCTTTGGTTGATCGATTTGGATACTTAAAATCCTTGGATGCTTTAGGATCAACAATGCATATTAGCCTTCACAAGATGACATGAACACACATAAACTTGAACATGATGTTAGGATCTTTGATTATTGAAATAAATGATTAATAAATATACTCTTGAATTCTCTTGATAATAATACTTTCTCGTAGGATATCCTTCATAAAGTGTGTTATATTTCAAATGATAAAAAGGCTATGTATTTATAGGTGTTTACATAATTTCTCAAAAAATAGATTCCAAAATTCAACAATTGTAAATTGAATTTAAATCATTAAAATGCAGCCAAAAACATATTTTAAAATGGGTCTTAGCACTTAAAGGGGACCAATTTGATGGAATCTTAATTTTTTTTCCTTTGCTTCCATTTCAAATCTTGCAAAATTTGTTTTAATCCCTTGTCTTGGGGCTTAGGGTTATGTTTTTCATCAATATTTAGGGTTGGTGTTGTCAAAACCCTTCCAAATTAACCTTTAAGTCTAAAACCTGTGGAAACTGTTATATTTCATTATTGACCTTCTGAAGCAGGTTTTTGGTCATCTAGGTTGTGACTTATGTTATTGAGCTCATTCTTTTACCAGCCCCTTGATACTCATGTTCCTCGTCATTGCCTGTGGTCATATTAAAAATATCATTTTATTTATATGGGTTGAAATATGTCTAGATTTTGTTTTGTTCCTAAGTTTGGATTAATTTTTCCAATTGTGGGCCTAGGGTGTTAAACCATTGTAAAATATTTATATCAGATTTTAAAAATCTTAAACAATTTTGTTTCAAAGTTGCAAACAGGAGAAATTGGTGAAATCGAGTAAAACCAAATTACCACTGAAGCATGCCAAAATGGACTTAGATCTTTGCAATAATAAATGAGATGTATATTACTACACTTTAAATGAGTTTTTTCAGCATATAAGGGTGATTCCACTATACTAGTTTACAATTTTTTGCCAAACTGGACATTGAACTGATTTTTTTAACAAAATCTTCACTTTCAGGCACCTATAGCTGCTAAACCATGAGGAATTTGAAGATGATGCAAACTAGTGATTTGTGAAATTTTATTTGTAGATTCTAAATATATATCTTTAAAATATTTTGGAATTAGTTTGCATTTCTTTTTCCATCTCCTTTGGAAACTAGTTTTCAACAGTAAACACCATTTTTAAAGAGTGGTGTTCACTATATACAACATAACCTTTTTTTATGAAGGATAAAATTCTATTTTTTTCAAATTTAGATTTGTAACTATGATGTCTAGCACTTTCATTTTGTTTCATAGTGTTTTATTGGATATTTTTTTCTTAATCAATTTTTGAAGTCAAACCAATTACAATTTAGACATAGGCAAACCATATACAACATAAATTTTTTGTATGTATCCAAATTCAATTTATTTTTTTGTTGGATCAAGGACATCAATACCTAGCATAGACATATTTTACAAATTTTATTTTTGGCAATCTACTATTTTTCCACATGTGTAGAATAGAGAGCTTGATTTTTTGGTGAAAAACCTACATTCACAAGAAATAAAAAATAAATATAATAATCAAATTAAATAAATTTAAAATTATACTTTTTGGGAATCTTATAATAAGGACTACACACTTACAATTTTTATTTTTTTAAATGAATTCAGTTGATCCCCCAAAAGGTAAATTGAAAGTGGTTTTTTATCAACATTTTGATAGGTGTAAAGGAGACTCCGTTATAGGTATCATTTAACATTAGCGAGGTTCTATCCAAGGGGTTTTGATCTAAGGTGGTTTGATCAAACCTTGTTCAATTGGAATCCTTTAAATTGAACTTTTCAAGGCTTAAATCATTATATTTTCTAAAAATATGTGATTTTAGCAAACATCAGGATATCCCAAAAAGTGTAAAGCACTATTGTGGGATCACCCATAAACTATCCCAAAAAATCTAATAACAACAAAAAATATCTTTTATAGAATTCACAAAGCTTAAACCCAAACGAGAGCTCAAATTTACAAAATTTTATAGTTGCAACTTCACCTCAATTTCTTCAAAAAGGAATATAAGTGTTTTTCTATAGAAAATAAATGGAAAATAATTCCAAGACAGTAAAAATCATTGCCTTGAAGCTGCCCATTAATTATTTTAACCCAAAAAGATAAAAAACACAAATACTTGCAAACCTAGGGCCAACCGACAACATAAAAAACATGGAATTTTTGCCCAATTTTTGACTAAGGTTTTGGAACATAAAATAGCTACTCAAAACATGAAATAAAAACAACATATATTTTCTTACTTCTTATTTTAGCTACATAAAAATATGGAAATGCACCCACAACAAACCCTCACACAAACCCTTGCAAAATACTAAAATAAACTAGTGAATCTAACTCCAATCTACATAATGGAAAACTCTGAATGAGATTTCCCTTTGATGAACCTCAGACTCCCATCCTCAAGCCACTTAGAAACCTATTAACTCCCATTATTTAGTATCCTTCTCCATAGGTTTTCTAGCTTCTGAAGAAAATAGCACAAGCTTAAATGACAAGATAAAATGCCAACAAAAAAGTCAAAAATCACTATAAAAGGCACAATGTTCAAAAAATTATTTTGGGTGCAAAACTCCCACGCCAAAGGAGAGGGAATCTTGAAATTTAAGTTTTTTAATTGCTTTTCCAAATATCCACCTCCATTTCCACCTCTCGAAGAGAAATTGCCATTTAATCCATCTTTTTTATTTGAGTTCAACAAGGCTAATAACTACTGATTTTGAGCTTCTCCAAGACCCATGCCCTTTTTGGCTCCAAATATTTAAATTTACACTTAATAATTTTTCATTAAAATTGTATTTAATTATTTCACCATAAAGGACATTATTTTCCCAGTTTGTCTACAAGACTTGGCTTACTTAATTAGGATAATCGACCTTACTAAAAATATAAACTACTATTTTTAGAAAAAAATGATTTTTGTAAAAAAAGGGACATGACAAGTCCGTCCTTCCAAAAATTTCTTGTCCTCAAGCAATTTTAAACATATATCTCCAAGATTATGTAGCCAAGTTGATTAAGCATACCAAGCCTTGATCCTATATTTGCATGAAGTTGCTTCTTCTTCCCAAGCATATTGATAAATTCTTGGAAAGTGTACCCGTGCTCTATAATTTTGTGAAGATGTTCAATGTGAAACCTATTATTCAATATTCCCTGAGGTTCTTTCCCATTCCTTCCATATTTTCCCATCATTAATCTCCTCTTTGCAACTCCTTTCAAAAAATGTGTATGAGCATTGTCACTAAGAAAGCTAAAACAAAAGCCCTTGCAACCTTTATTAGAGATGATAATCTGATTTATGCAGCCTATAGGATGATTACAACAGAAAAAAAATCCCATATAATAGTGGATACCAAACTTGTAATCAATTCCCTTCTTTACCTTTGGAGTTGTGGAGTCACTCCCTACATAATACATCCCAAAATGCTTATTTAACCTTACCTTTGTTTGAAACATGCTTGATGCAACTTAGGATTTGAATTGGAAAAATCATAGTACATATGAGTTAAAAAAAAATACACCATACAACAAAATTCCAGTGTTCCACAGGGACATGTCTCCCCAAAAAATCTAGTCATCCCCCCGACCCAGACGTTTCAGAGACTTGGGGATGACTGAGAAATGTGCCCCCGCCATCCCCCCACCGCCATTGGGACTTGGGAGACTTCGAGGAAATGACGGGGACTCCTAGACATCCGCAAGACATCTTAGGGAGTTCTAGCCATCCCTCAAGCATCTCAGAGATGCCCAAAAGTCCTCGCGCTGGGATGTGCAAAAAAGCAATTTGAAAAAAAAAAATTCTTTTACTTTTCTAGGAATGTGAGCCTTGGGTCGAACCCTAAATGCTTGTGGGACCCTTCTAAAATCCTTTAAGCTAAACAAAACACTCTCATTCTTCATTTTTTTTCTCACATATGCCATTTCACATTTGATGTTTTGTAACTCATTGTATCATCTTTATGATATGATATTATGATTTTTCATTTTTTCATTTTGTACTTATTTTGATATCAATGTATCATGCTACTCATTGTAATCATATTTATGATATGATATTATGATCTGACATGCCATATTTTTGATATTCATATAATAGAAATCTCAAATTCGACAATTTCATTTGTCAAATTTTAATATTTTATTTACTTTTAGTCTGTTAGTAATAGTGTTCAAGTATTTAAAATGTTAGTATTTGCAATTTTACTAATTTTCCAAAGTTTAATTTGAAATTTTATTCTTAAACATCTTTTTATAACTAGTTATTCAAGTACCATACGTATATCAGCACCGCCCCTCGCCGTCCCCTCGCCGCCGTCCCCCCACCGTCTCTCTGTCGTCCCCAAACTTAGACCCTTTTTCCCCGCGTCCTCGAGACACATCCCCAACAGGGGATGTGTCCCCATTAGGAAACTCCGTGGAACACTGCAAAATTCCAAACTCCACCAAAATCTGAAAATTGATTTTGCAAAACAAATGCCTTTTTGATGGAAGACTATGCACATTTTGAATCCTTCTTTAAGCACACATTGATCTCCACATACAATTTTCACCATGTAAGTAGAAAATAATTTTATTTCAAAATATTATATATTAGGTGACTTACTGATGTTCTTGATAGCTCCTACCATGAAACACTTCCAAGAGAATTTCCTACTACAAGACAAATAGTGTTCTAGATTTCTAGCTAGAAGTGTACTCTCATTTGGTAGATTGAATTTAAGACTTCTAAAACATTTTCTGATGTTATGAGTGATATTTTCTACCATTAGGACTGTTATAACATCCATTACATCCTCTACCATATGCATTACATTTTTTACAAAATGATCTTCCATTCACCACTTCAATGTTGAGATAAATATCATGGAAATGCATAACAATAGATCCATTCATTACCTCATCCTGTGAGTAGTCATTTTCAGCCTCTTGGATTAGTTTTTATGATCCAAAATATAGTAATGAAGTGATCATACAACAAAAACAACATTCATTCCATGGAACTTTTATTTCCACAAATAAAATCAACAACTTATTCTATTTGAAGATGTTATACTCCCTAGAATCATTCATTGGCATGTACTTGACTTTCTTCACAAATCCATTTAAAATGTTAGAGAAAATTCATTATCAACAAAATCTAACATGATGGAAAAACTTTGACCTTCTTATTTTCAAAGGAAGATTTATTTTAAACTTCTTATTATACCTTGCAAGGATTTCCTCTGAAACTCTGAACTTCATGTTGCCAAGTTTCTTGATTTCTAATCTTTGCAATGAAAACCAAATAATTATCTTTCCTTTAGCACCATAGACTATAGTAGATCCATGCGATAAATATGAAATATTACCTTCATGTAAATAATTAGTTACCTTTTCAACCTTTTCCAACTCTTCTTGTGAAATTTCTTTGAGCATGCTTTGAGAAATGATAGCTCGAGTCAAATGTGTGATGCTAGTCTCCAAACATTGTGCCCAATTAAAGGACTCTTGTTGCTGAAAAACACCAATAGCTCTATCCATATTTTTTTAAAGAATATTCCAACCCTTATTTGAAGTCAAAACATTATCATCAAAAATGAAATAAAAATTTCTGATCGAATTTTCCATGAATTGCAAAATCAAACTGTAAGGCAAGATCTTGTACTTCACATGCTTCTTGCCAATGGATGACTGAGAGTAGCATATCAATAGATCAAAATACGAGAAAAATTTAGAGTGTTTGCAACCAATGGCATGTTGGATTCTCCACTCCATAGATTAATCTAGAAGCATATATTTGAAAATTTTCTTTTGCTGATTTGGAAATAGTGAAAAATTAATATATGATTTATGATGCCCATCAAAGAATTTCAGAACTTGCATACTCTCAATCAATAAACATTTTTCTGCCCACTTAGTTTCTCTTGCAATAACATACTCTTCTACAAATTGATGCAATAAATCTGAAATAATAATTTCCAAACATGAGTTGATTACCTCTATAGGCTTCTCAAATATCTTCACCCATTGTTCTTTAAAAAAAAAAGCCATTGCATCTCTTGGAACTATGATATAGAAGTCCTTGCATGGCTTGTGTTCACCCAAAAAGATGTCCAACCTTCATAACTTCATAATTCTAGAGGCTTGTAACATTTCATCCTTTATGCCTTTCTTGTAGCTACATATCCAAAATTTCATAACATAATTAGTCACAAAATAATGATCATTGAAAGGATTCCTCTTTTTCTTATCATTATCTAGCATTAAGTATTCCAAGTTGGTTGTTTCCTTTTGGCCATCACCCACAATATGGTCTTCAAAAGTGGTATTTAACTCCCATGAGTGATCTATGTACCATAAACATTGTCTCATTGTAAAATGGTTATAATTCTCAACAAATTCCATGTGATTCCATATGCTAGAACAATTTGAAACATGAAACCAAGAACCCACATCCTCTAAACTACAACCTGTGCCACTTACTCTATCACTTAATTTTGCAAGCCTTTCTTGATGACAATATTTTTGTATGTGCATGGAAAGTGGCAATAAATCTAAAAGTTGAAAATATTTTCCATACCTTGTGCTACAAAAGAAGAGTTCATGCTTCTCTTGGGAATTGATTTATATGGAGACATCACCATGCTTCCACTACACTACTTTGAAGCTGAAAACATGTGTATCCACCCACATTATGATTTTTTTCAAGTTCCCTGGATCCCACAATATTATCCATGAGATATTTGACAATTGGGAAGAATGATTTCCTTCCCATCCTATATCGATTATTGCTGATTTGTACACTTTTGGAACATTTGCAGTAATATCCTCAAAATTAAATTCACTGACAAGTAAAGATTTAACTAAATCTCTTTCCATGAAAACATTCTCATTTATATGGATCTGTTTTAGAATAACCTCGCATACCTAAAATACTTCATGGGGAATATGTGGCTGCTTTATTTCTTTTTATTTCCCCATAAGTTTTTGGTCTTCCTTAATCATGCATGTGTTGTCCTTATTTTGTAATAATTTGGGTTCCTCTGTATTCTTTCCTTCCTCCCTAATTTCAAAAATATTTTCTTGACATTCAAAAACTTCATTTGTTAATAAAGTATGATCTTGAATAATCAAAGAGTTTTTATCTTCTAGGTTTAATATGCATTCTTTTGGTTTTTCCCCCTTATTTTTCTTAGAGACATCCTGTAACTCCATTTTCATTTGTTCTTCATGTTTTTTGGTATTTTCAGCCTTTTCCATAATAACTCCTTCCTTTCTTCTTTTCTTGAAGTAATATTCAAATGATACTTCAAATTTTTCCTCTGAAAGGTACTCCTCAAAAGTTCTAAAAACCACTCCTTTATGCAAATATTTCCTAGTGAACTCTACATATTCATAAAATTTGAGGGTTTATTTTGCAACTATACATTTCATAAAATATTGATCAAACCATCCTGATACTTTGGAAGCTAATATATCATTTTCCAAACCCCTGAAAATAGACTTGTTGAAATCTCCCATGATCAGCTTTGTAGAACCCTTCAAGATAGAAAGATCTTAGCTCTGATACCACTGTAATATCCCTTGTAAAATATTTATATCATATTTTAAAACTATTAAACAATCTTGTTTCAAAGTTGCAAACAAGAGAAATTGGTGAAATTAGGTAAAACCACATTACCACTGAAGCATGCCAAAATGGACTCAGAACTTTGCACTAATAAATGAGATGTATATTATTGTATTTTAAATGATTTTTTCAGCATATAAACTGTCCCAAAAATTTTGATAACAACAACAAATATCTTCTATAGCAATCACAAAGCTTAAACCCAAACAAGAGCTCGAATGTGCACAATTTTATAGCTACAACTTCGCCTCAATTTCTTCAAAAAGGAATACAAGTGTTTTGCTACATAAAATACATGGAAAATCATTCCACAACAGTAAAACACATGGCCTTGAAGCTACCCATAAATTATTTTAACCCAGAAAGATAAACAACACAAAAACTTGCAATCCTAGGGCCAATCGGCAACATAAAAAGCATGAAATTTCTGCCCAACTTTTGACTAAGGTTTTGGAACATAAAATTGCTTCTCACAACATGAAATAAAAGAAACATATATTTTCTTACTTCTGATTTAAGCTACAAAAAAAATCTGGAAATGCACCCACAACAAACCCTCACACAAACCCTTGCAAAATACTAAAATAAACTAGTGAATCTAACTCCAATATGCACAATGGAAAACATTGAATGAGATTTCCCTTTGATGAATGTCGAAATCCCATCCTTAGCCCACTTAGAAACCTACAAACTCCCATTATTCAGTCTTCTTCTCCATAGGTTTTCCAGCCTCTGAAGGAAATAGCACAAGCCTATGAAAAATGACAAGATAGAATGCAAACAAACAAGTCAAAAATCACTATAAAAAGCACAATGTTAAAAAATCTCTTTTGGGTGCCAAAATCCCATGCCAAAGGAGAGGGAATCTTACAATTTAAGGTTTTTAATTGATATTCTAAATATGCACCTCCACTTCCACCTCTCGAATAGAAATTGCCATTTAATCCATCTTTTTTATTTGAGTTCAAGAAGGCTAATAACTGCCAATTTTGAGCTTCTCCAAAACCCATGCCCTTTTTGGCTCCAAATATTTAAATTTCCACTTAATAATTTTGTATTAAAATTTTATTTAATTATTTCACCATAAAGGACATTATTTTCCCAATTTGTCTCTACGACTTGACTTACTTTATTAGGATAATCGACCTTACTAAATATAGAAACTATTATTTTTAGAAAAAATGCTATTTTTAAAAAGGGACATGACACCCATGCATTCATGTCCTTATCCATCGTGTGCCTAGTTGGGCCCCTCTTTTAAAACTAAAATTTATGGCATGTGCATAAATTAGGTTATGTGATGTTTGTTCGATCATCATGAGAAAATCACAACTACTCTCAGTGCCCCCGCTCCATTTTTATTTTTCATTATTTTATTCTAATGGGCTAATGGGTGCAAGTGACATGTCTTCTACACTAGTGGGCCTAGGTTCCTTTGGGTGATCTATGAATGGTATCAAAATGGAATCAATGGGGGTTGGGTGACATGGTTTCATCTTAACTGCTCCCTGCCATCCCATCCAGTTTTATTTTATATTAAAGAAATGTCATAGGCTAGCAGGAAAACAGACACCTATTGCTTCATGGAGGGACCCTCTAGGCTTTGGAGACGACACAAAATTTATGGAGAAAGGATCAACGGTTGATGGTGGGTGACGTGGGTCAATCTTGACCACTCCCCTCCATCCCATGAGAGGCCTGCTCGTGCCCTTCATTTCTTAGCGGGGAGGTGAGCGATTGCCATGTTGAATAATCTGATGGGATAAAGGAACATTAATAGACGCAAAAATGGAATATTGATAAAATTAGCCAAGGATACATTAGGATTAAAATTCTGCCATATTTGAATTGATTTCTCCTACACGTGTTCGATATATGATATGTATTTTTTGATCTTGGTTGTAATTTTTGTTAGGGTTTTGTACATGTGGGAAGGTGATACAAAGTCAAGGTAGGGTACGAGCTGATGGTTTGAGATTGAATCTTGTCCATTATTTGTCATCCTGATTTATCGAAGGCACAAGTGGGTAATTAATTATAGGCGAACGGGAAAACATGACACTATAGGCTTTCTTAATTACTAAGTGGGTAATTAAGTGTGCTGATAGAGTGGATGTCTATCCACATGGGATTTTCTGATTAGACAAAGTTGAAAGGTGCATGCAGTCAAATTTCTTATAATCAATTACTTTGATTGTAATTATCTGTTGATCCATCTCGATGGATGATCGACATCTCAGATTCAAAATCAAGTGACTGATTGTCAACTTGTTCACACAAGTATTCCTCAAGCATTAATGGTAAGCACACTCAGGTTGGCCAATATAATGAGGATTGACAACTATGTTTTTCTTCATTGTTTGTAATCAAAACACTGAGGAATTAGTTTTAAATTTCATAAAGAAGATGGTGCAAGAAGTTGCAAAGATATTGAGGTAGCCTTTTCCTGGGTGAGTAAGTACTTATACTTGCTTGTTTTGAATTACATATAAGTTTTTTAGCTCTGAAATCCTGGGGTGGTGCATGTTTTATAGTCTGCAATCTCCTTTTAGGTTGATAAGAATTGTGAGATTTTGAGTGTTTTGTTTTGCAAAAAATCCTTTTAGGAACAAACTAGTAAAAATTCTTCCTACAATCTGTGAGATGGGTGAGCCAAGTGAGTCTGTTAAGCTAGTTAGAAGGTCTAGGAGACTTCATCTACAAGAATCTCAAGATGATGTTTCTACAACAAAACTTGGCGTACCTAGAGCTCATGTAACACCAAAGGGTAGGAGGAGTGTCCATGGTAATACTAAGAAGGGTGGTGTCAGGAGCACATATTTTTTGAGGAGCAAGGTTGTTTCAGAAGAATTGGTAAATTTTAGAAATAAGGAATCAATTAAGCTTGTGGAGGAAGCAAGAAGAAGAATAACTATCACAAGGCTTACATGGGATGACACAACTCTCCCATAGAAGTTTCAAATAGCCATTCAGGTGATGAAGGAGATACTAACCCATAGTATGGCAAATAAATACTCACTCTAGAGCCACATGAGGATTCTGATGAGGGGGGAGTATTTTCTTCTCCAATTTTAGCATGAACACGGAGCGGGCAAGAATACTCAAATTTTGATGAATCGGAGTCGCATCTCAGACCTGTTTCTATTTTTTATGACACTGTTGCCACTGAAGTAGGATCATCCTCTTCAGAAAGAATATGGTTTTTGGTTTTTAATCTTGACATGGAAACTCTTCTAGTTGGTGTGAAGGAGAGGTGTTGGACTCCACTAATTCGATGGCATGTATGCCTTTTCTAGATATTATGTGATTTTTTTCCTTGGGTGTTGATGGAGAATATTGTTTGATCAACATGGAAAAAGGATTGTGGAGCTACTATAACAACAAATGATGCCTTTGGGAAGGCTGATTGGTCTTCTTCTACAAACCATGTGAAATTTTGTCTTTCGCTTTCCCTCATTTTGTAATGATTAAATGTAATTGTCTGAGGAATCTCTCGAATTTAGGTGAAATTAAATGTCACATGTAAATAAAATTGTAATTGTAATTTGGGCTTGATGCTTGTTGCTCCCATGCCTCTATAAATGGGATTTCAAGGCCGGTTACAAGGGTTGGATTGTGGTTTGTTTTGGGATTAGTTACACAGGGAATTATATAGGATACTGAATAGCTTAGTGATAAGTCTTAGGTTCAAGTCTGTCAATATGCACATGTAATCTTGATAGTAATACTAGAAATATAGAACATAAATAGTTTAAGTTTGAAACCATCTTTCTTTCCTATGTACTGGTTTTATGGATTATGAATAATATAATCAAGGTTATTTTATTTGTCTCTATCAATTTCTAGTGGATGTGTGGTTTTATTCTTTCTTATTATTTCAAATGATTAATGTAAAATGCTTGAATATGCCAATGAATTTATACTAAACTGAGTACTAGGATGTTCGTAAGAAGAAAAGGTCAAGATATAATGTTAATATATTGTAATGCAACATTTTAGAGCTTCATATAATGTCATATGTGAAAATTATTGTCAAATTATGTGGGTATTGGTACTGAATCCATCCCAATGGATGAGGCACTGGTCTAGGTGAGGTAGTTATTTCACATTGTGTTTATTAACTTAGCCACTATCCATTCACTAAATCAAATTCTATAAAACAAGTTACAAAGATAAAAAGGTTTACTATTCTAATGCTCTAGAAGTAAACTATTATTAAGAAGCAACCAACTTCTTGGATGTACTTTACTAGATGAGCCTGTTTAAGAGAATTAGCTATGTATATTGTAGTGTTATTGATACAAATGGCACAAGAATATTATTATGTGAACAGTGCTAGGATTACCCTCTTGGGTTTCATAGAGCCTAAAATGTAGAAGTAAGGGCCTCATAATCCTTACTTGTTTGTTGGCCAATCCTTACCCTTGCTAATCATTTGATTCTAGAAAATTCATAGGTAAGTGGTAAGATCAAGTTTGGTTCTAAAATAATAACCAACATATTGGTGAATCTACTATAGATAAGCTTGAGAAAAATCTTGTTAGAGGATCATCTTTCCTTAAAATGAGTCATGAAAGTTTAAAAGCGATTTGTAACTATAGATTGAAGAATATCAGGTTGGGTTGCAGATTGTTCTATCAATGAGTCCAATATCTTGCTAGAAAATTCATCTTTCAAATTATTCCATGAATTTTTCGTGTTCCTTTTGAACTTACAAATTCTATTGAGGGTCTATCATGTTTTCATAAGACCTCACTAAATGTAGGTGGCGACTTCGATATTTTTGCACTAGTATGTGTTATTTGAAAGAATCCAATAAAGCAGAGTGAAATTTGCTAAAAAAATAAAATAAATAAAACTTGAGCTCGCATGATAGGAAGCTAAAAGGAAAAGGTTAAAGGACTCTGATGATATAAATTGTTTATGTGTACCTTGATAGTGGAGAATTTTCACAATAAAACTCATCTTCGAATGAGCTTCATATTGTTTGAAGATCAGTCCTCCTTGAAAGGAGGTGGTGACTCTATGCACAATCAGGTGGAATGGTGATAAAAGCTTTAGATCTGCAAAATTTTGTAGTCAGAAGCATAATTCCAGGTAGTTTCAATCACATCCAGGTATTTACCCTGTTCTAGTTTTCATAAAATATAAATTTATGTGGAAACCACACTGGATAATCTTAAAAGAGTTTGTTCCCTATTTAGTGAATTAAGCACTAATAGAGGGAGCAATAGTAGTCATTTTACATACTTCGAAAGTATAATTTGGAATATCTATATTAGGTTGAAGAAGTATGCTTATTTTTGAAATATGCCTAATAGAAGGACTAAGTTATAAATGTATGTGATATTTACACTTTAAATTCATGACTAAATTAAGGAATAAGGCAATGAATAATCAACTGTGAAGTTGATATTTGAGGATTGAATAGGGATACAGTAAAATGTGTCGTTCCCTTGTGTCTCCCTATGAAACATCAAGTAAAAACATGCAGGGCATACAACCTCTTTCATTCCATCAAGGGACATTTTCTCTGAAGAGATATAGGCCATTAGACTGTAGTGGTATTCAAGGTTTCCCTAACAGGATCCCTAATGATATTAGGAAGCATTTTCCTAAATTTATAGGGCAAAGTTCCGAATCAACTTCTAAACATTTGAATGCATTCATGGACTTGATGGGAGATTTTGAAGTAGATCATGAGGATGTTGTCATGAATTTTTTTGTTTAGAATTTAAAGGAAGATGCCAAAGACTAGTTCTCATATTTACCAATATCTTTTATAGCTTCATGGAATGAATTTACCATAACATTTATAGAACAATTCGATGAAAGGATTGATCCCAATTTAGTAAGGAATTTTTTTAGGGAAATCCAAAAGGATGAAGGGGAATTGATCCAAACCTTCTACCTTAGCTTTGTAAAGGAATTAAGAAATATTAATGAAAATATGAGACCCAGTGATGCAAAATGTCTAATTGTGTATCTAGGTTTCTTTGATAATAAGATGGGCTATTTGTTAAGATATAAGGAGCCCTCAACATTGCAACATGCATATAAAATAGCAATGGATATTGAAAATAATAAAATATATTCAATAATGAAGGGATATATGTCTGCAAGTGTTTGTTGTCCTAAAGCACATCATATAAATGAAATTCATGAGAATGAAAGAAGTGATCACGGGATGATGATTTTGAAACTCTTTCACCATTACAACATGATAATCATAGACAGATCCATGATGAACCTCAACAAAGTTTAAGCAATGTTGATCATATGTTTTTTGTTAAAAAAACTGTCTAGCATGAAAAGACATGAGGGAGAATCACCATATGAATTGTTGGTAAATTTATTTGATTCCTTGTTAGAAATTCATCATAAGTTGAGACATGGAGATCTAGTATGTATTGAATTATTCTGTGACATTTATGAGCTAGGGCTTAGTACCTTACCCAAGGAATTGAAACCTTGGGATTTTGATCAAATAATTGGATGGATCAAAATTGCTAAGGAGGCCAAGTATGACTATATAAAAAAATTAAGATCTCAAATGGAAAGTTGTAGTCACCCTATTGATAAGGATCAAAGACCTACCTAGGTAATAGATACAAATGTTTTAGAGGATGAGCATCTATTTGGTGGTGTAGATGAAAACATTGGTATATTTGTAGATGTTGTTGATGCACCTTTGGAAATTGATAACCTAGATAGTGAAAATGAGAGCTCTGATTATTCTTATGAGGGATATGAATCTATTTGTAAAAATGATCTGGAGGCATTCTTCTTACTTGAAGGGTGCAACAATACTAATACTCACAAGGTTTTTTCTTTACCAGTGAATGAAAAAAATACATGTAAAGGATTCTTGGAATGCAATTTAGTTATATCAGAACTAGAAAGTGCTAGTAGTGTGGTTGATGATGAATTCAAAGATAAGACTGTGTGTGTTCAACATCCTAATCCTAAGCATGGTGCTAAGAATGATGAGATTTGTGTTACTAAACAATAAGATCAAGCCCCAATTATTTATGGCTTCCCATATGAAACAAAAATAGAATATGTGAGTTTTTTAGCTGAGATGGAAAGGGTTGTATTTGAAAAGGACTGTATCAAGGAGGAAAGGGGTGAGGAGACATTTATGGTTACTAATGAGAAACATTCAGGTGGTAACAAACTCTTTATTCTAGAGAAAATGCATTCATCAATTGAGGAAAATTTTGGGCACCTTGTTATTGACCTTATCAATCCTAAATTATTTAACCCATCTTATGAGACATCCTTCTTTGAGATGGTTGATGATACAAGAGGTAAACTCACCCATATTAATGAACCTAAAATGGAAATATTATTTGATGCTTGGGATGGTTTGGATAATGATATTTATGGGGACATCCATGATTAGAATGAGATCAAAATTACTATGGGTTTTGATGAATCAATTTTCCATAGGAGTGAAACATGTAGTATCATGATTGGTTTACATTTCTCTGGTGAGTGTGAACACCAGCTTGAAAGGATGCTTGTAAAGGAGAATTTATTTCTCCTAACACAAAATGAATGTGTGTTTGGGGTAGGATCACAATCTGATGATGGTCTCAAGATTTTATATAGGCTTCCTAATAATTCTGAGATATCAGAAGTAGAACTACAATATCACCCCAAAGGGATAAGATATGTGTCTATGAATGTGAATCATGAAAGGAGTATGTATGAGGGTTTTCAGTTTGGTGACCAAAATAAGTTTGGTATTAGCCCTTATGGAAATAGTGATCAAGTGGATTATGAGTATTTCAAATTTCCAGTCTAGTTAATGGAAAACTTGTCGAAGTATGATTTGGAGTTGAACAAGACATAATGCTACATTGATTTTGGATTCCAATTAGCATTCGATTATGGTTTTAAATTGGGTAGGGTTAGTAATGATATCAATAAGTTTAGACATATGTCTGGATTGATAAATCACATAGATTATAGTAGTATTAGTTATTGGAAAATTATTTGTAACATTTCTAGTCTGAATCCAATAGATACAACAAAAAATAAAGTTTTTGATAGAGGAAAGAGGTGGTTTTAGGTTTTGGTGGCCTAGGGCCACAAATTTGAAGCTAAAGCCTATTAAATTACAAGATGCAGGTTGAAAGCTTGCACTTTAGGAAAGGCTTTTAGGAAAATTGTGAAGTTGGATCATTTTTTACAAATATGTAGATGTTGTACATATGTTGGTTATTTTGGTCTAGTCTTCTTGCCTAGTTCTGGAAGGTCCTAGTTTTGATTTTATTTGTCTAGTCTACTTCAACCTGAGATTCTTGGATCTCACCATGCATGTGAGAGGCATGTGTCCCCAATAGAAGCCACTAATGGAATATTTTAAAAAATTCCTTTGGTTCCATTTCAAATCTTGCAAAATTTATTTTAATCCCTTGTCTTGGGGCTTAGGGTTATGTTTCTCATTAATGTTTAGGGTTGGTGTTGTCAAAACCCTTCCAAATTAACCTTTAAGTCTAAAACCTATGGCAACTGTTATATTTCATTATTGGCCTTCTGAAGCAGGTTTCTAGTTGTCTAAGTTGTGAGTTATGTTATTGAGCTCATTATTTTATCAACCCCTTGATCCTAATGTTCCCGATCATTACCCATGGTCATATTAAAAATATCTTTTTTTTTATACAGGTTGAAATATGTCTAGGTTTTATTTTGTTCCTAAGTTTAGATTATTTTTTCCAATTGTGGGCCTGGGGTCTTAACCCATGCATTCATTTCCTTAACCATCGTGTTCCTAGTTAGACCCTCTTTAAAACTAACATTTTCAGCATGTGCATATATTAGGTTATGTGATGACTGTTTGATCATCATGAGAAAATCACAACTACTCCCCGCACCCCCACTCTATTTTTATTTTTCATTGTTTTATTCCAATGGGCTAGCAAGTGAAAGACACATGTCTTCTACACTGGTGGGCCTAGGTTTCTTTGGGTGATTTGCAAATGGTATTAAAATCAGTTTTCATTGGGTGATGTGGTTTCATCTTAACCACTCCCCACCACCCCGTTTGATTTTATTTTATATAAAATAAATGTCATGGGGTAGTAGGTGCACTGACACCTATTGCTTCATGGAGGGACCTACTAGGATTTGGAGACAACAATCATTTTATGGAGCAAGGATTGACTATCGATGGATGATGATGCAGGCTGATCCTGACTACTCCCTGCCATCCCATGAGAGGATTGCTTGTACCCTTCATTTCTCAGCAGGGAGGTGAGTGATTTCCACGTGGAATAATCTGAGGGGCTAAAGGGACATTAATAGAGGAAAATATGGAATGTTGATAAATTTAGTCTAGGATACATTAGGATTCAAATTATACCATATTTGAACTAATTTCTTTTGCACGTGTTTGGGATATGATAGGTAATTTTTGATCTCGATCATCATTTTTGCTAGGGTTTTGTACATGTGAGAAGGTGATACTAAGTTGAGGCAAGGTACAGGCTTATGGTTTGAGATTGAATCTTGGTCTTTCTTTTTCGTCTTTATTGATTGAAGGCACAAGTGGGTTATTTCCCAGGGTGAGCGGGAAAACATGACACAATAGGATTTATTAATTACTAAGTGGGTAATTAAGTGTGTTGACAGAGTGGATGTCTATCCACATGGGATTTTTTTATTAGATAAAGGAAAAAGGTGCATGCAGTCATATTTTTTATAATCAATTACTTTGATTGTAGTTATCTATTGATCCATCTCGATGGATGATTGACAACTTAGATTCAAAATCAAGTGACTGATTGTTAGCTCGTTCACACAAGTATTCCTCAAGCATTAATGGTAAGCACACTCAGGTTGGCCAATATAATGAGGATTGAAAAATATGTTTTTCTTCATTATTTGTAATCAAAAAATTGAGGAATTTTTGTTTGAAGTTCGTAAAGAAGATGGCGTAAGAATTTATAGAGATATTGAGGTAGGATTTTCCTTGGTGACTAATTACTTATAATTTCTTGTTTTTAATTACATGTAAGTAAGTTTGTTAGCTCTAAAATCTTGTGGCGGTGCAGGTTTTATAGTCTATAATCTGCTTTTAGGTTGATAAGAATTGTGAGGTTTTGAGTGTTTTGTTCTGCAAAAAATCCTTTAAGGACCAAACTATTAAAATTTGTACCTACAATCTATGAGATGGGTGATCCAAGTGAGTTTTTTAAGCCAATTAGAAGGTCTAGGAGACTTAATCTGCAATAATCTTAGGATGATGTTCCTGAAACTGAACTTGGCATACCTAGAGCTCCCGCAATTCCAAAGGGCAAGAGGAGTGCCCATGGTAAAACTAAGAAGGGTGGTCTGAAGAGCACATATCACCTAAGGAGAAAGGTTGTTTTAAAAGAATTGGTAAAGTTTAGAAAGAAGGAATCAATCAAGCCTATGAAGGAAGCAAAGAAGAAGAATAAGTATCACAAGGTTTACATGGGATGACATAACTCTCCCATAGAAGTTTCACATATCCCTTCTATAATGACGTTAAATTCTTGCAAACATCAACAACTGATTAGTTGTACCTACAAGTTAGTGAAAACATCAAACAATGAAAATCAAAGGAGAAACTAAAGGAAAAGGAAGAAACTGAAAAGATCTCACCCATTCCTATGCTCCATGACTGACTTCCATTGTACCTACTCAAGCTTTCTATGAAATGGATGCCCTCGGATTTGTGAGCAACTCTATGTGCCTAGCCTTAGGAAAAGCCTTTGAAGGATTAATATGCAAACTAACAAATTCAATCCTAGTATGCAAATAGTGATTAAGCCTAAAGATAACAAGAATGCATATAATAAGAATATCTTAAGCAAATGATCGGATCTGAAAATGAGATCAAGATTGTCATTTTATAGAAAATGCAATCTTGAACGGACGACCAAGATGAGAGAATTAAGGAATGCCCTAGAATCAAAGGTCAAGATTCAATAAGGCAACTCCTAATTAGGGTTAGGGAAAAATACCCATATGTGTGAATAAGATTTAATTAAATGAATTAAATCAAAACTGAATGTGACAGTTGAGATGAAATTAGTAAAAATTAGAAGACAAGAGGATGAGATTTTATAAAATCAGTAATTTTAGAAATTACTTGATTTGTAGAAGAATAATTCCATTTTGAATTAAATTAATTCAAAATATGGATTTTGTGAGATAAGAAGTAATTAATTTTTGAAATTAATTACTAAATGAAGAATCAGTTAAGTATGTGAGAGATTTTTAAATCATTTTGTTTTATTTAAAAATATAGAAGTGTCACATGCCACAATTAAATAATTGAAATAATATTTTAATTTAGAAGAAGTAGTTAATTAATTAAATAAATTAATGACTTTATTTAATTAAGAGAAGATTTAGGAATTAGTGACATATTAAATAAATATATTAAAATATATTCATTTAATAATCAAGAGGACATTAATGATAAGGATTAATTAAATAAATAAGATTTTATTTAATTAAGAGAAGATTTTGACAATTAGTGACATATTAGATAACTAAATTAGATTTTATTTATTTAATAATCATGAAGAATGAGAGATTATGAATTAATTAAATAATTATAAATTATTTAATTAATAGTTGAATGTGGTTAGGACATAATTAAAATGTTATAATTATGTTAGGGCGAAAAAGTGGTAAAATAGTGTTCGCAGGCCTAGGTCATTTTTAGGTGTCTACATTTTCTGCTCTTTGTCATAATGCAGCCTGTCGCATTGTGGCAAAGAAAATAAGTCCAGAATATGCCCCAACGGAGGTACGGAGTGCCCATGCCCCCTCAGGAAAATTTTTTAATTTCGACCTGGGGTCAAAAAAATTTGGAAAATATCCCGATTAACTCAATTAATGACCAGAAAAGTGATGGCGTGATCTGATTTAGAAATGGAGGATGTTAACGTAGCCAAAATGTCAGTCAAAGGTGGTCAAAAGAGCCTCCAGTACAACCTATTAGGTCAAAACCCTAATTTTCAGCCTATAAATAGGTTGAAAAGGTCAAACCAAATGTCATTTTCTCATTTGTTATATAAAGAATTCAGAAATTCGAGCTCTCAGAAGCAATGGTGATTCCGATGACTACACACCATGGATACTGCGTGCACACATTTCGATGACCCGAGGGTGCAGGGGCATTGGTAAGTACCCTATCCATCTTGTCAAGTTTTGATTTTTATGCATTTATGAGGGTTAAATGGGGGGAAAAAAATACAGTACGATGCAAAAGCTATCGCGAAAGCCGCAAACACCTTCGCATTCACCACATTTGCTTGCGTCGCGATGCAAGTGTGATGGGTAGACTAGATTTTTTTGTGCGATTGCACATCCGCAAGGGTGAATGATGCATTCACAAATTTGAGATGCAATTGAAAGATTTGTGACACATTTGATAAATTTGTGACGCATTTGAAAATGTGTGATGCAATTGACAAGCCTAACAACGCATTCGTTGTTATATCACACATTTGCTATTTAGAATGATGCATTTGACTTGTTGCAACGCAATTGTGGTCAATGCGACGTAATTTTTTTGACCAAATTTGACTTTTGAAGACCTTGTGCTGAGATTAACTTTTATGTCCCCTTGACTTGCCAGTAGTATAAAACTTTCCATAATGTTGCTCAGTATGTGCTAATTCTTGGCCTTTCCCTTTACAGAGTTGGCTTGTGCCCATTTATACACGAGAGTTCCGACTAGCTACCTACACCTTCAGAGATCGCTTGAGTGATAGGTAGAGATAGCGGTTGATGGCCCTAGGCCTGTACCATGTGACATATATGTCCATTATTCAGGCAAACAAAGGTTTGCTTACTGCTCTTTGCGAGAGGTGGAATTCTGAGACCTACTCGTTTCACTTGCCTACTGGAGAGGTGACAATGACCTTGGAGGATGTTTACCACATTCTTCGCATTCTAATTAGCAGAGAGAGGGTGGTCTATGATCTACACTGAGGGCGACAGGTCTTGATAGAGAGGTATGAGGGTGTCAATGGTGTGCAGTTGGCCCTGGACAGTTATGAGATTAGCTGGGATGTTGTAGCTGACCGATTTCCTAGGTTTGATGTGATGCTCATGACCTTGATCGCCGGATTACTAATCCCAGATCGCCATGGTCACAGATTTCCCATTGGATGGGGGGATGTTCTTGTACGCATGCGACTATAGAGGACTATTTTCGCTTGGGGGCCATGTTTGTTGGCCATGTTATACCATCAGTTGCACGAGGTAGTTTACCATCAGGGTCATAGTATCAGCTGTGGGGCCACCTTACTCATGATTTGGGTATGGGAGTGCATTCCTATTTTTTAACCGCCCGTACAGATGCAACAGTTGGGTAATGGGATGCCATATGTTTATCTATATGCAAGACCAGTTATCCAGACTCGTGTTGGAGATACCGGGTACTGACATCATTGGATTGATACGATGATCAGGTTTGTTTGGAGGTCGTACAGAGATTATGCTTAGTGGTTAGATGAGGATGGCCATTTACCCTTTTGTAGATAGCTTCGATACCTGATTGGCCACACAGTATAGACACAATGGATCATTGAGATGTACCTGCCCCAGTGGGTCCTACAACAGTTTGGGGAGCAACAGATTATGCCAGTAGGCACGGTAGATTATGCTCGGTCTTCCATGGAGACCATGTGGGGGCCGCCCATATCTGTCACACTAGCAGAGCAGCAGGTTGATAGCTTAGTGGTCGTTTAGTGGGTATGGAGAGGGGGTCCAGTAGATGTAGGCACATCGGCTGAGTTTGACACCTGGTCGCACGTTCACAGGCCCATTCCTTTGACAGATCCAGATGGTCCACCACCCATTGATCAGAGATCAGTTATTCTGCGGGTACCGAGGAGAGGTCAGAGTGGCAGAGATGGAGGGAGAGATGGTAGAGGTGTCAGGGGTAGAGATGGAGGTAGGGATGGCAGAGGCCGAGATGGGGGAGACGGAGGAGGTGGGGGAGATGGGGGAGGTGGAGGAGATGGGAGGGGTGTGAGGAGGAGGGATGGCAGAGGGCGGAGGCAGTCCAGGAGAGTCAGACAAAGAGTAGGTGGTATACCACTATCACCTATTCGAGAGGAGGGGGAGGAGAGAGAGCCGGAGGTGATGGCCAAGGAGGTCAGAGGAGGTGAGGAGGAGGTGGAGGTGGTGGTGATGGCCAAGCAAGCGAAGGAGAGAGTAGAGGAAGATCCACTTGTTGGGGGACACCCTCTAGACATAGATGTGGAGGAGGTCCGGGCCGAGGGGGAGAGGGATGAGGAGGAGGATGAGGAGGAGGATGAGATAGATCAGCGACTACGAGAGCACATAATCTCCAGAGATGATGAGGGTGCCAAATCACCCATTTTTCTTACAGATGCCATGATTGACTAGAGGATCATTGATCTTCAGAGCAGACTAGATGCGGCCTTGTCTCAGAACAAGGCCTTGGCCATAGAGTTAGCGGTCAGTCGAGTTGAGAGAGATCAGGCTATCATTCAGTGATAGGAGTCAGAGCGGTGGGTTTAAGAGTTTGTAGAGTTGTGCATGGGACTGACAGGGGATATGGCTTAGGAGTTAACCAGGATGGTAGAGAGCAGGGGCTGATACAGGGTGCTATATGAGTAGGCTGTTCCACCAGATAGACGAGACCCGGGGTTGTCTCGATCCTACAGTAGGACAGGTAGTGGCAGCCAGACACACAGCAACAGATCTCACAGCAGTAGTCATATCAGTGCTGGGGGGTCTACTGCATCAGGGTAGTCGTTAGGCCATAGATCACACAACTCACACAAGCACTCATCAGGGCATAGTCATAGGTCAAAGCATGGGCACAAATCAGTGTCCTCAGGGTAGTAGACAGAGTAGAGCCAGCCTCCTACTACCAATCCTACGGGATCCCAGAGTGAGACACAGGAGAGGATGCCTATTCAGATCACTGTCCGCTTGATGGATCAGTCAGAGTTACCTCGTAGTTCACCTCCATGGGATGGAGGAGGGACATCTTAGGACTTGCTTGTAGACATTTGTATTTTGATTTTCAAGCCTGCGAGCTCCATTTTTGGGATATCATATGACTATCCTGTGACATGACATTATTTTTGAGATTATATATATGCGATGCAATTTTGATGTGGCCTATATGATGTTATGTGTTATGGTATTCTAATGCTCTATGATATGCTTATGTGATGCTTTTATGATGCTATGAGGTGTATGGATGTTATGCTTATGCTTATGAATGCAATTATGGATGTGGTTTATGTATCTATGCATTGTGTAATGTGATGATGATGTGATTCCTATATGTTGATGCAAATGTTTATTTATGATGCTTATATGTTGATGTAAATGATGGTCTTATGGATGAATGCAAATGATAGCATTTATGCAATGTGAATTGTGGTATTTGATTTATGGAGATGTAAATATGAAATGCTCATGCCATTATGTATGCAATTTTGTTTTTGTATGTCATAGGATATTATCAGAGGATGAGAGAACAGAAGGTGAAGATGGATGTTAGTGCGGAAAATTAAAAATCCTTCAAAAGCTTTGCTATAGTGCTATCCTAGTTGCTCTTTAATCATCATTGGGCGAAAATGTCATGATGGTCGACAAACACTATGATATGACATAGATCAATAGTGTGCAAGGTTGAACCATCATGTAGATCAACTGTCACAGACAAAGGATGATCCTGACTCATGCAAGGAACACAATTGCCCCTAGTCACATTATCATGATCAACTGCCAGAAAAATCAAGCCAATCATGAGACATTGTTGCTTCTCTAAATCCTGATGATAGGACATCCTTGAGAAACTAGCCACATGATAGCAAAAAGCAGACAGTAAAAATCATCGTTCTACGTTGTTGCTTCTCTAAATCCTAAAGTCAGGACATCCTGGAGAAACTAATAGTAGAGTGATAAGCAGACAAGGATAATCATCATGATATGTCATGGTTCCTAAGACATAAGGAATTAATATCATGATAATCATCAAAAGACAGAAAAAAAAAAAAGTTTGCCAAGTGTTTGCCAAGTGTTTTAATGTCAGATGTTTGTCAAATGCTGAGCGATATCAAATTTAGGAAGGACACATCCTAAATGATGTTGATATCTAGGAGATCGATTCTTGGAGTTAGGAGAATCTATCAAAATTTCCAGATGATGATGATGATGCTTAGGAAGGACACATCCAGAAGCATAAAGAAGTGACAAGATTTGCTCTTTAGAAGGACACATCTTGAAGAAGAACTCAAATTTTTGCCATGATAAATTGTCTTGATATGATTTTGAGTACATGTTATTTCTGACATGCTAATTTGACTAAGATTGTTTGATGAAATAGATTGTCGAAAGACTGATAGTTCAAGATTGACATGAGATTCGATTGATTTGAAGATAGTTTGATGTGTGTGAATGTGTAGTGCCAAGAACCCTAATGGACTAACCTAGTGTGGCCTCGGGGGTCCATCGATTGATGGTCGTGCCTACGTCATGCACTTAGAGACCTCGTAGTTCGACATGACCAATGATGTTGTCCAAAGGACAAAAGTTTGAATCATGATTTTATTTTGCGACAAACTTAGAAGGACTGACCTAATGTCTCGGGGATTCAAAGATGAATCTTGCCTACGTAGCAAATACGTAGAGACAACGTAGTTCAGACTTGGACAAAAGATTGATTGATGTGAATCGATTGAATTGATCAGATTGACTCTATTTTTGGATTTTGACATTGATTTTGAATGTTTTTGGTGTTTTCTCAGGACACTTTTCAAAATTTTTAGGACTTTTTTCAAGACTTTTTTAGATTTTTATGATTTTTTCAGGACTTTTAGGAATGCGGGATCATGTGCGGTACCCACTAAAGTTGCGTGATAAAGGTCTTGCCCCCAGACGGGTCGGGGAACACCTGAGTTTAATGATATAGAGATAGGCAGACAAAAGACAAGGGTATGCAAGGGATGATGTCAACCAAATGCTAACCATGGCTAGAATTGACAAGACTTAGGACGGATGTCATGAATGTGTCAGGCCTTTGTGATTATGACAAGTGAATAAAGGTTGATTTGAGTAACAGTAGATGGCAAAGCAATGATTGACTATGGATGATGCATGTTTGCCAGGTTTTCACCATGGTACTTATCCAAAGCGCCTATTTGCCAGGTTTTCACTATTGGATGAATTCATTTCTTTTTACTGTTTTTGCCATTTTTTGATTTTTTTGATGTCACCAAAATGCTTGTTTGCCAAGTTTTCATCAAGGGATAATTTTTTTCTATTTTTCAATTTTTTTGTATTTTGTAGATTTTTAGCCCAGTTCTTTGATGCTATGTGTAGAACTTTCTCAGATGTAAGCTGTTGATGGGTTCTGTTAGTTGTTCTCCATCAGGTCTGGCCAATTGATAGGCTCCGGAACCAAATGTAGTAGTAATGATATACATCCAATTAGCCTCAAACTTTCCCGGCTTTTCATGGTCTGTCTTATTTCTGGGGTTCTGTATGAGAACCAAGTCACCAATTTCAAACTTTCTCACTATGACTCTTTTGTTATAACTTCGGCAAAGATGATTTTGATATGCCTATAAATGGTTTAAGGAATTTTGTCGCCTTTCTTGTAGCATTTACAGCTCATGTAGGCAAGTATGTCTATACTCTTCATCATCAATCATTCCTTTCAAAGAGACACAAAGAGAAGGAATTTCGACCTCGATGGGTAATATGGCCTTAGATCCATAGACCAAGGAAAATGGAGTGGCTCCATTGGGGGTACGGATGCTGGTACGATAGGCCCATAAAGTAGGATTAAGTTGTAGGTGCCAATCTCGACCAGCGTCATTGACAGTCTTCTTCAGAATGTGAAGGATTGTTTTATTGGACGCCTCAGCTTGGTTGTTACCTTGTGGGTAGTATGGGGTGGAAAAATGGTGTTGAATGTGGAATCGCTCACAGAGGTCAAGAACGTCCTGATTTTTGAATGCACTGTCGTTATCTGTGATGATGGATTGTGGGACACCATACCGGCAAATGATGTAATTTAGGATAAACTTGGATATTTGTTTGCTGATGATGTATGTGAGAGGGACGGCTTCAATCCACTTAGTAAAATACTCAGTGGCGGTGATTATGAATTTATGGCAATTAGAAGAGGATCATTGGATCTTACCCATGAGGTCGAGTCCCATTGTGCGAAAGGCCATGGAGAAGTGATCGGTCTCAATTCCTGTGCAGGTGCATGAATTAAGTCACTATGTACTTGGCATTTTCAACATTTTCTGACAAACTAAAGAGCATCTTTTTCCAATGTCAGCCAGTAGTACCCAAGTCTGGTGACTTTCCTAGCTAAGGTTGGACCACTCGAATGAGATCCACATATACCCTCATGTACTTCTTGTAAGTTCATTTGGGCTTCATCAGTGTCGAGAGAGTGAAGAAGGGTGTTGTCAAAGCCACAATGGTATAAGGTGTCACTGACAATGGCATGTCTAGCCGCTTTTCAAATAAAGGATTTAAGATAGTCATATATGTCTTGATACCAAGGCGAACTGGGACCAATAATCTCGCACACCATTTCTGACTCTGGAATATCGTATGTAGGCATCAAAAGTTGTTCCACTAAGAATTCAAATTGTGACACATTCTTAGGGATGTCTAGGAGAGATCCAATGGTAGCCATTGCATCAACTACTTTATTCTGTGTTCATGGGATTTGTTCAAATGCAGTCATTTTGAAATACCTTTGGAAACTATCCACCATTCTTTTATAGGGAAGCAATTTCTCATCTTTTGTGTCATAGTCATCATTCACTTGATTGACGACCAACTGAGAATCTCTGAATACGAGCAATGTCTAGATTTTCCATTTTATTGCTATCTTGAGACCTGTGACCAATGCCTCATATTCTGCAATATTATTTGTACAAGGGAAGGAAATCCGAAATGATTTAGGAATTGAATCCCCTTGTGGTGTGATAAATAATATGCCAGCTCCTGAGCCATGACCAGTGTGGGACCCATCAAAGTATAGTTTCCATGGTAGAGTTGGTTCTGCGTGAAAGATGGACTCATCAGGAAAATTAGTTATCAATGGATGTGTAGCTTGGATTGGTGCATCTGCCAATTGATCTTCTATTACTTGACCTTTTATTGCTTTGCACTCCACATATTGTATGTCATACTCACTTAATATCATGACCCATTTCGCCAAATGACCTATCAATGCTGCTCGACTCAAGAGATATTTTACTGGGTCAATCTTTGCTACTAAATGTGTTTGATGACTCAACATATAGTGTCTTAGTTTATGTGCCGCAAAGACAACTGCAAGGCATGCCCTTTCAATGGTTTTGTAGTTGAGCTCATATCCAATTAGTGTGCGACTGATGTAATATATGGCTCTTTCTTTTTCTTCATGGTCATTTTGCGCCAATAATGCCCCTAGTGCATTTGTTGTTGCAGAGACATATAGGATCAATGGTTTGCCCTAAATAGGCGGCATTAACACTATTGGTGTTAATAGATATTCTTTAATTTGGTCAAAGGCTATGTTGCATTTATCTATCCATACAAAAGGATTGCTTTTGCGTAGCAGATATTGGAATGGTTGACACTTGTCTGTCAACTATGTTATGAATCGACGAATAAACTGTAATCTGCCTTGAAGTGTGCGTAACTCACTGATTCCCTTTGGTGGAGGCATGTCCAGAATTGCTTTTACTTTTGCGGGATCAACCTCAATGCCTCGTCTTGAAACTATGTATCCCAACAGCTTGCCTGAAGTGACTCCAAAGACACATTTATTTGGGTTCAATCTAACCTAGTAATCTTCAAGCCATCTGAAAATTTTGTTTAAGACTTTGAGATGTTATTTCCTTGTCAAAGATTTTTCTAATAGGTCATCCACATAATCTTCCATTAGAATGTGCATCATGTCATGGAAGATTGTTGTCATAGCCCTCTAGTATGTGGCGCCTGCATTCTTTAGGCCAAAAGGCATGACATTCCAGCAGTATGTTCCCCAAGGGCAAGTGAATGTTGTTTTATGTTGATCCTCTGTTGCAATTCGGATTTGATTATAGCCTGAGAAACCATCCATGAGAGATAGCATCTCATACCTTGCCATGAGGTCAACAATCATGTCTATGTTTGGTAAGGGGAAGTCATCCTTTGGGAAAGCCTTATTCAAATCTCTGAAATCCATGTAGATACAGATTTTTCCATTTGGCTTTGTAACAGGAACAATATTGGATATCCAATCAACATAGTCTATTGATCTTATGAACTCAACATCTAGTAACTTTTTTAGTTCAACCTTAACAAGTAATGCAATTTGTGGGTGCATTTTGTGCAACTTTTGTTTGACTGGCTTGATTCCTAGGATTAAAGGAAGATGATGTAGAACCAGTTTTGGATCCAGACCTAGCATGTCAGCATATGACCATGCGAAGTTAACTTTCCTGTCTATGAAGAATTGTTTGAATTCAGGTTTTTCTTCGTCTGACAATGATGCGGCCAGGAGAATCATTTTGGGATTCTCCGGTGTGGCTATGTTGACTTTTGTTGTGTCCTCAATGAGAATAGCTGATTTTTCCTATGTTATGGGGAGAAATTCCAATCCTCCATCCTTAGGCGCCTCAAGGAGGTTTTCACCTTTGGATACATCCTTTGTTTTTACTATTTTACTATCAGAAGGTGCCTTATGGTTTTCACCTAAAGACATTTCTTTTTCTTTTTTATTCTTTGTATTTTTGCGACTGGAGGGTTGCATAGTCTCCCCGAAGTAAGTTGTACAATCTAGATCAATGGAGAACCATGTCTTGCAATCACCCCATGGAATACCTTCTCGTAGCCCCATGAATTCTGCAATTGCTTCATTATTCTAAAAAATGTCCATTATTGGTGGATCTTGTTGGTCCTAGTCGATCAGTTGTGGGTAAACAAGATGGATCCCATTGTCAGTGTTGGTGAAAGATGGGGAGGATGTGGAAAGTGTGCAAATTTATGCCTCAAGTGTAAAGGAAAAGTTGTCAATTTCAACTTCCGTGTCCGATGCAATGCATGGTCCATACTCTGAGTCAGATGAATCGAATTCAAAATCATAATATGGGATAAAATTATCAACATCGTGACTAGTGGTTGGCATTTCAGAAGTATGGATAGTGGGCTCAGGTAGGTTAGGCTCATGGGTGGTCTCAGGAATGGGGTGGGATGGTTCAGGTATTGCCGACGACACCTAGTGGTTGGCATTCTAGAAGTAGTTAATTAATTAAATAAATTAATGACTTTATTTAATTAAGAGAAGATTTAGGAATTAGTGACATATTAAATAAATATATTAAAATATATTCATTTAATAATCAGGAGGACATTAATGATAAGGATTAATTAAATAAATAAGATTTTATTTAATTAAGAGAAAATTTTGACAATTAGTGACATATTAGATAAATAAATTAGATTTTATTTATTTAATAATCATGAAGAATGAGAGATTATGAATTAATTAAATAATTATAAATTATTTAATTAATGGTTGAATGTGGTTAGGAACATAATTAAAATGTTATAATTATGTTAGGACACAAAAGTGGTAAAATAGTGTTCGCAGGCCTAGGTCATTTTTAGGTGTCTACAC
This sequence comes from Sequoiadendron giganteum, assembly GCA_007115665.2. Lineage (NCBI taxonomy): Eukaryota > Viridiplantae > Streptophyta > Pinopsida > Cupressales > Cupressaceae > Sequoiadendron > Sequoiadendron giganteum. The sequence continues at coordinate 44,215,780 of CM021100.1, forward strand.
TTTCAAGTGATGAAGGAGATACTGACCCAAAGTATGGCCAATACCTACTCACTCTAGAGCCACATGAGGATTTTGATGAGGGAGGAGTAGTTGCTTCTCCAGTTTTAGCATGAACATGGAGCTGGCGAACATACTTTGATGTCGATGAATCATAGTAGTGTCTCAGTCCTATTGTTTTTATGAAACCATTGCAACTACATCAGGATCATCCTATTTAACAAGCATATGGTTTTTTTTTTTTTAATGCAGAAGTAGAAACTCTTTTGGCTGGTGTGAAGGAGAGGTGTTAGAATCTACTAATTTGATGGCATGTATTCCTTTTCTAGGTATTATGTGAGTTTTTCCTTGGGTGCTGATGGAGAATATTATTTGATCAATGTGGACAAAGGATTTTGGAGATACTACAACAATAAATGATGCCTTATTGATGTAGTGATAGGGGTCAAACAACTCAAGTCACCATGCTTTTGGTAAAAAAGTCAAATCACTAAACTGAAAACTTGTTTTTTAGGCAATCATCCTTCAAGGAAACTCTCCTTTACAAGGTAACTTGTGGTTTTTTTAGTTCCACAACCTTAAACAAAGTTACAAGCACTCTTCAAATATTCCAACTCACTCAACCAATCCCTTTCAAGAACCTTAATACACCAACTAATGATCAGTCCTTATCAGACTGTCCACAATGTACAATAATGGAAACTCATAACTACAAACCCAAAATTTAATCTCCAAGATAAAAACCCCCTAACTTAACACATGGAACAACTTTAATAGGGTTCAAACAATAAGGCCAAAATCATTATACCCCCAAGAACATTTATTTCTTGTCTTAGCTATCAATCCTTCTTAACCTGGTTTCAAATGCTAGTATGGTTCCCTAAATGAATGTTAAGTTTTTACTCACAAGACATGCACTGAAATACAAAACTAATCACACCTTTGTATGCCCTTTTTTCTTTCTTAAATCATACCCCAAAATTGGATATAGGTCTTTTGGAACAAATGACTTAAAACATGTTGTCTCAATACAGAGTTAGGCCTAATTTGGCTTAGATGAAATAGGGGTATATTGATTCTACTACCTCTAGAATAAAATGCACTTACCCAATATTTAAAACGCATTTATTTGGGTCTTCCCATGCTTTAAAAACCCTCACAAAACCATTACCAAGGCTTCTTCAATAAACTCTAGCTTCCAGGTTCATTCTTTGCTCTCAAATCACTATGTAGTAGCCTAGGGCATCATTGTATTTGCCGAAACCCACATTCACCTGAACCTGCAACTTGGAAATATTTTAGAAAAAATTCACATCCTACATTCTACCAATTTGTAGAAGATTTCAAAGGTAAAATTTAGAGAAACATAATTTCAAATGCCATTGTTTACCCTAGATCAGGGTTTAACCTGCTTGGACAAAATTCCTCATATCTTTCACAAAAATAAATGATTTTTAATGAAACCAAATGCATATTAAAGAGGATTCGCAAGAATCTCATTTAAAATGGAGGATGGGAGGATTCATGTAAAAAATATGGTCATAAAATGGTCTAAATTTAGAGAAAATGTTTGTAAACAACAAAAAAATAGAGAATTACATTGAATTTCTTCCTCATACATCATCCCCTACCTTCCTTGTAGTTTATGAAGACTGAAAATTCCTTTATAAACCAAATCCAATGCCTAGAAAGGACTCCCTAACTACTTGACTCTTCACATTCCTCTATTTGGCATTTTTTTGCATTTTTACAATATTGCTTGACAAAATTTTGTCAATTTTTGCAACTTTTACATTATATGGCCAAATTAACCCAAATTAACTATCTAGAACCTATTAAATTAATGTAGTCTTCTATAGCCTGCTTCTTGAAAAAACTTTCATCTTCACCTTTGGCTTGAGTTGGTCTATGCCAACTTTTTTCCACTTTGTCTTGTCTTTGTGAATATGCTCCTTCATGCCTTGATGTGTCTCAATCTATATCTCGACTCTTTTTCATTCTTCTTCCATCTGTTGCATCTTGTTCATTAGTTTATTCCTTATCAAAATTATTATCACTAGAAGGGAGTTGTATATTGTCTCTACATGTACCTTCATCTCTTTTTGTGTCTTCAAGAAGGATTCATCACTTGCCTCCAGAATTAATTCATCCTTCACCTCTATGATCTTCATGCCTTCAAACTATTATATGGTTGCAATGTATTTTTCTTCTTCATCCATGAATTCTTCTTCTTCCTCTATTATCTTCATTTGTCTTCTCCTTTTAACTATCTTCTTAACGGGCCATACAACTTTCTTCTTCGTTGTCAAATACCAACTTTTTGCTTGTCTGAGCAACTGATCCATCTCCATTTGAAACTCCAATTCTACTCCATCTATAGTTTGTTCTAGTTTTTCTATCTATTTCTCTATTTGCCTCATCTCTCCCTCTTTTTTCTTCCTCTCTTTTCCTTTTTTCTTCTTTCTTTGTGAACCCTATTCCTACAACAAATCCATCCTTCTCTTTACTCAAGAAATTTTCTCCTTGCTTCCAAATTGTATTCTTTGCCTCACATAGGTCTCTTCTCTTTTCCTCTACCTAGTCTCTTGGCCATTAGGTTCTCTCTTCAACCTACACACAAACAAAAAAAAACTCCCAACTCTCTCTCTGCCTAGACCTTTTGAGCTCTGATACCAACTGATGTAGTGATAGGGGTCAAAAAACTCAAGTCACCATGCTTTTGGAAAACAAATCAAATCACTAAAGTGAAAAATTATTTTTGAGGCAATCATCCTTCAAGGAAACTCTCCTTTACAAGGCAAGTTGTGGTTTTTTTCACGTCCACAACCTTAAACAAAGCTACAAGTACTCTTCAAAGATTCCAACTCACTCAACCAATCCCTTACAAGAACCTTAATACACCAACTAATGATATGGTTGGATGTTGTGGTTGTGTTGCTGATATGTGGTTGTCATTGATGTCAATACTATTAGAATTAATATCTTCTAAGAATATATATGTCAAGGATATTCAAAAAATTGTAATAAAATATGTTATAGGTTGTCTAGTGCTAAAACAAAGTCCCAAAGCGCTGAAACAGATTTCCAGAGCGCTAAAAACAAGATTTTAAAGACTCCTCATTGTAAAATTTTACTAGTCTTGTGGCATAGTCTATCATAGGTTGTGGGAAGTAGGAATGATGTATGCATTGACTATGGTTGTGATACTGTGTGAGGGCTCTCCTTTGGAAGAAAGCTCGTGAATAAAGTGGTTCTACAGTGTAATCAAGAGTATGACCTCTAGAAAAGTCATGATACCTATGAATGAAGGTTCTATGTTGTAAAAAGATCTTTCGATTTTGATATAAGAAATGCCTTCTTAAATTATCCTGATAACTGAGTGGTCTATTGGGTTTGGTGATTTTGCTTGTTCTTTTGACAAACTTGGTTGATTTGTTGTAAAAAGATCTTTCGATTTTGTTATAAGAAATGCCTTCTTAAATTATCCTAATAACTGAGTGGTCTATTGGGTTTGGTGATTTTGATGGTTCTTTTGACAAACTTGGTTGATTTCCACTTTCGAATCATGAATTTCTTGACCTAATTTGACTTGTAGTTTTCTGGATGATCTTTTATCTGATTCTTAATGATTTTGAGAAAACACAGCAAGAAAATTGTAGAATAATTGTTTTAATCTGAACAGATAGTGTATATTCAAGAACCACGAATGGTCCTTATTGGTTTTCATGGGTTTTTTTTGACAAATGTACACAATTCAGACAGACTCACTCTTAACGTCAAATATTTCATCGTTATACTCAACAACCCACATCTTAAAATTGTGTTGACAGACATAGCTGTGTCACCCCTTAGAGGGCGCCTGTGTTTTTGTCGTTTCCAGGCGCGTACTCAGAGTTGGATTTCTCATCCTTTGAGAAAATGATCCTTGGAAATTATATGGTGAGTTTCTTGGGGGTAGATTCTTCCCTCCCCTTGTACCATGAGCATGACAATGTCTGATTACTGACTCGGCTAGATACTACACTATGGTTCATAGATAGGGCTTCCGTGTGGTGCGACAATTGATAAAATCCCTCAGGAGACCTCCCAATCTTTAGAACAAAGATTTTGGGGATGGTTATCTTGCTCACTACCGTCAAGTTGGACTTTCATCATCAACTTGCATTTTGATTAGAGTGGGTTGGAATCCTTGGCTTTAGGCATTCCCACTTAGGTCGTTCCCATAGGGTGAGTACTTTTTCCCACTACGACAGACCTTCTAAAGGTTTTAACAAAAGTGTAAATTTGTATGAAAATAAGGATGGGTCTGGCACTTTGATCACCCAGTTAAGGGGAGAGCATAAGCCTATTCACCACACAAGCACAATAGGTAAATGATTTGTTTTAAGCCCAAAAGACAAATTTTGCTAATCTATGTGAAGATTTTTCTTCACAAAAATCATGGTGTCCTTTTTAACTTATATTGCAAAAGTGTGATGGCTACCCTAGGATTGATAAATTTTAGTCTAACTGTATCAAAATTAAATTATGGTTGTGGTTGCGTCGGATCCAGATTAAAATTACAGAAGCGCTGAAACAGTCCATGAAAGCGCCATAGTTTTTACTTGATGCGCTAAAATCGAAAGTGCTGAAATAGAACACCAAAGCGCAAAAGTTCTTCACTGAAGCGCTAAATCAAATTTTTTGGAGATGGGCTACTTATGCACTGAAATAGTTCATGGAAGCGCTAAAGTGGAAAGCGCTATAATTTTTTATGAAAGCGCTGAAATAGAACACGGCGGGAACCTATGCAATACTTTTCAGAAAAATTGATAAAAATATGGGGTTATGCCCCATGGTGGGCGCCAAATTGTAAGTGTGAATAAGTAGAAAGGAATAAAACAATTCTTAATGAAACATTGTATCAAAGATCAAGTTAATAATCTACTGAAAGCGTCTCATTGTCTCCTATCTTCAAATATTTATTAAGCTATTGTGCTCTCAGATTTAAATAACACTATAACTGTTAAAATGACAATCTAAAGAATGGAATGATGTTGATGCAATGATATAAAGCTAATATGACATAGATTGACATAAAAAATGATAAATGCAGCTACAAGAGGTAGCCATGATTATGATCTTAGAATGTTGGATGCTTGGATGTTGGATGTTTCATGCTTGAAGCTTGAATTCCTGTAGAGTAAGAGTGTGTAAGTTAGATTAATCTGGATCCTTTTCTTGGTTGAATGAAGCTTTATTTATAGATTTCCTTGTTGTAGAAATGCATAGGGATGGCAAAGAGAGGTTTGGATTCAATCTGGAGGATTGAATGGTGAGAGATGGAGGAGATTGAGAAGATTTTGGGGATTGTCTCTACCCATGAAAACACTAGGCAAGAGAAGAGGAAATATTGATGGAGGAGGATTGAGAGATAAATTTGCAATTTGTCTCCAATTCTTCCCATGAAGTTTCAATCAATTAATTTTGACATGATTTTGACATAAACTAGACATAGGATACCTAATTTGATTTTGAGGAAATATAGAGGAATATTCCTTATGCCTTAATTTAAATTAGCAAAAGAGGGATAAATAATTTAATAAAACAAACTATAGAAGTTGTTTATTAAATTAAATAGAAGAATATGGCAATTAATCAATATAGTGTTTAATCTTTATTTAATTAATGTAAGATTGATGTGATAGAATAAAATTAGGAAATGATAATTAAATCGAACAAAGTATTTAATTTTGTTTATTTAATTAAGATTAGAAGAATTTAAATGTGATGTGAATGTGAACTATATAAATAAATATATCTATTTATTCAAATAGTAGAGGAAATAGGATAATTAATCAAATAAGTTGTATTTAATTAATCGGATTCTCCAAACCATTTTTAGGTGTATACACATGGCATATTGGGTTGGAATTATATTAATGCTCTCTTTGGCACTCAAGTTTGATATTTTATTTGGCATCATTGGTATATGGGGTTACTATACACTCTTCAGTTGATTTTTTCATTTCATATCTTCATGGCTCTTTCACATTATCTTGGTGTCACTAGCTAGGACACAGTGATTGGTATATATGAAGTCTTCATCCGGTTCATATGTTTAAGATTGGCTTGATATCATAATCGACATCCAAAGGTAATGCTTATGGAAATATGGTTTCGGTTGACTATTATTAGGTTGATATTTATCAGGTTTACATTATCGGTTAACAAGGGAATTATGTTTCATTTTGTTTTGATGTCATTTTTGTGTCTAGGGCATATGATATTAACATGTATATATGGTCATTAAAAGGAGACTCCATTGCACGAGACTAGACTTCAGTATCGACATCCAAAAGTGATCTAAGAGATAAAGGTGATCATTTCCATTAGCATATAAATTAACCCTATGGGGTTTCTATAGCAATCTTGTTTTATCATTTGTTAATTAAATATTTGTATGTCAATTTAATGGCTTACTTAAAAGTCACTATGAAGTGACATGGCATCGAAAATTTGTTAATAATATTTATTTTTGTGGTTGAAATTTCGAAGAATTGGAAACAACATAATTTTTTTTAATTAAGGGTATCAACATGATTAGGAAATGATAGTGTCAACATCTAAAGTAAATGTTCTGACAGCGGACTCAAGCATTTTATTAAGTTGACTATTATTATGCTTAGTCTTTTCGGACTTCAAAGCATCATTTTTACTTGGAAAAATCATTGTTTGTGCTTCACATTGTGTTAAGGGTTGAAACCCTGGCTTCAACTGCCACCGTGAGAATGTTCTCTTCTCTTTTTCAAATCTTCTCTCTGCTCATTATGAGAGCTTGGCCTGCATATGCATTTTTCTTGTTCTTTGAGAATGGAATGTTGTGGTTGGTGTCTTGGTCTGCGTTACCCATTGGGTGAGGTCTCGAGCTGAAAAGAGATTTGATGTTGTCTCCTTCATCTAGATTGGTAAATACTTTATGACAAGATTATCATGCACTGTTTCTCTATCTTATTCATCGATTCAGGCACTCTTTCCTCTACTTGAATAAATTTTATAAATGGGAAAGTTACTGGTTCTTCTGCTTGATTCAAAAAAGGAATAAATGGATTACTTGATTATCTTTGTCAATATAGCACGATTTAATTTTGGTTATACTTTTTCACATTGTGGTTATTTTGAAAGAGTTGTTATTTTGAGTATTAGGATCATGATGATATGGGATCAGTTACAAATCTTTTACAAGCCTTTGCAGTAGTTGTTATTTTAGTTTGATCAGAATGAGAAACTACAAATGAAGGGAAAAGGTGCTCTAGTAATTTTTTTTAATTTCCACACGTCAGTATTTATGTGGGTTTTTGAAAACAGATCTGTAAGGGTATTGTGTTTGGTAAATTCATTTTGAAAAAGGCAGATAAGCATTATTTGGTGCATATGTTATTATTCTTGTATTCGTGGAACATATGATTTTATTGGTGCAGATTTTTTTTTGTGGTTAGGGTTCAAAGATCAAACCTACTAATAACACTTTGTCCTTCCTGAAGAAAACCCTTGAGTGAAGATTCAAAAATAAAAATGTAGTCTCACCCTTTCACAACCTTGGAAGGGTTCTGGGTCATTTCCTTAAAATGTGTTTTCTATCAAACCTCTTCGATTGGAAGAAGAAATCATTTCTTGGTGCATATTTCACTGCATTTTTGGTATTCTTGGCAGATAATCAACATAATATTTTGTCTTATCAAAAACATTGGTTGAAGGTTCAAAAAGAGGAATATTCATTTTTTAGAAAAAGAGAGGATATAAAGGGATTGATCACTATTTTGTATGTTTTTTTTTTGAGAGAGAAGAGATAACTTATGTAATAAAATCTAAAAAGAAAATGTAGATATATATACAGTGTTTGATCACTATGTGATGTTGATGTTTTTGATAGAGGAAAAAATAGGTTTTACAGGGACCCGAAACCACCAAGTTTACAAGCCAAAATAAAATAGATCAACAAAGTACCCAGAGGCAGAAAGGCTGCAAAACAAAAAAAAATAGTAAAGGATAGCAACCACCAACAAAAGGCTAGCAAAAAGCTAGCAGCAAGCAAAACGTTAGCAAGAAGCCAACAACAAAAATCACAACCCAAAACAAACCAAGAGACTTTAAAGTATCAATAACTTCAGCTTCCAGGTTGCACTTTTCTCGGGCCACCTTCTTCAGGTCCTGAGTATCCAAAGGCGAAGAATCCACTCTTTTCTTCAAGTAATAAAATTTATTGAAATTATTTAAGATTTTGAAATTGTAATTGTTATTATTTCAAAAAGAGATAGTGAAAAAGATTTGTAATAAAAGTTTGAAAACATGATGCAAAGTATAATCATAAAAACCCTATTTATTTAATATTTTAAGGATTAATGTTGAATCTTTAGGGTATTAGATAGAGAGGTATGAGTGAGCTAAAATGAAACAAAGAGATCCTCTATGTTATTGTAATTCTATAAACTGAAAAGGGGTTGGTGCTCCTTGAAATTGGTGTTTCAAAATAAGGGGTTGGTGCTCCTTGAGATTGGTGTATCTAAATGAGGGGTTGGTGCTCCTTGAGTTGGTGCTCAGAAATTAGCCTATAAGGCATTGTTAACAATGTTTTTTCAAATAAGAGCCTGAAAGGTAGCAGTTTAGGAGTGGTTTTTCTACCCCATGAGGGTTTTCCACTTGACATATCTTGTGTCTCATTTTTCATTTGTGGTCTCACTGCTTTACTATGAGAATGCTTTATTGTTCATTGTTTAGCAATTACATTTCTCATTTCAGTTTATGAATGATTGCATTTAACTCATGAATGTACTTATCATTGAAATATTGAGAACAAATGTGTGCTATGGTTTATTTTCTGAAAAATGTTAAAATATGTTAAGCCACTGATTCAACCCCCCCTCTTAGTGCCATTTTCACTCCAACAATTGGTATCAAAGCATAGGCTCCTCTGATAGGTCTAAATAACCTAGGATTGATTATGGTCTTGGAGTTTGTTTAAAATGTCTCAAGCTCATGAAGGCGCATCAGTGACTAGAGCTCTATTATTTGATGGAAAAGATTATGTATTCTGGAAAATAAGAATGGAAACACATCTAATTTCTATTGATCTTGATGTGTGGAGCATAGTGTTAAATGGGTACACTGTACCAACTACATTACCCACAACTGTTGATGAAAAGAAAAAATATGAAACTAATGCTAGAGAAAAACATGCTCTTTTGTGTGCATTGACTAAAGATGTCTTTATTAAAGCCATGCATTGTAGTTCTACTAAGGAAATATGGGTTAAACTTGAAACCATCTATCAAGGAAATGAAAATTTAAACAGTCAAAAGTACTTACTCTAAAACATCAATTTGAGGACATAAAAATGAGGGATGATGAAAAAGTGGTTGATTACTTCTTGAGAGTTGATGAAATTGTCAATGCTATGAAAGGGCTAGGAGAAGATGTAAAATAATTTGATGTAGTAACTAAGGTCATTAGAACCTTACTGCCTAAATTTGAAGCTAAGGTTTCTACTCTTGAAGAAAAGAAACACTTTGACCAACTTACCTTAGATAGTTTACAAGGTACTCTAACTGCCTATGAAATGAGAATCAGTAAAAATAATTCTACTGGAAAAGAAACTGCCTTTAACACTGAAAAGAAAGAAAAAGATGAGGTTAGTGAGTCACAATTTTTTGATTCTATAGAATCCCATTTTGTTAGAAATCTTAAAAAGGGATTTGGAAAATATAAGGGAAAACTTCCCTTTAAGTGTTTTATCTGTGGAAAAATAGGTCACTTTGCCGCAAATTTCCCCTATCATGATCAAAATAGTGACAATGAGAAATATGAAAAACTACCTAAGAAAAAGGCCTATAAACCTAAACGAAATTTCAACTTCAAAAAGAAGAAAAGTCTATTTAGTAAAGATGAAACAAACACTGAATATGAAGATTATTTAGCTGAAGAAGATGAAACATTATTCATGGCTGAAATCATTCAGCAAGAAGATACAAACAACAATAATAATGAAGAAGGTGAAGTAGATCTTGAAGGTGAACTGCAATGTGCTTTAAAAGAGATTAAAAAACTCAAAAAGCAAATTCTGGTTCAAGGACAAAAATCTACTCAAGGTCTTGCTCAAGAACAAACTTCAAGTCAAGCAATAGTCTCTTTAAAGACTCGGCTTGAAGAATACAAGAGAGTTGAGGATTTTCTTCGTCTTGTTATAAGTTATCGAGATCAAGAAACACATAAACTAGAAAATGAGATTGCTTCTTTAAAGAAATGTTTAGATAATGATTCCTTGTTAAAAGGACTAACACTTAAAGATGATATGATTATAAGTCAGAAAATTGAAATTGAAGAATGTAAGAGGATAACATATGTTGTAAGGTCTAATTTGGAGGTTAAAAAGATTGATTGTCTAAAACTTGAAGGAGAAGTAGTTTCTTTAAGAAAAGAGCTTGAAAGTGTTAAGGTTCAATCAAATAAAATTCAGAAATTTGATCAGATTACTAATATATTGAATGAGATGTTGGGCAGAAAAAAGCATTCTAAGGATCCTACAGGAGTGGGATATAAGGTTGGACAAAGCTCTGCTGAATAATCTAAAAGAGTGTTTGCTATTGTAGATGGAAAAATTTTTACACCAAGAATGAAGGTTGATCTTGGTCACCATGCTGCTACACTGAAGAGTGTAGAGAAAACAAAATAAGAGGATAAAACTATTGCTAGAAGACAATTCAAAGGTACTCATAGAGAAAGGAGAAATGTCTTTAGATCTTCACATCCTTGGCATGATCATTCATTTAGGTATAATCATTCTTTTCAAGGATATTGTTATGTTTGTAATAACTATGGTCGTAAGGTAATTGATTGCATGAGATGGTTAAATAAGAATCATTCTAATGTCTCTAGAAATTAAAATGTGGTGTGTTACAATTGTAACAAATTTGGTCATTTTAGAAAAGATTGTAAAATGAATACAAGTGATAATTATGATGGGAACAAAGTTTGAAATGTCTTTAGGAAGCCTTATGTTCCTCAAATCAGTCACCAAGCCATTTTTTTCATATGTAATAACATTAGGCATAAACTACAACAATGTAGATTTAATAGAAAGACAAGTACTTTAAGAAAACAAGTGAAAAAGTCTACATTGGTGTGGAGAAGAAAGAGAAATCAAGATGACAAGAAGATAAATAAAGATGAATGTGTGAAAACTCCTTGTGCACTACTTTCACATGTGATACCATCCAGATCTTGAGAAGAAGAAAAGACTCAAGGGGAGTCTATTATGGTAACACATTTTACCCCTATGAAGTCTAGAATGAGGTATGACCACATGCATTTTCTATTGGTGGTATAAGAAGTAAAGAAGAGGTCTGTAAATGTCAATATTTAAATATGTTTATTTTGATTGTATTGATTATGAAGGTCTGCATATGATATGGGAAGTTTATGAGAGCCTTGGATATAACAGATATCATCATGTTTATTACTATGTGTATAACTGATCAACTTTATAGGTTGTTAAGGAATTCAAGTTCAAAGTACATTGACAATCCTTTGGTGAGTTTGATGCTCTGATGGCTCAATTCATAAGGTACACATTGAATACATACAAGAGATGGTTAATTTGCTTATCTTTGATGTCCTGAAATCATTCATTAATATTGGTATTGGTGGATTCTAGTTTAAGCATTCAGAAGGTGCATGAGTTAGCTAATGTCAATATATTTCCATGAGATAATGGTGGCTTGGAATGTGAAGCAGTATTCATTCTTTTTCTTTATCATTAAAGCTTGTTATCTTGATTGATTAGTCTCATCATTACTTAACACTTTGATATCATGATTAACAGTTACTTGTTGTGCACATATTATAATGCTTGGTTTAACTTAAATGAGTGAAGTTTCAATGACAGAGCATGATAAGACAACAAACTGTTATAGTTAAAGATGCTATTACAATATATGGCATGTAACGATAGTGGAAACTAGCTGAAAGCACAATGATAGTGAATTTTACTTGAAATTGAGTTTTGTGGTGTTGTGCTTGGAAGTTGCGTGTAACATTTCATGGTTGGAACACAAGTATTGATGATAGTTGCAAGGACATACTGACAATGATTTGTATATTGCCTATCTATGACAAAAATTTTGGTATACATGATAATTATTGTTGTTATCACTTGCACAACTTTCATAAAAGACAATACTTTGATAATGAAATAGTTCTTTTGGTCTAACAGTGCTCTTCTATTACTTGGAAGTTCAATATTTTCATGGTCTTTAGCTTGAAAGTGACGGTAATTTGTTGGTTCTAGCATGATATGATGTCTAAGGAAGTTTGATATTTGTCATCTTATGAGATTCAAAGACTTAGTGTAGTTCGATAATGGATTTCTCAAATCACTGGCATGCGGTGGAAAGTGATTTGTTACTGTGTGTAGAGGTACTCTAGTGGTATTTTTGGTGATAAAGGTATCTCTTATTGATACTTCAGGTTTTTAATCTTCATGAGAATTTTTTGTTACTATGTGTTATTGATCAGATCCAAGTCTTTGCACATCTGCAATATGGTTTACAAATGGAGTGGTGAATTTCTAGTGTGCTTGCAATGGATTGAAAGAGTTTTCAATGACTCATTTGGATTATTTGGAAGTGCTCTTGTTTTTTGAGAAAAGGAGTAATGATATCAATTTTGATATAGCTATGTATGGAGCTTCTTTGTAGGGGGAGATTATTTCTATATATTCTTATTTCCAACTCTCTTATATATTTTTTGTTTTCTTCTCTTATTTTTTTACTTTTAGCTAGTTCATATAGTTCTTTGTTGGCTTCTCAGTTGTGGTTGCATTTCATTTCTTTTTCATTAAGGAAAAAAGGGGGAGATTAATTTGTGTTTTTCCATCAAGGAAAAAGGGGGAGTGGTGTAGGAGCACCCATAGGTTGCCTTAGGTTGTTTAGGAGGGTCTCTTGGAAAACTTTGTCCAAGACAACTATGTAATCTATTCTTGTTCATTTGTGTTTGTGCCTTAGTGGAATTTTGTTGTGCATTGGTCAGATGAAGGTCATGTTGACCATAGTGTAGGTGTCATTGGGTTTTGGCTACTTTGAGATTTAGAACTTTTAGGAGGTTTTTTCAAATTTTTGAAAATGTTGCTCAGTTGGAGCTACAAGCAGCTAAGGAGAGCTCAAAGAAGAGAATAACTGAATTGGTGACCTATTTAGGGGTGGCCTCAGCATTGGATTCAGGTTGGAAGCTTTGGATATTGTTCTTAGTTTTGAATTCAAGAGAAAATAGTTGAGTTTGTGTGTAAATTTATGGTCCTTTTGTTTGCATTGAAGTGTTGCTTAATGGAGTAATCCATCACTATAAATTGTGCTTAATGTAGGACAGTGGATCTTAGAATACTATGTGGCACTAGTTAGATTAGTTATTTAGTTTCCAAGCATTGTTTGTAGATAGTTTTCTTTCTATATTGTTGCTAGTTTGAACCATCCAGTTTGAGTAGAATGGAGGGTTAGTTCACTTTCCCACTATACAAATTGTATGGCCCTTTGGGAATACTAACTAGACTCCATGGATGTAAATATGGTAGGGTTTAGATTCTTTGACAACATCGGAGCCACTGTGGAAGTCTTCTCCTAGGCGAGCCAGGGAAGAGCCTAGCTAGGAAAGGCTAAAGTGCAGAGCACTTAGAATACAAAGGTGTTAGTTTTATGACAAAATTCCAATTGGAGAAGGAATATGTGTGACTTACCAAGCTATGGTAAGAAGGAAAATACTTTTCCAATCCATCTGGTGAGGGAGAGACTTGACAGTTTGCAGTGAAGTCAGAAAAAGGGCTTAAAAAGGCCTAGTTTTAACCACTTCCAGACTAGGGCTCTGTACTGCAAGTTGAGGCCCAAGGCCCCAATAATATTTGAGTGGTGGGCATAGGAATCAGGAATACCAAGAAAATATTGGGGGTTACTTGGAAGAGCTTTGTGAAAAACCCCGATCCCTCGGAGAAGAAACCCTAGGTTCTAGGCCTAGTAGAGGGGTTTGGTTAAAGCGACTAGGAGATGGAGTTAGGTGGATCCCTAATACCATTTATAGGGTGGATTGAAGTCTTTGAAAGCACCTCCACACCTCTGTAAAATTAAATTCAGGAATTGGAGGTTTAGTAGCCTTTAAGGTGGATTAAGGGCTAAGGCAAGTGTTCAAGATAGCACCAAGTTTTGACTTGGAGAGTGGAACTTAATTGATAGTTGGGTTGGCAAGGAGAACCAGGGGATCCTAAGAAGGAAAAGGTCCTATAGGTTGCAATTGGAGAAGAAGACACCCTAGGGGTCTTGCAAGCAAGACCTAGAGCATGAATCAGTAATTGATTCATCCAACCTCCCTATCAGATTGGTATCAGAGCAACAAAATATTTGGGATTGACTGTTGTATGTTAGAGCTTGATTCTAGTGTTTCTACAACCATGGTGACCAATACAAAACTGGCAAGAGATCTGAAAGAGCAGCAACAAAAGAATAGACAACTTGAAGAAGTTTTGGAAGAGATGAAGCAAAAACTAGAAGAGGTAGCAGAGGTTGCGGGCAAGATGAAAGTGTAGTTAGCAGTGGTTAGAGACAAGGATAAAGACCAAGTTGAGGAAGACATAGAACCAAACCCTGACCCTCCATTAAAACAAGAACCCTTCCTCAAAGCATCGAAGGCATTAAGTGGCAAGGCACTAGAAGGCATCCCCATTTTCACAAGAAGAATGGATGCAGAGTTAGTTATGGAATGGATTGAGGGAATGGAGAATCACTTTGAGTGTGATGGTGTTATTCAGGCACAAAAGGTGAAGATAGCCAAATCAAGGTTAAGAGGACAAGCACTAATTTGGTGGAAGTTTCTACAAGAAGAAAGAGAGAATGAAGGAAAGAAACACATAGGAAGTTGGAAAACTATGGTGGCTAAAGTGAAGGAGAACTATCTACCCGAGGACTATGAGATCCAATTGCACAAGAAGAGGCAAAATCTCAGACAAAGAGACCTAGATGTAGCTGCCTACATAGAGGAGTTCCAAAAGCTAATCCTTAGGTCTAGAGTGCAAGAAGTGGAAAGCATCAAAGTGGCTAGGTATCTAAACGGCCTTAGATGGAACATACAAGAAGAGTTAAGTCTCTTTACACTTACTAACCTCCATAGCTGCTATCAAATGGATATTAAAGTGGAAGAGAAACTGAAAAAGAAACAAGATTATAATACTAGAGGTAGAGGAAAAGGCAGAGATCAAAGAGGACATAGAGGTGGATACCAAGGTAGAGGGACTGAACAAAGAAATCGGGGAGAGTCTAAACACAATGAGCATGGAAGTGAAACAACTTCTAGAGGAGGTTATGGAAGGGGCAGAGGATCTCAAGGAGGTTCTAACAGAGGAAGAGGAGTAGGCAGAAGTAACTCTTACTTTTCTAGCATGAAGTGTTATAACTATGGTCAAGTAGGACATCCAACTTATAGGTGTCCAGAGAAAGCATCTTCTCCAAATACAAAAAAGAGAGTAGCATATGCTCAAGAAGACATAATGAGTGTCAAGTCACCAGAGGTGAGTCAAAAATGGGGGAGAACTTGATATTTAGAAGGGTTCTAATCAGGCAACCAGTCAAGGAAGAGCCAAAGCAAAGGAGAGCCTTATTTAGGGTGAGATGCAAAATACTTGGAAAGGTGTGCAAATTCATAGTGGATTCAGGGTCTACTGATAACATTATCTCAGAGGAAGCAGTGAGGAAGTTGAAGTTGGAGAAGGAGCCCCATACTAACCCTTACAAGGTGGCATGGCTAAATAAAGGACAAAGTGTTCTTGTGAATGAGCAGACAATAGTGGAATTCTCCATTGGAGATACAAAGACAAATTGATTTGTGATGTGTTGCCCATGGAGGCATTCCATCTTCTATTGGGAAGGCCATGTTAGTACGATAGAGGAACTATCTATGATGGAAAGGAGAACACCATCTCATTCAAGAAGGATGGTAGAACATTCAAATTGCAATCACTATTAGATGAAGAAGAAGGACATTCAAAGACCCCTAGTGTCTTGTTAAGTAGTGGCAAGGATTTTACCAACAATATACAACAAGGAGGTGAAGGATATGTGGTCATGGTGCAATCCAAGGAAGAAGACAAGACCAACAAGACAATCATAAGAGGAGCAGTCCAGAAGTTGCTTGAACAGTTCAAAGACATAGTCAATGATGGAACACCAACAACCTTGCCTCCAAAGAGAGCTATCAGTCATCAGATTGAATTCATACCAGGGGCTTCATTGCCAAACAAAGAAGCTTATAAGATCACACCAGATCAAAACCTAGAAGTGGCTAGACAAGTGCAGGAGTTATTAGACCAAGGACTAATTAGGAAGAGCATCAGTTCGTGTGCAGTACCAGTGGTCTTATCCATCAAGAAAGGTGGTAAGTGGAGACTATGCACTAACTCTAGGGCTATAAATAGAATTACAATCAGATATAGGTTCCCTATTCCTAGGATTGAGGATTTGATGGATTGTCTTGGAGGAGTTCATTATTTCACTAACTTGGATCTCAAGAGTGGATACCATCATATCAGAATCAAAGATGGGGATGAGTGGAAGATGGCTTTTAAGACAACTGATGGATTGTATGAGTGGAGAGTTATTCCATTTAGCCTCTCAAATGCCCCTAGCACATTCATGAGGCTCATGAATGAAGTGCTTAAGGATTTCACAGGGATATTTGTAGTGGTGTATCTAGATGATATACTTATATTTAGTAAAACAAAAAAGGAACATATGAAGCATGTGGAGATGGTTCTTAAAAGGTTGCAGGAGGAGAGGTTAGCCATCAACCTAGAGAAGTGTGAGTTCTTCAAATAAGAGCTTGTGAATTTGGGGTTTGTAGTATCTCAAGGATGATTGAAGATGGAACCAAGCAAGGTGGAAGCTATCCTAAATTGGCCTACACCAACCACCGGGATAGAGGTAAGGAGTTTTCATGGGTTAGCTCAGTTTTATAGGAAGTTTATAAGGAACTTTAGTGGCATATGTGCACTAGTACTTGATACTATTAAACATGGCCTAAAGATTAAGTTTAAATGGACTAATGAAGCAGAGAAGGGTTTTGAGAAATTGAAACAAGAAGTGGCAACTCAACCCATCCTTTTGTTACCTAGTTTTGATAAGCTATTCATAGTGGAGTGTGATGCCACTGGAATTGTAGTAGGAGGAGTAATAAGCCAAGAAGGCAGGCCCATAGCTTTCTTTAGTGAAAATCTCAATGAAGCTAAAAAGAAGTACTCTACCTATGACCTAGAACTATATGCTCTAGTGCAGTTTCTTAGAGAGTGGAGACATTATCTCCTACCTAAGGAGTTTGTTGTTTTTATAGATAACCAGGAACTTAGCTACATCAACACACAAGAAAAGTTGAGTAATAGACACTTAAAATGGATGGAGTACCTCCAAGCCTTCACTTTTACCATCAAACACAAGAAGGGATAGTTAAACAAGGTGGAAGATGCACTAAGTAGGAGGTTGTTGATAGTATAGGAGATTCAATTCAAGAGCATTGGGATAGAGAGTTTCAAGGATATTTATGGAGAAGATGACTTCTCTGAAGCATAAAAGGTATGTTCTGATTTTGAGAATCACTTTCATAGTCAATTCTCAAAATATACATTGCAAAGTGGACTTTTGTTCAAGGGAAATCAGTTATGTGTTCCCAAAGGCTCAATGAGAGAGAATCTCATCCTGGAGAAGCACAATGGTAGTTTTAGTGGTCATTTTTGTATCAACAAGACAATGGAATTAGTGCAGAGGTTCTATTATTGGCCTAGGTTACCAAGGGATGTCAGAAGGTATGTGGAGCAGTGTGTAGTTTGTATGAAAGCCAAGGGGGGAGCTATTAATGCAGGTTTGTATCAACCTCTACCCATTCCCAATAGACCACGAGAATGTATTAGCATGGACTTTGTGGTAGGACTCCCTAAAACTAAGATAGGGTTTGATAGTGTCTATGTGGTAGTAGATAGGTTCAGTAAAATGAGTCACTTTGTTCCTTGCAAGACCACCCATGATGATAGCTATATTTCTCATATTTTCTTCAAAGAGATTGTGAGGATCCATGGATTTCCATTGAGCATTGTATCAGACAGGGATGTGAAGTTTATGAGTCATTTTTGGAAAACAATATGGAGCATATTGGGTACTAACTTGTCTTTTGGATCAGCTTACAATCCTTAGATAGATGGACAAACTCAGGTGATAAATATAGTGTTAGGTAACCTTCTCAGATGCCTAACCAATGAGTATGGATAGACATGGGATTTGGTCATATCACAAGATGAATATGCCTACAATGATAGTGTGAACCAGACCACAGGTAGAAGTCCTTTTGGGATATAGTCTATGGAATGCACCCAAGAGGTGTGTGTGAGCTCAAAGATCTAGGAGCTATGGAGAATAGGAGTGGCCATGCAGAGGATTTCTCTCAGAGTATGAAGGAGATTCAAGAGCAAGTAAAGAAGACAATCATAGAGGCTACTCATAAGTTGAAGACTAAGGTGGATATGTCTAGAAAAGATCTCCAATTTGTAGTAGGGGACTATGTCACGGTCCATCTCAAAAACTCTAGATTACAAAAAGGAGCACCAACTAAGTTGTAGATGAAGAGAGTGGGACCATGTAAAGTGTTAGCTAAGTATGGTAAGAATGCCTACAAGGTGGAGCTTCCTACAAAATTAAGTATTTCACTAGTGTTTAATGGTGCTAACCTAATCATGTTCAAAGGACCAGTGACTGATATGGATCATAACAGTAGGGATTTCTTGGAGGATGTGAGTAATGTAGTCTTACCACCAAAAGACAAGCTACAAGCAGAGAGGATCTTGGAATCAAGGGTGAAGAAGTCTACTAGGCACAAGGTGTACATGGAACATCTCATCACAAGGAAAGACAAACCCAACTCTAAGGCTACATGGGTGGACGAAGCTCAGTTCAAGACACAAGGAATTCATCTATCTTTGATCTCTCCCCACATTCCTTAGTGGTTGTGCAGAGGGGGGGGGAATGGTGTAGGAGCACCCATAGGTTGCCTTAGGTTGTTTAGGAGGTTTTCTTGGACAACTTTGTCCAAGACAACTATTCAATCAATTCTTGTTCATTTGTGTTTGTGCCTTAGTGGAATTTTGTTGTGCATTGGTCAGATGAAGGTCATGTTGACCATAGTGTAGGTGTCATTGGGTTTTGGCTACTTTGAGGTTTAGAACTTTTAGGAGGTTTTTTCAAATTTTTGAAAATTTTGCTTAGTTGGAGCTACAAGCAGCTAAGGAGAGCTCAAGGAAGAGAATAACTGAATCAGTGACCTATTTAGGGGTGGCCTTAGAATTGGAGTCAGGTTGGAAGCTTTGGATATTGTTCTTAGTTTTGAATTCAAGAGAAAATAGTTGAGTTTGTGTGTGAATTTTTGGTTCTTTTGTTTGCATTGAAGTGTTGCTTAATGGAGTAATCCAGCACTACAAATCATGCTTAATGTAGGACATTAGCTCTTAGAATACTATGTGGCACTAGTTAGATTAGTTATATAGTTTCCAAGCATTGTTTGTAGATAGTTTGTTTTCTATACTGTTGTTGGTCTGAACCAGACAGTTTGAGTAGAATGGAGGGTTAGTTCACTTTCCCACCGTACAAATTGTATGACCCTTTGGGAATAGTGACTAGACTCCATGGATGTAAATATGGTAGGGTTTAGATTCTTTGACAACATCGGAGCCACTGTGGAAGTCTTCTCCTAGGCGAGCCAGGGAAGAGCCCGGCTAGGAAAGGCTAAAGTGTAGAGCACTTAGAATACAACCTATGTTAGTTTTATGACCAAATTCCAATTGGAGAAGGAATATGTGTGACTTACCAAGCTATGGTAAGAAGGAAAAGACTTTTCCAATCCATCTGGTGAGGGAGAGACTTGACAGTTTGCAGTGAAGTCAGAAAAAGGGCTTAAAAAGGCCTAGTTTTAACCACTTCCAGATTAGGGCTCTGTACGGCCAGTTGAGGCCCAAGGCCCCAATAATATTTGAGTGGTGGGCATAGGAATCAGGAATCTCAAGAAAATATTGGGGGTTACTTGGAAGAGCTTTGTGAAAAACCCTGATCCCTTGGAGAAGAAACCTTAGGTTCTAGGCCTAGTAGAGGGGTTTGGTTAAAGTGACTAGGAGATGGAGTTAGGTGGATCCCTAATACCCTTTATAGGGTGGATTGAAGTCTTTGAAATCACCTCCACACCTCTGTAAAATTAAATTCAGGAATTGGAGGTTTAGTAGCCTTTAAGGTGGATTAAGGGCTAAGGCAAGTGTTCAAGATAGCACCAAGTTTTGACTTGGAGAGTGGAACTTAATTGATAGCTGGGTTGGCAAGGAGAACCAGGGGATCCTAAGAAGGAAAAGGTCCTATAGGTTGGAATTGGTGAAGAAGACACCCTAGAGGTCTTGTAAGCAAGACCTAGAGCATGAATCAGTAATTGATTCATCCAACCTCCCTATCAGGGAGTTTGTTGACTTCTCAGTTGTCTTTGGTTGTCCTTGATGATAAAATCAGTTTGGTATCTCAGATAATATTTCAGAGGCTTTTTTTTTGGTATTCATGTTCATGATGATTCAAGTTTTTTATGTTGATTACTCATGTGGCTTCTAGTTCAAATTTATAAATTCTATTCATTTGCAAATGGTTATGACTATATTGGACTGACTATGTTGATAGGGCTTGGTATAGGTTATTCAGATGGTGTTCATTGTGACATGGCATTCATTAGATTCTATGATAAATGATATTGTTATCTTGATAGGACTCAGGTTGATCATGGACCAGTTGGTTTAATTTTGATAGGTTGGCCATTCTCTATTGCATGACATGTATATTATTTCAATTTCTTATTATCAGGTTGATCATGGCATCATTGACAAGATTCATTTGATTATGTCTTCACATTGGCATATTTTCATTCTATTGATCTTCATTGTTGTCTCATAATTCTTTGGTGTCAATGGTTATGACACATTATTTGATACATGGCATATTGGGTTGGAATTATATGAATTCTCTCTTTGGCACTCGATTTTGATATTTCATTTGGCATTATTGGTATATGGGGTTACTATACACTCTTCAACTCATTTTGTCATTTCATATCTTCATGTCTCTTTCACATTATCTTGGTGTCACAGGATAGGACATAATGATTGGTATATATGAAGTCTTCATTTGGTTCATATGTTTCAGATTGGCTTGGTATCATAATAGACATCTAAAGGTAATGCTTATGGCAATATGGTTTCGGTTGATCAGTATCAAGTTGACATTATCAGTTAACAAGGGAATTATTTTTCATTTTGGTTTGATGTCATTTTTGTGTCTAAGGAATATGATCTTAACATATATATATGGTCATCAAAAAGAGACTCCATTGCATGAGCCTAGACTTTAGTATCGACATCCAAAAGTGATCTAAGAGATAAAGGTGATCATTTCACTTAGCATATAAATTAACCCTATCGGGTTTCTATAGGAATCTTGTTTTATCATTTTTTAATTATATATTTGGAAGTCAATTTAATGGCTTACTTAAAAGTCACTATGAAGTGACATGGCATCAACAATTTGGTAATAATGTTTATTTTTGTGGTCGACATTTGGAAAAGACTTGGAAACAACATAATTTCTTTTTGATTAAGGGTATCAACATGATTATGAAATGATAGTGTCAACATCTAAAGTAAATGTTTTTATAGTGGACTCAAGCATTTTATTAAGTTGACTATTATTATGCTTAGTCTTTTCGGACTTCAAAGCATCATTTTTACTTGGAAAAACCATTGCTTGTGCTTCACATTGTGTTAAGGGTTGAAACCCTAGCTTTAGCCACCGCTTTGAGAATTCTCTCTTCTCCTCTTCTCCTCTTCTCTCTACTCATTATGAGAGCTCGGCCTGCATATGCGTTTTTCTTGTTCTCTGAGCATGGAATGTTGTGGTTGGTGTCTTGGTCTGCCATTACCCAATGGGTGAGCGCTCGAGCTGAAATGAGATTCGCTATTGTCTCCTTCATCTGGATTGGTAAATACTTTATGAAAAGATTATCATGCACTCTTTCTTTGTTTTATTCATCAATTCAGGTATGCTTTCCTCTTCTTGAAGAAATTTAATAAATGGGCAAGTTACTAGTTCTACTACTTGATTCAGAAATGGAATAAATGGATTACTTAATTATCTTTGTCAATATAACATGATTTGATTTCAGTTATAATTTTTCACATTATGGGTATTCTAAAAGAGTTGTTATTTTGATTATTAGGATCATGATGATACAGGGGTTTGACTACAAATATTTTACAAGCCTTTGCAGTAATTGTTATATTAGTTTGATCAGAATGACAAATTGTAAATGAAGGGAAAAGGTGCTCTGGTAAAAATTTTTATTTTCACACATCACTATTTGTGTTGGTTTTTGAAAACAAATCTGTAAGGGTATTGTTTTTGGTAAATGCATTTCAAAAAAGGAAGATAAGAATTATTTGGTGCATACGTTATTATTCTTGTATTCCTAGAACATATGTTTTTATTGGTGTAGATTTTTTTTGTGGTCAGGGTTCAGAGATCAAACCTTTTAATAACACTTTTTCCTTCCTAAAGAAAACCCTTGAGTGAAGATTCAAAAAGAAAAATGCAGTCTCACCCTTTCACAGCCTTTGAAGGGTTCTGGGTCATTTCCTTAAAATGCATTTTCTATCAAACCTCTTCAATTGTCAGAAGAAATCCTTTCCTGGTGCATATTTCACTGTAATTTTGGTATTCTTGGTAGATAACCGACATAATATTGTCTTACCAAAAACCTTGGTTGAAGGTTCAAGAAGAGGAATATTCATTTTTTAGAAAAAGAGAGGTATAAAGGGATTGATCACTATTTTGTATGTTCGGTTGTTGAGAGAGAAGATATAAATTCTTAAATAAAATCTAAAAATAAAATGTAGATATATATATAGTGTTTCATCATTATGAGATGTTGAAGTTATTATTTGAGATCTTGTTGAGATTGTAATTGTTATTATTTCAAAAAGAGATAGTGAAAAAGCTCTGTAATAAAAGTTTAAAAACATGATGCAGAGTATAATCATAAAAACATTATTTATTTAATATTTTAAGGATTCATGTTGAATCTTTAGGGTATTATATAGAGAGGTATGAGTGAGCTAAAATGAAATAGAGAGATCCTCGATGTTATTGTAATTTTGTAAACTTAAAAGGGTTTGGTTCTCCTTGAAACTAGTGTTTCAAAATAAGGGGTTGGCGCTCCTTGAGATTGGTGTCTCTAAATTAGGGGTTGGTGCTCCTTGAGTTGGTGCTTAGAAATTAGCCTATAAGGTATTGTTAACAGTGGTTTTCAAATAAGAGCCTGAAAGGCAACAATTTAGGAGTGGTTTTTCTACCCCAAGAGGGGTTTCCACTCGACATATCTTATGTCTCATTGTTCATTTGTGGTTTCACTACTTCACTATGAGAATGCTTTATTGTTCATTGTTTAGCAATTGCATTTCTCATTTCAGTTTATGAATGATTGCATTCAACTCATGAATGTACTTATTATTGAAATATTGAGAAGAATTGAGTGCTATGGTTTATTTTCTGAAAAAATGTTAAAATATGTTAAGACACTATTTCACCCCCCTCTCAGTGTCTATGAAGTGGCAAGGATTTAAGAGAAGACAAAGAGTTTATAATAAAGCTATCCCAATTTGAAAATATTTCCAGGTTGTTGATTTGTTTGATGATATGAGTTCTGGTTGCTTCAAAAATTGCTTTTTCAATCTTGTAAAGAATAGCTTCTAAAGAGGTAGAGGTACCTTTGAAGATTCTATTATTTCTTTCAATCCAAATGTTCCAGAGATGGAAGGAAGGAAGGGGAAACCACCCAAAAACATGAGAAAAAAGAAGAATGAAAGCAAAAAGGCTAAGATTTGAACTGACTTGACAACATAGGCCCAATTAGCGATTGCCACCCAACTTCTAAATTAACCAGTACTAGCATTGTGAGGAAAAGGGACAATGCAAGAAAATATGGTATGTAGATTCTAAGAAGTAACCACATAAGATGCAAGGGAAGGTTGCAGTGATCCCTAATCTGTCCAATCTAGCCCTCATAGGGGCTCTATCATGAAGCACAATCCAAGCAAAGGCCCCTGCCTTTGGGAGACATACATTATTCCAAAAAAGTGAAGAGGGGAGCTGGGAAAGAGTATTGGAGGAAAATAGAGACTTATACCCATCCCTCACAAAATAATTGCCTGATTTAGATTTAGTCCAAATTAGGATATGGTTGTTGCCACAATAGTGGTTTACAATTTATGAGAGGAAATGATTTTAGCTGAAATCACATATTTTTAGAAAATATAATGATTTAAGCCTTAAAATTTCCATTTTAAGGATTCCAATTGAAGAGGGTTTGATCAAACCACCTTAGATCAAACCCCCTTGGATAGAACCTCGCTAGTTTTAAACCATACCTATAAATGAGTCTCCTTTACACCTATCAAAATGTTGATAAAAAATCACTTTTGATTTACCTTTTGGGGGATCAAATGAATTCATTTAAAATTTATTTGAAACGATTAATGTAGTCCTCAAAATGAGCTATCCAACGAATATAATTTTAATATGTTTTGGTTTTATTATGTATTTATTTTTTTAGTTTTATTAAACATAGGTTTTTCATCCAAAATGAAGGTCTTTGTTTTGCACATGTGGAAAAATAGCAGATTATCAAAAAATATTGAAAAATATGAGTGCACTAGATATTGAAGTCCTTGATCCAACAAAAATAAAAAAAATTGATATATACAAAAAAATTTACGTGTTATACGGTCACACTATGTCTGAATTGTAATTGGTTTGACTTTGAAACTTGATTAAAGAAAAAATATTTAATAAAAAACTATCTAACCAAGTGTAAGTACAAAATATCGGAGTTACAAATCTAAATTCTAAAGAATTAGAATTTCATCCTTCATGGGAAAAAAGTTATGCATTATACGGTGTGCGTCACTTTTTAAAAATGTTGTTTTCTGAAAAAAAAAACTAGATTTCATGGGAGATGAAAAAAGAAGTGCAATCTGATTCCAAAAATTTTGAAAAAAATATTTTTAGAATCTACAAACAAAATTTGATGATACTCTAGTTTGCATCATTTTCAAATTCCTCACTGTTTAGCCGCTATAGGTGCTTGAATGTGAAGATTTAGTTAAATTTAATAATTTAAGTGTCCAATTTGGCCAAAAATTGTAAACAACTAGTGTGGGATCACCCATATCCTCCTTCTCCATGTAAACTAAGGATATTTTTTCCATTTCCTCTTTAAAATCTAGCTTGAGAAGTGAGGGAAAGGGAAGGAATCTACATATTTCCAATTGACTTTTGGTAGCGATTGGGAGAGATCCACAGTAAAGTAATCTGCTACTCTTGAACCCCACTAATTTTTTAATAACTGGTATCAAAGGGCCCCAATCTCCTAGGTGGGATAGAGCAGGGTAACCATTCCAAGCATCCTCCTAGAACTTAGCTTTCTAACCATTATAGATTAGCCAAGAGAGGCGGGGAAGGATAACCGACCTAGAGGAAGAAATGAGGTTCTAGATAGAAGATCCCCTAGGAAGAGAAGTAGCAGTAAAGATACATTCCCTTGGATGAGAGTTGAGGTATTTTGATAACATTATTCATCCCCATCTCAAGTTTGATTTTTATAAAGCCTCCACATTAACTTAGCTCTTAAAGCAAGATTCTGAAGTTTAGCATCTCTCATTTCCTCCCACATTGTTGCACCATAGAAATGTGCAAAGGATAGATTTTAAGTGGTTTAAAGTTTCTAAAAGAGCATTTAGCACATACATTAGATAGATAGGAATGACATTTAGTACAAATTTTATCATCTGAATTTTACCAACAAAAGAGAGCCACTTTTGTTTCGATGTAAGAATTCTTCCAATAACTGAAGAAACTACATTTTCCCAAAAGGAAGGTAGGTCTTTTCCAATGAAAATGGGATGCCAAGGTATGAGCATGGTAGTGTGCCCATAGGAAAGCCCCAAAACTTTTGCAGCTTATTCTCAATGAAATAAGCCACATTTAACAGAAATACTTTGGATTTAGAGGGATTAATCACCTGACCCGAGGCAGCAGAATATTCCCATAGAAAACTTTTAATAATTTTTGCCTCTAGAATTGAAGCATGACCAAATAGTATTTTTAATAATTTTTTCCTCTGGAATTAAAGCACAACCAAATAGTAATGGTAGTAATATTATTTTTACTATAAATTCAAATTCAAACTCGAAAATCTCATTCAATGCATATTTTTTTAGAAAAAAAATTCAATCTATAAGGGAAATTATATGCATGCTAAATTTAGAAGGTTGTCCATTGTCATTTTGCTCCAAGTGCTCTCAATTATATCCTCTACAATGTCTAAAACATTCCACATCCTGATAGGTCTCTTAGATGACATGTTTAACATTTTCCACATTAATTAAACTTCATCTTACATTGTCATAATTTCATAGTTTACATAATCTTCATATTTCTATATATTATACATAGGTAATTTATATACAACGTTATTGAATTTCTTAGTTTCTCAATTTTTATTTTTATTTTGTTATTTGGAAAACAAATTCTCTAATTTATACTTTAGCTATTCAGAAAGTGTATATTTTTTGCATTTATCCAATTGCATATTCTTTTACATTTATCTTTCAATAACTATTTACTATAGTGTGTGTGTGTGTGTAATGTAACTGCAACAAATGGTGGAATCCTTTTTGCATAATATCTTCTTTGTTCTACAATGTAACTCTAGAGGTTTTTTGGTAAGAAAAAACATTATGGTATTCTCTTTAGGGTTTTACAATCATATATGACTAAGGGTATTTTTATATTAAATATTTTTAAATTGAGAGGTTTCTCTATATTACCATGTTATAACTCTATATATGAATACATAATTATCTATATGAGAATAAGTATAAAAATGTATATTTTTTTATATAACTATACATAAATAAATATATACACATACATATTCATAATTTTATTGAAATACATATATAACTACCTACACATAGATACAGTTCTATACAAATATGAATTTATATGTCTAAATATATCTACCTCTATACAAGTTTATATGGAAAGTTTTGAATATATATATATATATATACATTTACATATGTATATATATGTACATGTGTCTTTGTATAATTTAGTTCAAACCAAACAATAAAATAATGTGTTTTTCTACAATAGTAATTCATTTCTCTTCAATTGTTATGGGCTTACTTGGGCTCATGTTGTTTTGGATAGGATTACCTAGACAAAAATGTCATTCTATAAATGTATTTGAGGTCCATTTATTTTAAATCACTATTCCATTACATATGAGTAAGTGTGTATAAATCTAGACATATGTGTGTATAAAATTATATGTACATGTATATAATTGTAAGATTATATACAACTATATACACAAATATTTTCAAAATAACAATACCCACACATCCTATCTTTACATACATCAAGATATTGGGACTAAGGAGTCAACCACATTGTAAATTCTATGTTATGGTTCCAACATCCTTAGAAAGTGTCTCTCGGCTCTTAGGGTGTATTAGGAAAATATTCTAGAATATTAATTCTTACCATTGTTTGTAATATAATTGAATAATGGGTGATAGGTTCCACTAGTAGTGATAAAGGTGAGAACTATGGACATAAATATTTAATATTATTTTACCCACACGTGGACACCTAAAATGGGATAATAAAGGATTAAAAAAAGGACAGATGAATGACTACTGGGATTATCCAAGTGGGAGCTTGGAATGAGGCAACAAGTGTTTCTTGGTATTCCATCATTTATTGCAATTAATGTAATGTTTATCTCCCAACTTTAGGCACCCAAGTTGGCAGGAAAGTATTGGATGCAAACCTAGTGTCCTTTCATAATTTTAGGAGGTAATCCAAGGGTTGGGATGGTATGAATGAAGAGTCATCTTTGGTATCCTTGTTTGGGTCTTAAGACCTCTTCACACATCTATAAATTTCTTGTCACATCATTGCATTCCATTACAAAAATATATCATTTGAAAAAGAGTTTGAGACCCATGAGTTGGTTGACTCAACTTCTAGGTTGTAAGTTAATCTAATGTCCTCTCCAACCCCAAATTCTAAATGATAAATTATTGAAAAGTACCAAATCCTAAAGTGTAACTCTAAGGTTTCACTTTTCCAATTTATTAGAAGTTTTGCATATTCTAGCTCATACAGTAAATGTAGAAATTCTTGCAGAAGATAGTTGCACTAAAGCCTTGACTAATGCTCAAAACCAATTAGGAAAATAATTCTCCTCTCATATAGAAATTCCTTTTCTTCCAATATTTACACCTATAGTCATAGCATCAACAACACAACATAAAAATGGTTTAAGCTCAATCTTAGATCTTTCTAGTGGGAATCCTTATACTTTTGTTTGTTCGCCTCTCATATCTCCATATTCCTCACCCCTCCCAAACAAGAAAAAAATAACTCACCAATCATCCATTATAGTTCACTACACTCAACACATTTCCAAAAACATTCCACCAAATAATCATGTGATAAACCAACTTTTGAAAAACATGTCATCATTGAAAAAAAAAATTTAAAACTTAAACCAAAATCAATCATATTGAAATCCTCCAAGATACCTCACATGTAGTGTATTATTGTTTTCCATCTTAAATACACCCATACCACAAAAAATCAAAATACCTCGCTTTGAAAAATACAATGGTAAAGGAGATCCTAAGAACCTTGTGTCAACTTTTACCACCTTGTGTAGTGACTTGAATTTTTAAGATGTGGTCCTAGTGAAAATATTTCCTAGATCATTGAAACATGACCTAGGATTGGTTTTTTCATTTATGAATAACTCAGTAGTGTCCTTTATGCAATTAGTTGATGAATTCATTCAAAAATTTCAAGCGAATATTGGAGAGAAAGTTAGATTAATGTATTTAGTTCATTGTAAAAAGGGACCTAAAAAGAAGGTGTCTGACTTTATAAGATGATACCAAGCTCTTTACTCACAAATATCCTGTAGTCTTCCATATGCAAAAATTAAAAGGGTGTTCATAGGAAACTTGCAACCTAATATTAGAGTTAAGATACTATTGATAAAATTTCCATCATTTAAACATTTTTTTATGACCCTTCATGATTATGAGATATTGGTTAGTCATATGAAGGTATACCTTCACTGGTTCTTACTTGTCAATCCGAATTTGTACCTCAAAACAACTATCAATCATTTAAAAAGAAAATAATTTTTTATCAAGATAAATAATCCTCAAGCCACTAATAATATTGAAATATGACACTATTGCAACTATAATACTATATCAATTTAGGCCAATATATAGGAAATTTTCACAATTTCGTGATTCTCTCCACACTAGTATGTTGCAATTGTTAAGAAAGAATATGATTCAACTTCCATCTATTAGGCCTATCGGCACAACTAATCCATTACCACTAAAATTTCATGCACAATCATTTTGGAAATATCATCATACATGTGGACACAATACGAAAATGTGTATGTGTCCTAAGAACCAAGTGCAAGATCTCATTGACTATAATCAAATCCAGTTGGCCTCTATAAATTACAAAGGAAATAAATTAGTCACACCACCTAACCAAAAGTTACAAATATTTACAAATTCACTGATAATACATTCAACATTCCAAACACAATTGAAGTTCAACCTTATAAGGGTCAAACCGATCCTTTTCCTGAAATCTCTTTCACACATATTGATGCTTATTAAATTTCACTTGATGGTCCTCTTTATATCGTAGGAAGAATCAATGATAAACCCACAAGGGGAATACTCATTGATCCCATATGTGAATTAAACATCATCACTTAATAATTCTTATATGTGCATGAACTCTATAGGGACAATTATGAATAATCAAAATTATTCTGATAGGCCCATGATGGTTTAATTAACCCTAAAATTTGTTCCATAACTCTCCCAATAAGGGTTGGACCTAAAAAAAATGGATGTTTTATTTAAAATATTCCTTACATTAGGCCAATTTCATGTGAGGTTAGGTCATCCATGGATAAGCTCCATAAATGTAGTCCTATTGATTATCACAAATATCTTAAATTTCCATTTGAATACCATTGTGGATTTAAACCTTTTCCTTCTTGTGGAAATTTTGTGCTAGATTACTTTTGGCCTCAAACACTTATTAAATTGCATGAAGATTTTTTATTTATGATTTATAAAAATTTTAAAGCTAAGTGTATAGTTGAATTATCCCTTAGTAATATCCCACCTGAGGTTCCTTAATCTCCAATAAATTTGATGGTTTTTCCTCCCACACCAATGGTAGTGAATGAACCTCAATCCAAACTATATATCCTCTCTTGACCACATAGCATGTACATGTTGTGGTTCCACCTCTGCCATCCTATAAGAAACAAAGGTATAATCATGTAATTAAATTTGTACATTCAAAAGAAAAACAAGTATTTGGGCCAGAACTCAAGAAATCTATTGTCCCACGACTCTTGAATCCACTTGCAAAGGAAGAAAAGAGACCAATATCGGGGAACACCCTGGTCACCCCTTCATAAGTTGAAGGTTGTGTGAGAAGAAATAGAAGTGTATAAGAATAAAAATTAAAAAATTGAGCTATGGCTCATCAACTTGTTGAAGAGCATAAGACATTACCTAATGACCAACCAACCATCCACCTAAATTTTGATCAGATACCTCCCACCCATTCATCCTTGTCATCACCATAAAGATGACAAAAACAAAATAAAAATAAGACCATAAAAAAATATCTTATATTTTCTAAGTCAATGAATCTAGATGGGGATTACCATGATGATCCTCCTAAGGAGAGTGACTCGCCATGTGTTGAACTAGGTACTTCTCCTTATACCAATTTTTTTGTAGTTTCTTTAGAATAATGTTTTCCTTGCATTTATGATGAGAAATATTGGGATGCATGTGATTTTATATAGATCAAATCATATGTGTAGTACCATCTTGTATATTTGTATGTGTTTTCTTAGACATAATGTGATCTCTCATGATGTTCTTCCTAACATGTATTGGTGTTTGTTAGTTTTCTTTGGATGGACACTATTGTTATTATTGACACAAAGATACATATAAAGTGAACCTATCATGAAATTCATTTATTTATATCTTAATTTGTCTTTATGTTGTGAATGTATTATATTTTTTCCTTTTGGGAATGTTGCAAGGCACTGTTGAGATATTTTGGTATCTTCCATGTTGACCTAGAATCTATTTTTTATTCATGTGTTATTCCTATTAGATGCATATGACAACTCGAAGGGGGTTGAATCAATTGTATACTTTTAAAACATCAGAAACCCTTATTAAAATTCAGATCTATTGTTTAACATATTTGTCACTTTAATTAATTCACTCTAGCCCACACTTGTAAGTGACAACCTAGCCAATAGTTGAGTCACTTGAAATGATAGTTGCAAGCGATCTCTGCTTATTTTACAAGGCACAACTACCTTCAAATAATATGCAATGCATCAAGACACAGGGTATGCTTTTAAATAGAAAGAAGGAAAGGAAACTAACACCTACCCATAACCATTAAAGTAGATGCGAGAGATTTTAAAACAAACGACACAAAGTTCATTTGTCTCACATTCACATGTGAGAAATAAGTAAAGAAAGGTGATAGTTTCTCTTTTAATAGATGAATTATCTAAACAAAAAGTCTTAGAGATGAAAGTATACACATCCTGACCTAACAGATAAGAATTGAAGAATAACCATGAAGAAACACAATTCATTCATAATCAAAGGAAGTATTCATAAATACACAAATTTAGAAATATATTCCTTTATTTCTTCGATGCCAAAAATGTGGATTCATAGACCCCACACCCTATACAATAAAAAATGTGCTCAAAAGCAAAAACTATCCCCCCTTTTTTTTTCCTCTTTGATTTTTACATTCAGAGGTCTATATATAGGCACACCAAAACTGTTACATTACAAAAATAACCGTCTTGAAAATGACTGGAATCAAGAAATATTTTGAGACAAATTTTTTTTAAGGATAAACATTATCATTATGAGTTAGAAAAACACGTCATGCATGTTGTTAAACCACCGGGGGTACTGAAACTCTATATAGTTCTAACTGCATCTTCATAACTAAATTGTGAAATTCAGCACATTCTTCTTCTTCTTCTAAAATGAAAATCACCCTATCATACTTAGTGTAGCTAGTTTGTTCTTTCTATTCCATTGAACACAGTTGAGAAATGATGTCGTGTTGCTCTTCTTCTGACCAATTTAAATCTGGTTGCATGATGGGCATATGTTCATATTCCCAATCCCTAATGTTTGCAAGAAATACCATTTTGAGAAAACTTTGAACTCATAAATGCTACCACCTTTCCTTGTATGTAGGATCACTTAACTTCGGCGGCAAGTAGTGACCATTTATTTTCCAAGAAAAAATGTGCCAATCTGCCACTAAAGCTATTTCACCACCCTACTTATTTAAGAGCTATCTTTTCGAAGGATTTAAAAGATTACATTTAAATCTCAAGTTGGTGTTTGAAATCATTTGAAAATACATCCCTTAAAGGCATTGTATAAGCCATCAAATGAGTTGATACTTCAAAATTCATGCATCCCACCGAAGTTTCCCCATCGCTAAGAAATAGAACTTTGTAACCATATGATGGGAGTTCTATAGTTTTAAGAACCTCTGATATGTTGACTGAATGTGACATCATTAGATGAGACTTGTAACTTTGAGAGCTACAAATAGGTTAGGTGATCAGGCAGTTTTGAAACTTCAAAACCTGGCAACTTGGTTAGGGAATTCGGTAGGGCCGCGACTAGGTTATAAAACTTATGGAAGCCACAACATCATCAAAGAATCACTTATTTAAGAGGGAAGAATCTTCATTTTTCAAGTGAAAAATTGATGGGTAACATGATCTAGATTAGTTCTTAAACCCTTATCCACCATTAAACCCTTGGCATGCACTAACATAATGTAAACATGCAAAGCAATAATGCAAAGACATCAAACACATAAAACACCATAGTTATGTTGAAAACCCAAGAAGGGAAAAACCATTATGAAGATTAGCTCATTAATATATGAATTGCAACACCAAATACAATAAGGCTCACTACTAAGGGCTCATTGCCTAGAATGATAAAGAAAGGCTCATTGTTGGTGGCTCACTTCCAAAGGACTCACTATCAAAAAGAAAGAAGAAAGGGTGGCTCACCATCAATTTGAACTTCTAAAGAACAAAAAACACATCAAACAGATTGAAATGTAAAAACCTTTTTCTCACTACATTAGGAAGTCATAAGCATTAAATCTCACACTCAGATCAACACTCTTGATCACTTTAGCATCTTTCACATCAAACACACTTGACACTAAATCCACACAAAATTTCACCTTGTCACACTCAAATAAACACTCTTGATCACTTTCACATATTTTTCATCACACACTTTAAACTTAATCCACACAACAATTCACCTTGCATTTACACCCTTCACAATCTAAAAAAATCTCAATTAGGTCAGCCTTACTAAAACATATACAACTCTACCATGTAACACCAAATAGGTCGGTACCAAACACTTTCACAATAAATATAAGTGAATCCAAACCATTCCAATACTTAGTTAGGAACCAAATATATACAAACAAGCTTCTCAATACTTCCTAAGTCACCAATTATCCTCTACAATTAGCGTTAACACACTAGGTCGACCAAACCTGGACTAACACCAACAAGCGACTCCAAAAACACTTCTCAAATTTTAGAAATATATTGCAGACAAAACAAAAACAATCCAAACCATTCATACATCTTAGAATACTCTAGCACCATTAGAATATACTGCACAACTATTGCAATCACTTGAAACTCAAAAACACCTTCATTTTGTGCAACCAGACATACTCGCATAAATATCCAACACATCAGATAATATTGTAGAACAACTTAGAACTTGAAAATTCAAGGGAGTGTAGGTACAAGAATTATAAGTATGTTCCTAGATCTACAGCACCATAACCTTTACTATGGAGAAATGCAAAGCAATCTCATTTCTCCTAGACAACACCACTTCATAGTTCACACACTAGTGAACACAACTTCTACCACATGATCCAAAACCTAAAACATTAGATATAAAACCTTGGATCACCTCTAATCATCACCTCCAAATCAAATGGGTACATCTTCAACCATGAAGACATGTGGAGAAAAACACTAAACACCACTTTGTCATATTAAATTTTCTTTTATTCAAATTTTCTCAAAAGCACTTGGAAACCAAGAACCAAAAACACCAACTCAACATCTACAACACCTTCTCAGTGTCTCAACCAACCAAGAGGTTGATATCCATAATCACTTACTCATTATTTCTACATTAGAGTTTGACACCAGTGACAATACTAATGACAACAAAATTCAAACAACACACTTGAACACAATTTCTTCCTTAGGGGTTGAAATCAATGCAACAATGTTGTGTTGACATCAATGAAAAAACAAGTTTTACCTAGTATGAAAAACCATCAATAACAACATCCAACAACAAAACATACTTCTCACCAATACACACTACTCACCCCTATGGTCTTTAGACCATATTCATTTCTACACTATGGTTTTCAACCAATTCAACTTTTTCTCTCCCCCTTTGACATCAATGGAAAAGGGAAACACATAGTTTCATTTATTTTAATCCCCCTTTGTCATTACCTATTTATACCTACTCTCCCCCAAAGGAAACACCTGTTAGAGACATTAAATACACTCTCTTCCTACATACCCACTTTCCTGCACACTCCCGCTTAGGGGCACACAAAATACTCAAATATACTACACCAATCAAAAATTAATACTACCTACTCCGCCAGAGAGGCAGCCTTCAACATCATTCTAGGACCAAGAGATATATCTTGAAATTCTTCCAAAAAAAAAGCACATAATTATGCATCTAGTTAAAAGAAGGAGGGAAAATAACCCCTAACATCTCCCAAAGATACTCAAAAGTATCTTTTGGAAGAGTCTGTGAAAATATTAGCAACCTGGTCCTTAGTAGGTACATACTCTCACTTCACCTCATTCTCTACAATTTTATCTCTCAAGAAGTAGTACTAGATTCAGATATGTTTTGTTCTTGAATGCATTACCGAATCCTTAAAATATTGATTGCACTTGTATTATCACAAAAGATAGGAATAGGTTTGTCATATGAAAATTTGATATCTTTCAATGTTTTCTTCATCCATAACACCCCTGCGCAACATGATGCTACTATAATATATTATTATTTTGTAGTAGATAATAACATTGAATCCTACTTCTAACTTAGCCATGAAACTAACTCACTTTCAGGAAAGAAATCATCACCACTTGTAATTTTCCTATCATCTATACATCCAACCCAATCTACATTTGTATATGCACTCAAAGAGAATTCAATATCCTTAGGATACTACAAACCATAATTCAGAGCGCCCTTCAAATATCTAAATATCCTTTTCACTATTGTAACATGAGATTCTTTAGGATCTTCTTGAAATGTAGCAACAAGACAAACTCAATGGATGATATATGATCTAGTAGTAGTCAGGTATAATAGTTCTCCAAACATTGATCTATACTTGTGATCTATCTTAGGAGATTCATCATTCTCGCTCAACTTACAACTAGTAACCATAGGAGTACATATTGGTTTAGAGTTTTCCATTCCATACTTCTTCAAATTCCTTAACATACTTAGACTATGATATGAATATACCTTTCTCTGATTGATTGATCTTAAAACCAAGGAAAAAATTCATCTCCCACACTTTGACATCTCAAATTATTTCTGCATTTCTTTTGTAAACTTCTTACACATATCCTCATTTCCTCCAATGATAATGCCATCAACATATACCACCAAAATTAATATTTGTTCTCCTTCAACTTTGAAATAAAAACTGTTATTTTTAGTACCTTTTCTGAATCCTTGCTACAACAAATACTTGTCTAACCTTTCATACTAACCTTTGGGAGATTTCTTCAATTTTTACAATGCTTTCTTCAATCTATAGACCATATTTACATCTTTCGACAATTGAAAACCTTTTGGTTGTTCAATATATACCTCTTCTTCATGTTCACCATTCAAGAATGTAGACTTCACATCCATATGATAAAATTTGAAATCTTTATGTGCTACAAAAGCTAAAAACATTCTAATAGCTTTCATTCTTGAAACTAGAGTAAAATTTTCTTCAAAGTATATAATTTCAACCTATGAATAAGCCTTACCTAAAAGTCTAGCCTTGTTGTTGACAACTTTTCCATCTTCATTCAACTTGTTTCAAAATACCCACTTAGTACCAATCACATTCTTATCTGCCGATCTTGGGACCAATTACCAAGTCATATTCTTCTCTATCTTTTCTAACTCTTCCTTCATTTCTTTAACCCAATTCTCATCTTTGCATGCCTCAAACATTATTTTTGGTTCCATCTCAGAAAGAAAACAATAATTTACTTTCTCTTTTATCATAGTATCTTTTCTCCTTATTATCATTTCTTTTTTCTTATCTCCAAATGATTTGATCTTCTGAATGATTCTTCTACACATACTTACGAGTTATAGGATTCTTTTCTAGAGCTTCTTCCTCTCCAACTGTCAACTATTTTCCTTTGTCTTCAACCTTTTCTTATTCACTGTAGGGGGATTCATTAGATTCATATCCTTCTATCAGTACTAAATTTTGATTCGGTTCCTCATCCACTTTGACACTTTCACTTTCAACAATATTCTTCATTCTTCTTCAATCTCTTATTGTAGCATCAACAGGCCTTGATTCTTGTAGAGTATCCAAGGAATATTCCTTCATGAGATATTGCATCAAACTTTCCAAAGTTTTCCTTATCTCTTCTGATATAACAATTGCTTCCAAAAACTCTAAAATATCTCATAGTAGGGGGTTTACCATACCATAATTCACAGGGAGTCTTTGAATTGTTTTCTCTTGCTTGACCTTTATTAAAAATGTAGACTATAGTATGAATTTCTTCTCTCCAATAAACATCCAAAAGATTATCTTCCTTCATCATTGTCCTAGTTGCATCTTGAACTATTCTATTTTTCCTTTCTATAACTTCATTGTGTTGAGGAGTTCTAGGGGTCGACAAATGCCTCTTTATTCCATGATCTTCACAAAAAAATGTTAAAATCATTTGAAGTAAAATCAACACCTCTACCAGACCTTAAACATTTGATTTTCAGATTCCTTTCATTCTCAACCATAGCCTTAAATAAATTAAACTTGTCTATATCTTATGATTTTTCTTTGAGAAATGTAACCTGAAATTCTAGAACAATCATTAATTAATAGCATGAAATACAAGTCACCACATGAGCTTCTAATTATATTAGGTCCACATAGATTTGTATGCACTAACTCCAAGGGACTTGTGGTAGAATATTATTTTTTCTTCAATCTTGCCTTTGTTTGCTTTCCAACTTGACATTTTTTTCATATTGGATTGATAGGCTTTGTAATATTTGGAAAATATCTCACATCAGTAGAACTTATCCTTGCTATGCTATTAAAATTGTTGTGATCCATTCTTCTATGCCATATACAACTTTCATTAGTTTTACAGATAAATAAATTTGCACCATTACCTTTGAGTTGATAGAAATTGCCTCATGTCCTTGTTCCAGCAACAACCAGAATACCAGAGCTTCCTTTTCTAATTTCACAACCACCATTCTAAAATACAAGATTATATCCTTTGCTACACATTTTTCCTACACTTAGAAGATTATTTTAGAGGCCTTTGACATAAATAACATCATATGTATTATTATTTCCATCAAAACTAATTGAACTATTTCCACAAATCTCAGCAGACGTATCATCACTAAGCTTAACAAGACCACCATCATACTTTTCAAACTTAACAAACTTACTCTTATCACCTTCCATATGATTTGAGAATCCATTATCAATGATGCAGTAATTATTCTCTTTTGTAGCATAAAAATTAGTTAACATAGTTCCTTCAATGTTATGAATTGTTTCTAGAGCACTTTCCTTCACATATATTTCAAGATTAGTAGAATTAGTTCCAACATTTAGATCCATGAACAAGCATTCACCACTATCTTAATTTTGATAATTCGGTTCTTCATCATTAGATACACCAATATCCTTTTCAACATAATAGCTCTTCTTGAAAAATTTACCCTTATGATCCTTTATTTGTCATTAGTAACTTTAACATGACATCAAACTACTTATCTTCAAAATCACATAGTATGATAATCAAATATGAAAAAATGCAAAATCTCCCACATCAGTGTACTCATGATAGACTACAGATCAAAATATTGTTATTCATATCTTCCAAATACCTTCACATATTATTTTGAAACTCCAATGTAGAATGCATCATGTTGGCTCAAACCTATGTACATAGTCTTGTAACGATATCTTTTACTAAGGTAGAATCCAGACCAAAAAAAATTCGTACAAAGCTAGTGTGTAAGTATGACACTATTTCCCAAAATACCGGTAACTGTACCTTTGCAACCATACAACCTAGTCAGCTGAAACCTTTTCAGTGAATGCAATAGATGTTAAGATAGAACATATTATCAGCTTTTGAGTAGATCTTACAAATTAAGATAATTTAGATCAAAATACCAAATCAATAGACTTCCATTACCGGAGCAGCTGAATACTGACAAAACATCAAAATTTCATTCTAGAAATTATCCAAATTCCACTATCTATTGACATCAATGACAACCTCTAAATTTCCAACATCTAGTTGAGAAAAGGAGAGGCAATAACCCCTAACTTCTATCGAATATAGTCAAATGTATCTTTAGGTAGAGAATTTATGAAAATATTTGCAACTTGATCCTTTGTAGGCACATACTCCATCTTCACCTCATTTTCTCCAACTGTCTCTCACATAAAGTGACACCAGATTGAGATATGAGTTGTCCTTGAATGCATCACAAGATTCTTTCATATATTGATGCTAGCACTAGTATTATCACACAAGATAGAAATAGGTTCATTATATGATATTCTAATATCCTTCAATGTCTACTTCATTGACAACACCTATGTGCAACAAGATGCTATAGCAATATACTCTACCTCTGCAGTAGCTAAATATATTGAATCCTACTTTTTTCTTACCCAAGAAACCAGCATGCTTTCAAGAAAGATAACATCTCCACATGTACTTTTTTTTCATTCACACAATCTACCCAATCTACATCTATATAGGCACTTAAAGAGAAATTAGAATCCTTTGGATACTATAGACCATAGTCTATACTTCCCTACAAAAATATAAATATTCTCTTTACTACTTCCACATGTGATTCTATAGGATCTTCTTGATATCTATCCACAAGAAAAAATGAATGCATTATATCCAATCTAGTAGTAGTTAGATATATCAATCCACCAATCATTGATTCGTACTTGCTTTGACCAGTCTTAGGATATTGATCATTTATGTTCAACTTGCAATAGGTAGACATAGGAGTACATACTAGTTTAGAGTCTTCAATTCCAAACTTCTTTAGCATTTCCTTGACATATTTTGACTATGAAATGAATATCTTTTTTTTTCTAACTAATTTGTAGTCCAAGGAATAAATTCATTTCCCCAATCATTGACATCTAAAATTCATTCTACATCTCTTTTACAAACTTCTTGCACATTGCCTCATTTCCTACAAAAATTATATTATAAACATACACAACCACAATCAAGATTTGATCCTTCTCAACTTTAAAGTAAAGATTCATATTTGTGGTACCTTTATTGAATCTCTTCTGTAACAATTACCTATCCAATTTTGCATACCAAGCTCTAGGAGATTGCTTGAGTCCATACAATTCCTTCTTCAATTTGCAAAAAATATTAGGATCATCTCCTAATGGAAATCCTTCCTATTTTTCAATGTATACCTCTTCGTCCAACTCACCATTCAAGAATGAAGACTTCACATCCATTTAATAAAATTTGAAATCCTTATTTTCTACAAAGACTAAAAACTATTGCAAGTATGTGTAGTTGGTATTGTCATTGATGTCAAGGATTATGTTTGTGTTTTCATTGATGTCAATTGGTGATGGTTAATAATGTGTGGTGCTTTGATTAGTTTCATTATGTTTTCATTAGTTAAGTGTTACTATTTTCAACCTCTAGTGTTTCTTTGATAAGATTCTATTTTTGGATATTGTTTGGTTAAGTTATTGTGTTGTAGTTGGATTTTCGGTGATGAGGAAGTGGTGAATATGATGATAATGTGTCTCTAGTTCTTCGTTTCCAAGTGTTTTTGAGAAAATTTGAATAAAAGATGCAACAATG
The DNA here is from genome assembly GCA_007115665.2 of Sequoiadendron giganteum. Lineage (NCBI taxonomy): Eukaryota > Viridiplantae > Streptophyta > Pinopsida > Cupressales > Cupressaceae > Sequoiadendron > Sequoiadendron giganteum. The sequence goes on from CM021100.1 coordinate 44,256,337, forward strand.
TGTTGTAGAGGTGTTTTGGAATACAAAGTGGGGTTCTGGGTATGCTCCACATCTCTTCTATGTTGAAGATCTGATTGTGTGGTTCAGATATGTTGATTATAGGTGTTCATATGTGTATCAGGAGTTTCTTGGTCTGGATCATTGTGCAAAGAAAGATGTGTGAACTGTGTATTATAGTGGTGTCCTAGAAAAATGGTCTTGCTTCACATTTCTACATGGTTTAGTGCTTTGCAAGTTGATTTCTTAAGGTTTACTGTGTGTAATATTATCTGGGTGTATAGGTTGATTTTTTTCTTCAGATGAAAGTTGTTGGGGAGGAATTTTTTGGATTTGAGGCTTTTTTTGGAATATTATATATTATGTTCAAGTTATATTTGTTGTCCATGAACCATCTTTGAATCAAAGGAAGTGTGTACTAAATTTTTTGATGGTGTTTACATAGGTTTGATCGACCTTCCAAGGTGTTTACACACATTGCAGATTTTCTTTGGTGATTTTGGAGGTGTAGCATGGTGTGTATGAGTGGATTTAGGACCAAGTTACGGCGTGAGGTGGTCTTCTCTCATTCCTTTCCATTGTGGGAATATTTTGGTGCTGACCTAATTTGAATTTACATGGTTGAGGTGCATAGATGACCTTGGAGAATGTTTTCAAGGTTGAAGAAGGTATAAATAAGTGTTGTGTTGATGAAGGATTGATGAGTAAGGTTTGTGATATGAATTGCAGAGGTGTGAAGTGAGAATTTGTGAAAGAAAAATACAAGCTTTAATGAGTTAGACTATTGGAAGCGGTGAACATAAGGTGTCTACAATCTTCAAAAAGGTTGTGAGTGTGTTGATGATGATGTGGTGCACTTTTTTGTTGCATTGAGATGGAATTATCATTTTAAAAATCTTCTTTTCTTTTCTTATATGATCTGGAAATGAGCCATTAGTAGTGAGCCCTTCGATAGTGAGCCCATTGTATTCGGTATTGCAATTAATTTATATTGTGATCTAATGCTCATTGTGGTTTTTCCCTAAACTTGGAATTTCCATGTAAATCTTGTGTTCTATTGTGCATGGTGTTGATGTTTTTTAGTTTTTGTTATTTTATTTAATGTTGAATCATTATAACAAATTAAAGGTTAAAGTTTATGTTGATCTGAATATTTGAGAGGGTTCTAATTTTTTAATATACATCTGATTCACCTCCCCCCCTCTTAGTTGTCTTGTACATTCAACAATTTTCATCTATGTAAGGTTCCTTGGAAGAAAGATTTACTTCTTGAGGTAGATCTAGGATGGCACACAAGAGAGTTTTTCCTTTGTTTGTCGGATTAGATTATGCATTCTAGAAGACAAGGATAGAAGGATTATTGGTATCCCTTAGATATGGAGTTTGGAAGTCTATTTTGATTGGATACACCATGCCTACAAATGGTCTGAGTATTGATGATGAGATGAAGGCCTATGAAAACAATGGTAACGAAAGGTATGCTCTTTTAAGTGGTCTTTCTAATATTGAACTTGTGAAAGTTATGAATCTAAAAATTTCTAAAGAAATATGGACAAAGTTGGAAATAATTTATGAAGGACATGTTAAGGTCAAGCAAGATAAGATGCAAAATCTAAGGATCATGTTTTAAAATATGTGGATGTCAATGGAGGAAAAATTACAAGCTATGTGTAGAAAGTGGACGAAGTTGTCAATTCCATCAGAGGGCTTGGTGGAAACCTTGAAGATGATGAGGTGGTAAAGAAGGTACTGAGAGATCTACCTAAATCATATAGTCATAAATGTTTTGCTATTGAGGAATTTCAAAATCTAAATAATTACTCTATATATCAGTTCTTTGGTGATTTAACTACTTTTGAATTAAGAGATTTTTATTCAAGTATTGTAAAAGTTGAGACTACTTTTAAGGCCAAAAAATTAGATAAGATCGAGTAATCAAATAAGGAGGATCTTGATGATGTTGAAGTAAAATTTATGAGGAGAATAAAAAAGGGTACCAGAAACTATAGAGGTAAGTTACCTTTCAAAATTTCCAGTTGTGGAAAGATAGGTCATTATGCTTCAAGATGTCCAAACATAGATTTAAATGACAAGAACAAGGAAACCAAAGGTAAAGAAATTAAGAAAATTTATTATGTTAGAGAAGATTCTAGTATATCTAATGATGAATCTAACTATGGGAATGATGAGGATAGTGAATTCTTGTTCATGGCTATAAATGTTGAATCTAATTTTTCTAACTATGAGAGATGTATGAGGGAAAGTGCTTTGGGAGTAGGTCATAATTCTAGGGTGATTACTTTTCATGCTAGAGGGGAGAAGAACAATTGGATCATTAATAGTGGATGGTCAAATCATATGACTGGTGACAAAATTAAGTTTCTTAGACTTGATAAATATGAAGGAGGTCTAGTTAATTTTGGTGATGATACACCTGCTAAGATATATGGAAAAGGTTCAATCAGTTTTGATGGAAAGAATAATATAAATGATGTTCTCTATGTCAAGGTTTTAAGACATAACCTATTGAGTGTTAGAAAAATGTGTAGAAATGACTATAATATGTTGTTTTAATATTATGGATGTGAGATCAAAAAGGATTTGGAACTATGGTTGCTACTGGAAGGACATATGGAAATGTTTATCAACTTAAAGGTGCTAATGGTCATTGCATTATGGCTCAGATTAATGAAATTTGGATATGGTATAGAAGGATGTGTCACATCAATTCTAATAGCCTAGTGAATCAGTTCAGTTCAAGCTATGATAGATCTACCAAAGATTACAAAGCCCATCAATGTTGTCTACAAGGAATGTCAGATTGGGAAGAAAGAAAGAAGAATTTTCAAAGTAAACAAACAATCTACTACCAGACTGTTGGAATTGGTGCATATAGAACTTTGTGGTCCTACATAAGTAATAAGTCTTCAAGGTGATAGGTACTTCATATTGGAGTTGAGAAGATACAACACCACAGGAGCCCAGGGACCTCTACAAGCAAACAACCTATTACAAGGAGAAGCAAAGAGAAGCAACAAAGAGAATGCTCAAGAATGTGGAGCAATGTATTCACTCAAAATGTAAAATGAATAAATGATACAAAAGATAGTTTTCAACCATATATAGATCAAAACCCTAAAAAGGAAAACCCTAGGCTTGCACAATAATAATTAATAAAGTAATTAATTAATATGCACCTAATGTTAGCTTATGTGAAAAAGAGGTAAAAGGGAACTCTACATAATTAAACAAATATTGTTTAATTAATAAAGTAAATACACAATTACTCTAACACCCCCCCTTAAGATAGACATAGGGAGAAGCTAAAACCTAGAAGAAGCTACTGAAAGCAAAAGCAATGGGTCCCGACAACAAGGCCAGATCAGATACCCATGTACAAAATCAATGCAAACTAAATGAAATGGGGTAAAGGAGAAAACCCAGTGGGAACAAAACTCCTCCCCAAAATAGAATGCAAGGAAGGAATGCAATGCACTAATGAAAGAAGGATAGGAGGTGGATAACATGATACCCCCCATAGACAACTTCTATCATATAAGTACATGTACAATGATCTCCATAGGAGAGATAGAAAGAGAGAAGAAGGCCCCCCCACAATGAAGAAACTCCTGTCACAATGGTAGATGCCTGATGTAGAATCCAAAAGGAGATCCTAAAGCGGAAAATGATATTCCTCCCCTTGGGAAGAAACGGATCCATGGACCTGTGTCGAAGAAACCCTGTGAAGAATGATGAACCAATTTGTCTCAAGATGTGTGCCATGATAGGATGCTGAAGAGTCTCATTGTTTGAACTGAAACAAATAATGCCAAATCCAAACTGATGTGGAGAATACTGAAATGAAACCTCTGAATGCATGGATAATGGTGGGAAAATAGTGATAACCTGACTTTCAAGGTAGAGGAGATGAATGTCCTCAAAATAATCCTCCAAATCTGCAATATAGGACTCAACAAACAAGAAAGATATGTCTGCAACATAAGAGTCCAAAATAGCTATGTCTGGAAGATGTATGATTCCCTGTTGCACTGAATCAAGAACAATAAGAGATGCTGATGAAGTCTCAGTCTGAAGAGTAGGAGCTGTGAGACAAACCTCTGATCCATCGGAACAAGTAAGGGTGTCTAAATACTCAAGCTCCTCTAAAGTATCATGATCAAATGGTGTATTCTTTCTCCAAGCAATGGGTAAGAGACAATCTAAAGCAGGATCCTCTGCGAATGGAGATAGAATAGGGTCTCCATAGATCTCCCAAAGATGTGTCCAAAGTGGGTGAGGACAATCAATGTCCAATATAACCAACACAGTGTCATGATCAACACTAGACAATATAAGTCCTACTATGTGATTTCTAATAATATCCCATGCTAATTTTCCCTCTAAAGTTGTTGGTTTAGGTATGAGATCATACAAATAAGGATAACTATTAAGCCACCTACAATGTGTAAGTATACCCTTTGCCCATGACTCATAATTACCCCGTTCTAGAAGAACAACTGAAGGGTGAGTAGAAAAACCCATGATAACTTTTCAAATGAAAAATTCAGAGACTAATGATCTTAGTAATGACAAATCATATCAACATAACCCATCCAACACAAACAAACCCCATGTAGGTGCCAACATGACCAAGTAACTGAGCACAGTGTAAAAACACACAAAGTTGAATACAAAATACCTAGTAAATAGATTGTAAATCTAGAAAGATCACTGTAATACCTTTCCAACACCTATTCATTTGCACAAAACGGAGTTCAGATGCAAAAGATATGCCCCTTGGAGTGAAAAAACCAAGTTCTGACTTTGACTAGCAAAAAAGATTGCAAAACTGCAAAATTAAGAAAAATTACCAGTACCATTGGAACGGCGCCAAAACCAGCTTTTCGGTGATATCTTGTTTTTGAAAATCTGAGAAAAAATGCCCATTTTATGCCCAATTGAATGAAGGAAGCATAAATTGCCCGATTAGACCCCTTTAGAACCTGGGAGCTAAAAAAAATAGCCCCTGGTCACCTGGGTGGACCAGGGGGCTGGGGCGGATAACTCGCGGTCACCCATGTGACCGGGCGGCTGGTGTTTGAAGCCCGCGGGGGCTGGAGGAGCCGACTAGGGTCGGCGAGCCCGCAGGTGGCGAGCTCGGCGGTGGCGAGCTCGGCGGGAGCAAGTCACTAATCCTCATTTTCAGATGATCATGATGAATCCGATGATTGTGACGAGTGCTTATGCCCCATTCGAGATGGTGAGGCTCAACCATCTCACTTGTATTAGCAACCGAAAGTTCATTACCGGCTGGATCCACCTTCCCCAGATCCGTGAATCAATCGATCTGATCCGTGTAGTTGGTACGATGTCTCGATGCGCGAGAAGCCCATATCTCCTCCCTATCCCCACCCACTCGGAACTTTACCACATAGAATTGTAGGGGCCTCCCACCCAATTAAAGCTTCCTCCTGGGCCCCACCCTGGATTGGATCTAGGTTTTGGGAGCTATGAATCTAATGGCACTATCCGTTCGGGCCCAAAGTGAACCTAAAATTAGGAGTACGCTGAATCCACAAGAAAACCTTAGAACCCTAGATCTGCTTCCAATGCAAAAATCTCAAAACAAGAACAAGCAGTTGCAGATTTGAAGCTCTGATACCATATTGGAGTTGAGAAGATACAACACCACAAGAGCCCAGGGACCTCTGCAAGCAAATAACCTATTTACAAGGAGAAGTAAAGAGAAGCAACAAAGAGAATGCTCAAGAATGTGGAGCAATGTATTCACTCAAAATGTAAAATGAATTAATGATACAAAAGATAGTTTTCAACCATATATAGATGAAAACCCTAAAAAGGAAAACCCTAGGCTTGCATAATAATAATAAATAAAGTAATTAATTACTATGCACCTAGTGTTAGCTAAAGTGAAAAAGAGGTAAAAGGGAACTTTAAAAAATTAAAGAAATATTGTTTAATTAATAAAGTAAATACCCAATTACTCTAACACTTCACGCTATTTGAAATGAAGAAAATTGGGGTCCTCTCTTTTCGCCTCTAGGGTTTTGGACCTAAAAGGAAAAGGGGCAATATTCACACACTTCACTCAAGAAAAAACCCTTGAGATCTCTTTGTGAAGCAGAACGAGATCTTGCAAGAGGGTGATCCTAAAGGTTGAATGAGATCTAATCAAGGGTTCACCACCAAGTGAGAACTCGGAAAAGACAATGAGATGCAAGATGCAACACTAAACCCTAATTCAATGAAATGCCCTATGAAATGACTTATAAATGCAAATAAATAGAATACAAAATAAGAAGGACAAGTAACATGCACTTGGGAACCTTGAGGTGACTGGAAACAACTCTAAAATACTAAATTTTTTGACTTTTTAATCAAGTCAGACTCACTCGCCAACTTGGTGAATCAGTCTCAGATCTAGATTTTTGCCCAACAGTCTATTTCAAGGAAAGGGTACTAGAATCTACAAACAACTTTGATAAATAGATATAGTGGGACTCATTCACCACTCTTGGTGAATCAATCCCGAATCTCTTTTTCAGAAATTGAAATTTTTGATCCGCACTTCAACACTTGACCTTTCCTTCCAAATGGAGTTTTGGATCTAAATCTATGAAAACACCTACAAAATAGAATATAAACTTGATTTGATAATGGGGGTTTTCCTCAGTCAAACCCCTAGTTTCTTAGTTAAACCTTGATAGAAATAATGAAATGTGTATGAAAAAACTAGCTTCAGTGTGTCTAAAACTAAGAAATTTGAAATATGATGCAACCCTATTTTAATATGCAAGAATATGATGCAAGAATTGAAATATAAATATGAATGACTCACTTGTGGTGATCTCTAATCACCCCAAATGAATCTTAATGATGCATGTACCTTCCTTAGGTTGAATGTAGAGTGATAATGGAGGATGGAATCACTTAGGAAACAAGTTTTTATGCTTGGCTTGATGGCTAGTTGCATCTCCCCAACCTAGAATCCATCATGATTCACTATAGACCACCATGATCAACCCTTGAAAATTGTAGATCTTGAATCAAAGTGAGCTTGAAGACCTACAAAAAAACTTTAATGCTGCTCCAAAGCTTCAACTTTGCTTGCTTTTGAAACTTGAATACTCTTGTGAAAGATTTCTTGAAGATTATTGATGCTTGTGTCTTGAAAAATGCTTCTTCAAAGTGTTTAGAGATGATAAAAATGACCTAGAAACTTTATTTTATAGGAATTAACACCTAATTGACCGTTATTTAGATCTCAAAGGCTGACATTCACCAGAAATTTGAATTAAAATGGTGAATTTCATGGTCAAAATTGAAAAAGACCCCAAATGGGACTCATTCGCCACCCTTGGTTAATGGGTCCCACCTAAGGGGAATCATTCACCCAAGGTGGCGAATGAGTCCCACCTTAGCTTTTTGAGGTGGGTTTTCGATATTTTCAAAGTTTTGAATGATTTTATAGTATTTTTAGGTAAAATGAGCCTCAAGATCCAAAATAATGGGTCTTAGGGACCTATAAATGATGATTTTAAAGGGTAATTAATGCAAGGATGCAAAAATGGGTCCAAATTAAGTGTGAAATTGTCTCGCTTTCAAGAGTGTACAATTTTCTACACTACATTGAGCCCCCACTTTAGCACCCATATGACTCTATGTGCATATGCAAGCTAAAGGAATCCAAAAATAATCTTTATTTCATAAAAAGGATACACATATAGGCTCAATCGTAATATGAGAGAATGAAGCCCCCACTATAGCTATATGAAAAATTACAATATTAGGAACTGCATCTTGCAACACGAATTCATTAGTTGTCCCAAGATCCTCTTATCTAGCTTCTTTCAAGAAATCGCATTTGAGGGTAGATGTATGCCCCCTTACATTTTGCTTGCTTTACGAAGGTGGAATCAAGGTAGCAATCTAGCCACATTAAATAGGGCAATTCTTTTCATAGGGTATTTCCAATTGCCATACCACATAATGATAGACTGTTGATGATGTTCAAAGAAGAATCACAATTCCAATGTAATAAACAGTGTAAAAAATGGAGCTCTCTAGCACCTGTTATGTTGATTTGAATGAAATGCACTTTTTTTACCCTAATGTAGTAAAAAACCTAGTTTTAACTTACATAAGAGGAGAAAAGTGAAATAAATTCTTACTTTTTTTCCATTTACCTTTTTATAGCTTGAAAGTGATTGACGAATAGTGAAAGATGCCTAGTAGAAAAGATTATAGGCATGTGAGACTTGACGTGCTGTGGGACTAGGTGGCACGTGGTGAGCATTAGCATGAGGTGAGTTGATTTTTCTACCTTATATTTTTCCTTACACATTTCTTGTATGATTTGTATGCATTTCTAGGTTAATTTAGGGCCTTGGAAAAGAAGTTCACAAAGTGTCCCATTTTTTCGCAAAGTGTCCCTTTTGTTTGTGAAGTGTCCCACTTTTTCGCAAAGTGTCTTGTTTCTTCGTGACGTGACCCAAAAGGGGTATAAAGTGTCTAGGGCCTCTAGGAAAGCACAATAGAACAAATTTAGTACACTTTTATGGTTGTTGATTTAAAATTTTAAGAGTGTAGACTACTTATAAGACATATTTTTTCTTTTTTTTTGTTAGGTTCCCACCCGTTCATTCCAACATCTATGTGACAGGCATATTAGCCTTCTCAGAGATTTATCCCCCACTCTTTCAGTGCAGGATACATAGTTGTTAGAGACTGTAGGATTATACAGGGTGTACCTCATGCCCCCATGAGGTACCACAATGCGATGTTGATGGCACTAGCAAAGCATTGGGATGCTGATACATGCACATTCCATCTACCGAATAGCGATATGATGATCATGCTAGAGGACATGCACCGCATACTTTGAGTTCCTATTCAGGGTGAGCGAGTACATTTTTTAGCAGAGAAAACATTCCATGAGGTGAAATATGACATGCAGTTCTGCCTTGATGGACTGTTGCATGATGAGAGAGTGAGGCCACATATTAATCTAGTGATGCTATTATATTCACAACCCCATTGGTTAGATGAATTATGATGTTGATAGCGGCACTAGTACTCGTCCTTGACGACCGGGGAGAAAATTTGGAGGGAGGACTAGTACACCTGATACGAGGGATGGTAGAGCACCAAACAATATATGTCTGGGGGTGCAACATCCTAGTGCACTTATATTATGATCTTGGTCAAATTTTATTTTGGGAGGTGGATAGTATGGTACATTATACACTACTACAAGTTTTTTTCCTTAAGCATATTACCTATACCATACCTACCAGCTTCTTATGTCCAATAGCCTTGGGGTATCCTCGGGCCTTTAGCTATCCTCCACAACAGTTTTGAAAGTATGACGATTTGCACTTCTAGAGAATCTGATTTGATTGACTGGAGGAGGATGAGATCCTTTGGAGACCTTATCAACTTATGCTTTAGTGGCTAGATCACACTCGATAGATTAGGATATTGCAGCTGGATAGGTTTTTGATTAGCAGACATTATTACATAGTAAAAACTTTCTACTATGATCATGGCATGCGACAGTTTAGGTAGGTCTAGATAGCACCTAGGGCACAACCCTTCTTCAGGATATCAATGCAGAGTGCCCAGAGACCTAGTAATTTTGTATGATTCATTGTAGAGTATTTTATCTATAGTGACTATGAGTACTCGAATAATGATATGCCTCTGGTCTCTGACATGGATGATGTTGGTGACATAGATGACTATGAGGAGTAGTGGACAATATCATGACCAACTCTCATATTTTTGATGGAGGATGATGAGAGCCAATTATATCCCATTTTATGCCATATTTTAGCTTATTTGATATACCTTCATACCCACTTCCACATTTTATGTTGCATATGATTAAATATGTATAAGTGGTATTTAATAGATTTTTGGATAAAATATGGAAATTAATGATTGGTTGTCTTTACTAATAATCATTATGATTTTCAAATTTGGGAAATAAATCTTGTAGCATGCAAATCAGAAGAACTTCTTGTCACCTTTTATGTAGAATATCTTCTTGTCAATTTTTGGTCAGGAACTTCTATGTATTACTTTGTGACAAGCAATTTATTTTTGTTATCTTTTCAAAGGTGATGTCAGTCTCCAAGGTGGTGTTGGTTACCCCTTTAGTGCCAGATTTGAATAAGCATAAGAAATCATGGTTATTTCCAAATGGAGATGCAACTACCAACTATGAAGAGGAAACTGAAAACTTTCAAGAAGACAATTCATGGTCCATAAAAGATAGAGAAGATGCACTCAATCAAGGCTCCACATGTATTATTCTTTTGGAATAAAGGAGGAAATTCATGCTAGAGATTTGTTGCTAGATAGCTGGAGAAAAAATTTCAAACCTTCACATCATTCGTATTTTCCATATAAAGAGAAAAATCTATTATAATAGTTGTGCTTGCCAACTGTGTGGAGGAGTAAAACAAATGCAGGTCTTCTATTCTAATCTGTTGTTATAGCAACACGGTTTTAATCTGTAGGTTAGCAATCCATATATTTGTTTCGTTTAGCTTGTTGGACATAGGCCAAAACAAACAAATATTCATATGTTGATTATAATCTGCACATATATAAGTAGCACAAGGAAACAATGAGAGAGAACGATGTACCATTTTTATAAATAAATAAAATCCTTTACATGAACAAAACTCTATAAGAGCAACGATATTCATTTCATAATTTGGTAGATTGAGGAGGCAGGGCATACTGCTCAGAATGCCAGTGATTTCTACAATTTATTGTTTTAGTAATATGTGATTTAATTTTATGCAATTATTTCTTTCCATGTGATTTAATCTTCTACAGTTTTTTATTTACAATTTGGTTTAAGATTGTTTTTTAGTAGACAATCATTTAAGCTATTAATATTCTACCAATGTTCATGTGTGTATTTGAAGAATACTGCACAAATTATATTATGGATTTATGAGAGATTTTGCTACTATTATTCTGCACTTGGTGATAGTTCCTATCATTTTTTTTTTTTATAACAGTTCCTATCACACTTTTGACAGAAACACAGAATAGGAAAGTTGAACCAGACTTTCACTAGGAAATTTATGTGTGTTCTAGCTGCATTTCATCCCCACTCAACTCATGAATTTCACCCCTTCAATTGGCATATAGCCACGAAACCTCTCACAAGTTCATGGCCCCAGATTGACATGCATAGAGAAAACTAAAATTCATCATAAATCATTAAATATTTCTTATTCTTTGCCTCAGTTTTGTTTATCATTATGGCGTTGTTTTCAGGGAGAGATTTCAAAGGTAGGTTAGCTCAATGAGTTGAGTTAGGACAATTGCACCTCGATGAAAATATACAAAATGTTTTACCTTGTTTAGATGGTTAACCTTGGTTTTCTTTGTTTTAAATCATATAGATGCATTTTTTTTGTATATCTTAGAAGATAGAACCATTTATATATTCACTAGTTATTCTTAGTCATTGATAAAAAAAAATTAATATTGAAGAAACAACACAAAAATGTCAAAAATGTTGCATTTTCAAGGTAGTGCAGACATGTCAATTTTGGAAGAAAAATGCTTCAAAAATGAAGAATCCAAAGGCCACGCAAGAGGGAAAATGTGCTTGGCAGCGGGGGTATTTCCCCTTGACCCCGCTCTACATTGCAACAAGGAGTATGCCCAGGGCACTGCCCTGGGACCCCGCTAGGGGCTGCCGCCCCCAAACCCCCTCTTTAAAATTTAAAAACAAAAGAAGAACTTGGTGGGGGAATCATGTCGATAAAAAGTGGTATTTTTATACCCCCTCTACAAAAAGAATGCAACTTGGATAATCTTTATCTTCTATTACCATTGTCACAAACATCTACAAATGTTATTTCCATAGTTGAGAAAGAACAAATAATTAATGAATTTTTAGGACAATGGAACTTTGAAAATGATGATTTAACCATGTGTTGTTTTGATTGTCGCAAGGAGGAAGCTAAGTGCACATTCCAAGCTATTCAAGAGGACATGGAGAAGGGGATATATTCTATAAATGAGCCTCGACATGACAATGGTGAAAGTGCACAAGTATTCTTGGTAACTCAAGGACAAGTTCACATGTCAAATTTGGAAGATCAAGGTATGCATAATGATTTTGAAATGTCTTTTAATTCTATTGGATTGGAAAAAGAATATGTTTCTTCACATGTTAATTCTTCTCCTATTATGTATGGTGAATGGAAAAATGCATGCTCACAACAACCACAATATACATTATTACCATCTTCATCATTACCATCTTCACAATACCCATCCTACCTAATCCCACCCACTATATATCCACAAATTTTTTTGCCATTTTCATTATCACATTCATCCACCTCACCATATCCACCAAAGGCAACCATGATGCCTCATAAAATATTACATAATAAGGTGGTTGAAATTGCATATAATAATATAAATTCATGGATCCCTTTACATTTTGATAATGTTCTTGAAATTGGTCATTTGAAATATATTGATGTAATTATGGGATGTGATTTTGATTTTCTTGAATTAGAAGAACAATATGATCAATTAAATGATATGCAACATAGCTCTTCTTATTTACACAATCAATAACCAACTTTAAAAGGAATTCACACACATGAGAAAAAACTTCAGAATGAGTTTAATTTTCTTCTGGAACTCATAAATGTATGTGTCAAAATTAATCATGCAATAAGAAATGATGAACTAACTCCAATGATTATTCATGAATTGTGTGAGATAACTATTGAATGCCTACAAGATCTATCTTTTAATATTTTTATACTCACACATATGGATCATTGGGGGTCTATAGTAAAAATGTGCATTCCTCACACGCTTGTTGATTTAGGCCCACTGAACATTGGATTAAGCACCATTAAATGGGTTTAAATGCATTAATGACCATACTACACAATGGTGATTTTTCATTAACAAGAATCAAGGTTTTAATATATACATATCTTTGTCATTATTGATTCTTTAGAATATCTTAAGATGACCATTCATTGACAAGGCTTAAGGTATTCTAATATCCTTGTATTTCTTGATTCTTTGGATTATCCTAGCACCCTCATGCTTTTGTAGTATGAAATTAAGTTGGGGGGAAAAGAAAATCCCTTGAATTTCGGAAGTCGTTGGTTTACTCTTGATAATGTCTTCATTGAATATTTCATTGGGATTTTAATAAACCCACATGTGTGAGCTTTTGACTAAATCAAGGTACAAATTCTTGTGTTGATTAGTATTTCATTTATATTATGTTTACACAAGAATTAATTTTCATTCATATATTTTACTATTATTAAATATTTATTCACATATATAACTCTTCCATTCATTTTTCAATCAAAAAATTGATTATAATGGTAAAGTTATTAAATGGATAATATTGCATTACAATGCTTGATATGTTTGGTCATGAGAATATGGTTACATGTTTTTCATGGTGGTTACCCAACACTTTTGCACCAATACCAATTGATGATGCTTCTCTACATGAGCATTGAATGACACACTTTGTTAGCTTGGCTAACATTTTGGTGGCCTTTCTAGCTATATGGAACACATCATATCATGTGGAGGATAGTATGAAACTTGGTGTATGAGTAACAAAGATACTATGTTCTTGGCTAATTCTTCACAAGCCACAGATCCAAAGACCGCTTGAAGATAGGCACACATATTATAGATCATCACACTCTGAGATGAGTATCCACCTACCTAAAGTTGTTTGGACACGTTTGACAAGATGAGGGACTACAAATGATCTTTCACTAAGCAACCTTGTATTTGGTAAGGAAGTTGTATTATTTGCACTCTAGCTTTCCATACAACTTTGGGAATAATTATGGATATCTCACATGCTTAAAATGAAATGATAGCATAGCATCATGATACGTTGATGTGATTTTTTTCAATTTGGTGATCATAGAATAATGTGTCTTTCAAAAATTGCAATCATTGTAAGTAATTCCTTCAACCAAGTGAGTGGACATGGATTCCAAAGTTCTAGAGTTAGATTTTATATATGGTGGCATGAGCTAAATGGGATCATATTATGCAATCCTGTTATGCACAATCACTCTTGATGAGGTATATTTCTTTCCATTGGTCATCATTTCAAGCTTTGCATCATGTAACCAGTTTCAACAGTGACATTCATTGAAGAGCTTCGTATGGAACTCTATGCTTTGGATGGTATCATTTTCACCATCCATACAAGGGTTTCTTTTTCTTTGGTCATTATATGCAGTTATTCAAAAATGAAAAAATGAAAAAAATGAAAAAAAAAGGAAAAGAAAAGGAAAAAAGTAATAAATTCTAACAATGAAAACCTTTGAGCATTGTTAGACAACTACAATTTGAAAACCAGTTTCTGGCGGATTGTAGTTGAATAAAATTCTTGGTGGTGAAAACTATTTCTACAACACCACTAAGCGGTAAGTGATTGAAAACTGGCTTGCCAGCGGTCACTTGTCATTATCAAAATTGAAAAAAATGAAAAAAAAGGAAAAATAAAAAGAAAAGAAAAAGAAAAAAAATTAAAAAAAATTGTGTTCTTTCTATGGACTAATCAATTTACATGTATACTCTATTGATTCAATGGTTGTCTGAGTACCTCTTAGCACCTCCTATTGCTCACTTGTGTAAATATACTCTTATTTGGTGTGGTCCATTTGAATTTGATCACTTGTTGTAAGAGTTACATTTTCAGTTGAGGTGTTAGCAAAAATGAAGAGAAAATTTAGGCTACCATCAGTATGCTCCCCAATACTTCAGTCCAATGGAGATATTTCATGTGTGGTGTAGCTATAGTCCTTGTCATAGTTTTTTCTTCCTTCCTTGCTGGAAATTCACAGTTGATGAGTTCTTCTAGCCACCAACCCTTGGAATAACTGTACATACGAGTTGGTAAAATGATTAGTTTTATTTTTCATTATTTTATCTCTTAACTTTATTAATATTAATGATATCAAGTTTCCACAATCCATATGAAAGTTTAGTATAGCTTTTGGATTAGATTGTGTAGAAGTTTTTGCATCAAAGTTTCGTATCACACTCCATGATCCATCATCAGGATGGTAGAGAGCATGAGGAGAAAAAAATGATGATGGATCACAGAGTTTGATCCAAAACATTGATGCAAAAACTTCTACACAATCTAATCCAGAAGCAATATTGAACCTTTATTAATATTTCTTATTATATTAATCATATATACAACATCCATGCCTATCCTCTCCCTATTTCCTGGGGACGGTCAACCCTTTAAGTTGGGTGGAGGTCTACCATCCTTATTACCATATTTTCACCTATTACTTTCCATTATCCTTATTTTATAGTATCCATTATTCAATTTTACAAAATCATTTCATATTTCTTATCATTTCATCCTTCATTTCATTGTTCATTTTACTTATCATTTCATCCAATTCAGATAGCTCATAATTCTAAAGATAAATTTTTCATAGCACCTCCTATATATAGCATTTAAAAATGATGCTATGAGAAATGACAAGACAAATAGAGAAAAAGAAAAAGAGAAAATCAAAAACACATTCAAAATCAAAAGTTCAAGGAGGTATGAACATTAAATGATAGTTGCAAGACTTTTAAAAGAATAATGTAATTATCCATGAGCTATAATAGTTAAGGGTGACGAAGGAAGATTTAATAATCTAAAGGCTACCCTCTCCGAAATAAATATTGCACGAGGACGTGCAATATGTTAAGTTGGGGGGAATGATGAGAGCCATTTATGTCCCATTTTATGCCATATTTTTAGCTTATTTCATATACCTTCATACCCACTTCCACATTCCATTTTCCATTCCATATCATACTATTTCCCCATTTTATGTTGCATATGATTAAATATGTATAAGTGGTATTTAATAGATTTTTGGATAAAATATGGAAATTAATGATTGGTTGTCTTTACTAATAAGCATTGTGATTTTCAGATTTTGGAAATAAATCTTGTAGCATCCATATCAGAAGAACTTCCTATCACCTTTTATGCAGAATATCTTCTTATCACTTTCTTGTCAAGAACTTTTGTGTATTACTTTGTGACAAACAATTTATTCCTGTTATATTTTCAAAGGTGATGTCAGTCTCCAAGGTAGTGTTGGTTACTCCTTTAGTGCCAAATTCGAATATGCAAAAGAAATCATGGTTATTTCCAAATGGAGATGCAACTGCCATCTATGAAGAGGAAACCAAAAACCTTTACTATTTATTGTAACAAGAAAATTTGTGGTCCATAAAAGATAGGGAAGATGCACTTAGTCAAGGCTCCATGTGTGTTATTCTTTTGGAATAAGGGAGTAAATCCATGCTAGAGATTTTTTGCTAGATAGCTGGAGAAAAATATGTAAAACTTCACGCCATTTCTATTTTCCATATAAAGAGAAGAATTTATTATAATAGTTGTGCTTTCTAGCTATGTGGAGGAGTAAAACAAAAGCACATCTTCTATTCTCATTTGTTGTTATAGAAACACAATTTTAATCTGTAGGTTAGTGATCCATATATTTATTTCTTTTAGCTTGTTGGTCACATGCCAAAACAAACAAATCTTAATATGTTGATTATAAGTTGCACATATATAAGTAGCGCAAGGCAGCAATGAGAGAGAATGATGTACCATTTTTATCAATAATTAAAATCTTTTGCATGAAAAAAATTGTGTAAGATCAACGCTATTCAATTCATCATTTGGTGGATTGAGGAGGCAGGGCCCACTGCTTAGAATGCTAGTTATTTCTATAATTTATTTTTTTAGTAATGTGTGGTTTAATTTTTTGCAATTATTTCTTTTCATGTGATTTAATCTTCTGCAATGTTTTATTTACAATCTAGTTTAAGATTGTTTTTCATTAGACAATCATTTCAGCTATTAATATTCTGCCAATGTTGGTGTGTGTATTTAAAGAATACACCACAAATTATATTATGGATTTATGAGAGAGTTTTCTTCTATTATTTTGTAGTCAGTGGCAGTTCCTATCACTATTTTTTTTTATAATAGTTCCTTTCACACTTTTGATAGAAAGACAACATAGGAAAGTTGAACCAAATTTTCACTAGGAAATTTATGTGTGTTCTAGTTGCATTTCATCCCCACTCAGCTCTTGAATTTCACCCCTTCGATTGGTATATAGCCATGAAACCTCTCACAATTTTATGCCCCCAGATTGACATGTATAGACCAAACTGAAATTCATCATAAAGTGTTAAAATATTTCTTATTCTTTTCCCCAGTTTTTTCTATTAGAGGAGTTGATAGGTGATGTAGGACCACTCCCAGATGAGGGTGATGAGGTGGAGGATAGGGTCACAGAGAATCATATAGGGCAACAAACATATTTACAGATGTCATAGATGAGGATCATGATGAGACTGTCGATCCTAACTATAATGGCAAGGAGGGCAGGGATGAGGAGGCCACAGACTCAGACTATGTGCCCCCATCCATCATGGATTAGGACCCAGAGTCATTCAATCCATATGTTAGATTGTGGGAAGCTTATGAGAGTTTGAGGAGGCGCATTTATCGAGATGATGCTACCCCAAAGGCTCAGTCATCTCGAACCCCAACAAAGTTTGAGAGACTAGATTCAGAGGTAGTTAGGCTTCAGGCAGAGAGAGATCATATAGTAGGGGAGCATCAGGAGGCCCTAGAATAGATATGGGGCTTACGGTTTTCTCTTAGTACATTCAGTAGATCATGATCACGATCGCACACCACCGTCTCCCAATAGAATGCTACGAGACATATGCGAGCACCAGGTCCTGAGGGATCTAGTAATCATAGACCTTAGTGGCATTGTATATATATTTTGATGACATGTACACAAAAATTTGATATATATATATGAACATTCGATGTTTTATTACTTGTATTTATGTGTTGAATGTTAAATGGTTTAATGTGATTAATTAAATAACCTTTTTAAGATTATTTAATGAATCTCTTCATGATTTAACATGCTTTATGTGATCTAATAAAAACTTATTACAATTTCTCTTAGATACAACATTATGATTAAGTATGTTATGGTAAATTAAATGCACCTATGATCTAATTAAAAAAAATTAAATGCATATAAGGATCTAATCTAACACAACATACAAGAATGAATGTGAATAGTATGAAACCTAAAGTAATTACCTAAAATGAATTAAATAATCACTTTAGTATTCAAGACACACAAATAACTGCTTGTCAAGAATGAAGCAATGTGAGAGCACATAGAATATTATCCACTAACTCTAACATCATTGCTTTATTATTCATACTATTCAAAAGGATTAGACATAATACCAATGCAAATGTGTGGCATTAATTTATGGTCTTTGAGAGGTTTTCCATCTATTTTGATTAACGTGTATGCACCAAACCCATAACTTTATTTAATTATGTAAGGTCTTAACCAATTAGGACAAAATTTTCCTTTTTAAGTCGGGTTGGCATTAATGTTTCATTGATTTTCATACATGACTAAGTCACCTTTGTTGAATACCCAAGGGATGACATGATAATTATGACTATGCTATAATTGTTTAGCATAAGCTTGGAGATGCTTAAGTGTGTTAATGTGTTGTTCATCAAGCATCTCAAGCTAGTGCAATCATTGTTCTTTATAAGTGCTATCATCAACAATTCCTTGAAGAGAAATCCTTAACATGGGGATTTCTAACTCCAAGGGAATAATTGCCTCGGTACCATAGACAAGGTTATAGGGTGTTGTTCCAGTGTATATTCTGATGCTAGTACGATAAGCCCATAACACATATGTCAGTTGTGTATGCCAATCCTTGTTATGTTTGTTTAATGTCTTCCTTAGGATTTTATCAAGAGTTTTAATAGTTGATTCAACTTGACCATTAGATTGTGGGTAGTAAGGTGTTGAAAAGTGATGTTGGATATTAAATGTGTCGATGAATTTATTCATGTCATTTTTCTTAAATGGTGTCCCATTATCGTAAACTAATGTAGAAGGAAGTCCGAAGCAAGAAATAATGTGTTCCAATATGAAATGACATATTACATCAGCAGTTGTGGATCAAAGAGGAATAGATTCTACCCATTTTGTAAAATAATTTTTCATAGTGATTATAAACAAATGTCCAACAAATGAAGGTGGAGAGATTTTTCAAATTAGATCCAGACCCCATGCTAAGAATGGTCAAATAGGAATGTGGGCATGAAGCTCAAAAGTAGGAGAATGAATCAAATTTCTATGTTCCTCACATTTGTGACATCTTATCATACTCAAAGCAATATTTTTCCATATGTCTCGAATAATATCCCATTCAAATGAGTTTTTTCACTAAGGATCTCCCTTGAAAATGACCTCCATAGGCACCACATGAGCTTCTTCGAGTGTTATGTGGATTTCAGAGTCCTTAAGGCATCTCAATAGAATTTCATTAAAGGATCTTCTATATAATATGTCGGCAAGGATGATGTACTTGGTTGCAAGTTTTCACAAGTGAGTTTGGATGTTCTTTGTTGTTGGCTTGGGACTGGTACCATCTCTCAAATAATTAAATATTGTATCGTATCATTCACTCAAGTCTCCCTTGGTTTTTGATAATAATTCTTCTATTTTACCCTTAATTGATGGTTTCATGATTGGGTGAACAACAAATGTGAAATATTTTGAAGGATCTTGTGGTGATATAAGAGAAGTTGCACTCACCATTACATCCACATGTCGATTATCATTTCTGGGGATGTTGTCAATGGTAAATGATTCAAATTTCTTTAATAAATTTATTGTGAGATCCTTCTATTTTGATAATTTGTCATGGTTTTCTTGATATGTCCCATTTATTTTCTTGATTACCAAGTGTGAATCACCAAAGATCTTAAAGTCTTTTGTGCCCATGATTAAAGCGGCATGTAACCTAGTGAGCAATGCTTCATACTCAACAGTGTTGTTTGTACATATGAAGTTTAATCGATATGAGAAGGGAATATGTTTTCCTATGGGTGGAATTATTATAACCACAACACCGAAGTCTGTTCTACACTTAGATCCATCAAAGTATAATTCCCATGTATTAGTTTCGATTGTTACAACATTATTTTCGTGGAAAGAGTCATTGCTAGGAAATGCTAAAGGAGAAGGAGCATTAGCCAATTGGTCAGTCAAGGCTTGACCCTTAATTGATTTTTGTGAAATAAACTTAAGGTCAAACTCAGTCAACAACATCACCCATTTAGCTAAACGTCTTGATAAATCTATTTTATTGAAAATATGTTTGAGAGGATCAAATTTTGTCATTACTTGTATTTCAACAATCAATAAGTAATGTCTCAACTTATTGTAGTGAATACAAGAGCCAATTTTTTTTTCTATTATTGTGTATCATTTTTCCTAATCGATCAAAGTTCGGCTAATGTAATAGACAAGATGCTCTTTACCATTTTCATCTTGTTGAGCCAACAATGCTACAAGAGAATGGGTTGATGCAGCTATATAAAGTATGAACAGTTTATTTTGCATAGCGGTTTGTAAAAAAATTGGACTCATAAGGTAATTCTTCAAACTCTCAAAAGTCTATTTACAATCCTCATTCCAATTAAAGTGCACACCATTTTTGAGGAGATGCGTGAATGGTAACATTTTGTCGGCTAGAGATGCGACAAAATGACAGATGGCTTGAATTATTCCTTGTAATGTAGGCAATTGAGAGATGTTTTTAGGAGGTGGGATGTTGACTATAGCATCAATTTTATTTGTGTTCACCTCGATGCCTCTATGAGATATGATAAAACCTAGAATTTTTCCGCTATCTACAACAAAGATATACTTTTCTGGATTCAATCTCATGTTGTATTTGCACATCCGCTCAAATATTTTTTGAAGGAAATTCACATTGTCTTGTCTTGTTAAAACTTTGGCTACAATGTCATCAACATAGTCTTCCAGAATCTTATGTATGTAATCATGAAATATCAATGTCATTGCTTGTTGATATGTTGCGCCTGCATTCTTCAATCCAAAAGGTATCATGACCCAGCAAAATGTTCCCCAAAATATTGTAAATGTTGTTTTATATTGATCTTGAGGGTTGATGAAGATTTGATTGTATCCAAAAAATCTATCCATGAATGATAACAAAGCATGTCCCATAGTCAATTCTAATATCATATCAATATTGGGAAGGGGAAAATCATCTTTTAAAGATGTTTTATAAAGATCACAAAAATATGTACACATCCTAATATGATTGTCAGGATTTGTGATTGCAACAATATTTGAGATCCAAGGAGAATAATCTATAGGTCATGAAACCGACATCAAGGAGTTTTTTGAGTTCCCCTTTAAATAACAAGGCTATCTTAGGATTCATCTTTTGTATCTTTTGTTGAACGGGCTTAGAATTTTTAGCAAGGACTATGTTTTGTCTTACTATCCTAGAATCGATTCTAGGCATGTCTGAATATTTCCAAGAAAAAAGTTTGGGAATGTCATGGAGTAACATTGTGTGATCCTCTTGTTCTTCATCATCAAGGAACTTCCCTATCTTAATTACTTTCTCCTTGTCATTGATGTTCATTGGTATGTCAATTGTATCCCCTAGAGGAAGTGCACTCGGCTTTGGGTGATCCCACAAAGCTCGTTTACAATTTCTGAGAGGAACTATTTTTTGCTGAAATCACATATTTATAGAAAATATAATGATTTAAGCCTTAAAAAGTTCCATTTTAAGGATTCCAATTGAAGAGGGTTTGACCAAACAACCTTAGATCAAACCCCCTTGGATATAACCTCGCTAACTTTTTAAACCATACCTATAAATGAGTCTCCTTTACACCTATCAAAATGCTGATAAAAAATCACTTTTGATTTACCTTTTGGGGGATCAAATGAATTTATTTAAAATTTATTTGAAATGATTATGGTTTTCCTTGGAATGAGCTATCCAATGAATATAATTTTAATATGTTTTGGTTTTATTATGTATTTGTTTTTTTAGTTTTATTAAACATAGGTTTTTCATCAAAAATGAAGGTCTTTGTTCTCCACATGTGGAAAAATAGCATATTATAAAAAAAAATTTGAAAAATATGAGTGCACTAGATATTGAAGTCCTTGATCCAAAATAAAAAATAAAAATTGAATTTTGATATATACAAAAAAAGTTACGCATTATACGGTCACGCTATGTCTGAATTGTAATTGGTTTGACTTCAAAACTTGATTAAAGAAAAAATACTCAATAAAAAAATATCTAACCAAGTGGAAGCACTAGATATCAGAGTTACAAATATAAATTCAAAAGAATTATAATTTTATCCTTCATGGAAAAAAATTTATGCGTTATATGGTTTGTGCCACTTTTTTAAAATGTTGTTTTAAAAAAAAACTAGTTTTCATGGGAGATGGAAAAAGAAGTTCAATATGATTCCAAAAATTTTGAAAAAAATATTTTTAGAATCTACAGACAAAATGTGATGAGACTATAGTTTGCATCATCTTCAAATTCCTCACGGTTTAGCCGCTATAGGTGCCTGAATGTGAAGATTTAGTTAAAAAGAAAAATTTAGTGTCGAGTTTGGCCAAAAATTGTAAACCACTATTGTGGGATCACCTCTTTGGAAATTCAGATTTGTATTCTTCTGTACTTATTTCCATCTCATTACTTTCATCTTCTTCATCTTTTTGCTTGGTGCTAATCATAGCACATGCAACCTTTTTTATTTTGAGGAGTAGTAGGCGACTTATCATAAACTCCTAGCATTTTCTTAAATGCATCATCATCTTCAAAGTATTCCCATTATGGTTCAAAATTCATATCAAGCAATTTAGGATGCTTCAAAATGAGGTTGATTTTTTTCTTACACATGATAGTGTTGATGTTTAACGATGGCCTCTTTGTTGCTTATGTAATCTTAGAGGGACAATACCCCAAACCAGTATTTATCTCTTGTGTGTTAGGCTCTAAAGGAACTCGAATTCCTTGTTATTTATATCCACATCCTTTACCATTGTAGCCCAATTGTTTTACAAGTTCATAACCTCTCCCATAAAGTCTTTCCATTTCTATCGAGTTTGGTGGCTGTTGATAATCTATCTCATCAAATTTTTTCATGTAGTTTGTAATTGTATCTTCTTCGAGGGTGGATGAGTTGGATGCTTGAAATTTTTCTTCCAAGTTTTGAGTTGACATGACCGTTGGTCACTTTTTCTTTTCATCTTATTTTCTTGTGATTATGTATTCTCCCATAAACAAGGGTTTGAACTCCAAGGAACCACAATCATCAGCTAACCATTTTGACACTGTGTCCATTTCTTGCTTTTCTTCTTTTAAATGTTCAATGTTAGATTTTGGAATCAATGTGCTCAGAGGAATTGTTGTTCCTCTTTAGACTTGCAAGCAAATTTCAAGATCAAGGTCTATTTCAACTTGGTATACCTTGTTGTCATAGACATACTTCATGATACGATGAAGGGTTGAAGGCACCGCATGCATCTCATGAATCCATGGTCTTTTGAGAAGAAGATTGTATGAAAGGTCATGAGGCATAACATGAATAGGAGTTTGTAAGGTAGCCTTTTCGATTGTGATAGGTAAAGTAATCACACCAAGTGGTTGCTTTCCTACATTTTCAAATCCTTAGATCGATAAAGAGTCAAGTTCCATATTTTATTTGTCTACACACAATCTATCTAAGAGTTTCACACTGCACACATTAAGGGTTGGGCCATTATCAACAAGAGTCCTTTTTATGCCTATTCTATTGAATTTGACTATTATCATGAAGGCATCGTTTTTATTTCTCAATTCCAAAGGAGGTATCTCATGTAGATGAAAGGTTATGTCTACATTAACTATACTCATTCCTTGTATGATAGCTACTACATCATTTGTATTTGTACTAGAAGGAACCACTACTTTTTGTAAAGTTGTTTGAAGCATAGTGTGATAATTAGATGAATTTTGAATTAAGTCCCATAGGGATATCTTTGTAGGAGTATTCTTGAGTTGTTCAATAAGATAATATGCCTTCTCACTATGCGAAGTTAACCGAGGAGCACTAGGAAAAATGGGATTAGGCAAAGGTAAGGGTTTCAGGGTTGATTGTTGTGTTTGTGGATTATTTCTAGTGTTGTATGTATGAGAAATGGTATTATGACTTGGTTGTTGCAAGACATTATTTTTAGGTGGATAAAGAATAAACTTAGGCTTTTTTTTAGGTTGTGGTTTGTGCAAAGGTGGGTAAAGGATCAATTGAGGTTGAATCACATTAACTTCTCTTGGTTTTGGTTTCTTATAAAAATCCTTAGTGGATGGAATTTGTGAGATGAATTCCTCAAGGGATTCATCTAACATGTCAAAATCATCACTATTAAAAGGCTTGAGGGTTAGGTGAACTTGGAAAGAGATATTTGACATAGTAAAAAAACTATACTTTCTCCAAGTGGCTTGGGTGTTTTGGTCTTTGTTTTTTCTTTTTCTTTTTGATCTATGTCTAATGTAATCTAATCTAAATGCTAAAAATAAAAAATGCAAAAATCTACCTCTATCCACAATTTCAATGAATGTAAATGATGTTATTTTTAATGATTACAGTATAACAAAAAGTAACTGAACTAAAACAAAAAAGTAATGACAGCAAAAAAAAGCTTGAAAATAGGAAATTTAACTTTGTGAAATGGAGTTCAAAATTTGCATAGGGATTGATTCACCCAAGGTGGTGAATAAGCCCCAGTAGGGATTTTTTTTCAAATTTTCAATTTTTTTTGGTTTCTTTTTATGTTTCTTATGCTATATGATCTAGATTTGAGATACAAATGTAGATATTGATTAATTTTCAGTGAAATTAAATTAAAAAATACAAGCTAAATGAGATTTCACTAATGTAAAATTTGAAACCCTAGAATGCAAATTAACCATGCAAATCTTAATCCAATGTTAATGCAAGATAAACCGGATGAAAATGTACTCCAAATCAGAATTATGATGATTTATATGCAGGTTCACCAAAATGAAATGAAGAAAATTGGGGTCCTCTCTTTTCACCTCTAGGATTTTTGACGTAAAAGGAAAAGGGGCAATATTCACACACTTCACTCAAGAACAAACCCTTGAGATCTCTTCGCAAAGGAGAAAGAGATATTTCAAGAGGGTTGTCCTAAAGGTTGAATGATATCTAATAAGTGGCCACCACCAAGTGAGAACTTGGAAAAGGAAATGAGATGCAAGATGCAACACTAAACCCTAGTTCAATGCAATGGCCTATGAAATGACTTATAAATGAAAACAAAAAAAATAGAAAAGTAGAAGGAAAAGTAACATGCACTTGGGAACCTTGAGGTGACTAGAAAAATCTCTTAAACACTAAAAATTTCAACTTTTTAATCAGCTGGGACTCATTCGCCAACTTGGGCGAATCAGTCCCAGATCTGGGTTTTTGTTCGGAAGTCTGTTTCAAGGAAAAAGGTACTAGAATCTACAAAAAACTTTGAGAAACAACTATAGTGGGACCCATTCACCACTCTTGGTGAATCAGTCTCATTACACTTTTTCAGAAATTGAAAGTTTTGATTTGCACTTCAACACCTATCGTTTCCTTCCAAATGGAGTTCTAGATCCGAATCTATGAAAATACCTACAAAACATAATATAAAATTGATTTTCTAATGTGGGGTTTTCCATAGTAAAACCCCTAGTTTGGTAATTAAAACCTGATAGAAATAATGAAATGTGCATGAAAATCTAGCCTTAAGTGTGTCTAAGACTAAGAAATCTGAAATATGATGCAACCCTATTCTAATATGCAAGAATATGATGCAAGAATGGAAATATAAAGATGAATGGCTCACTTGTGGTGATCTCTAATCACCCCAAATGAATCCTAATGATGCATGTACCTTCCTTAGGCTGAATGTAGAGTGATAATGGAGGATGGAATCACTTAGGAAACGAGTCTTTAGGCTTGGATTGATGGCTAGTTGCATCTCCCCAACGTAGTTCATCCATCATGATTCACCATAGACAACCACAATCAACCCTTGACAATTTTAGATCTTGAATAAAAGTGAGCTTGAAGACTTGCAAACACACTTTAATGTTGCTCCAAAGATTCAACTTTGCTTGCTTTTGAAACTTGAATACTCTTGTGAAAGATTAATCGAAGATTCTTGATGCTTGTCTCTTGAAAAATGCTTGCTCAAAGTGCTTAGAGATGATAAAAATGACTTAGAAACTTGATTTGATAGTCATTGACACTTAATTGACTGTTATTTAGATCTCAAAGGCCGACATTCACTAGAAATTTGAATTAAAATGGTGGATTTCTCACTCAAAATTGAAAAAGATCCCAAATGGGATGAATTCACCACCCTTGGTGAATGGGTCCCACCTAAGGGGACTCATTCACCCAAGGTGGAGAATGAGTCCCACCTTAGCTTTTTGAGGTGGGTTTTCAGGATTTTCAGAGTTTTGCATGATTTTAAGGGATTTTTAGGTAAAATGAGCCTCGAGATCTGAAACAATGGGTCTTAGGGACCTATAAATGATGGTTTTAAAGGGTAATTAATTCAAGGATGCCAAAATGGGTCCAAATTAAGTGTGAAATTGCCTTGCTTTCAAAAGTGTACAATTTTCTACACTACACTATTGATTGATGATTATTCTAAAATGACTTGGGTAGCTTTTCTGAAAGAAAAATTAGAATCCATAGATAAGTTTAAAGGATTCAATGTTATGGTTGAGAATTGAATGGACATGAAAATCAAGTTTTTGAGGTATGAAACAAGTGGAGAGTTCACCTCCAATGAGTTTAACATTTTTGTGAGAATCATGGAATAAAAAAAGAATTTATTTTCCCCTAGGACTCCTCAGTAGAATGGAGTGGTTGAAAGTAATAATACGACTATTTAGGAAGATGCAAGAACAATGATGAAAGAGGAAAAACTATTGGGAGTCTAGAAAAGAGAATAAATTCATATTGTCATCTACACACTTAACAGAGTTCAAGAAAGAGTAAATAGTACAAAGATTCCCTATGAGTTGTGGTATGGAAGGATCCCTACTATCAAATATTTCAATGTTTGGAAGTAAATTCTATACAAAAGAGATGAAGAAAACTTAGGAAAGTTTTATACAAGATCTAATGAAGGTATCTTCCTTGGATATTATACAAGGAGAAAATATTACCAGTGCTATAATAAGGGGATGAAAAATATTTTTGAGAGTTCAAGTGTCAAAGTGGATGAAGACTTTGATGCAAATACGGTTGTCGTTGCACCAAAATATCGATAGGTGCTAATGCTTGATACAACCGCTAGATTTATATAAGATTCAAGATCCATAGGATGCATTTTAACCATGTCACAAAGCTCGAGCGTCATGCTCGCCCACACCAAGGAGACTAAGGGTGACACCTTGCAAAAATCCCCCCTAGCACAAGCGAGGGGTTTGAACTTGTGACCTCGGATTTGATACCAATTGTTGCAAAGATGTTTTCCATTGCACCAAAAGATTGGCCTATTAACGCCCAATACAACTGCTAGATTTATACAAGATCCAAGATCCACAAGAGGCAATTAAACCATGTCATGAAGCTTGAGCGCCATGCTAGCCCACACCAAGGAGACCAAGGGCGACACCTTGCAACAAACTTATGGAAGAATTTTATGGTGATAGATGGATATGAATCAAATGAGTCCTCTTGTAGAGAAAATGATAGAGAAGAAGGTAAGGATAAAAAAGAATAGATTAAAGAGGAAGAAGCTCTAGAAAGGATCCCTACAACTCCTAAGTCCATGTAGAAGAATCCTTCTAAAGATTAGATCCTTGGTGACAAAATTAAAGGTTTTTTGACAAGGATAAAAACTTCTATGACTAAAGAATAGGTAAACCTATGTTTACTTTCTAAATGTGAACCTAAAAAATCCATTGAAGCATGCAAAGATTAATACTGGATCAATGCTATGGAAGAGGAACTAATACAGATTGAGAAAAATCAAACTTGGTAACTTGTCCCAAGACTAGTAAACAAGAATGTAATTGGAACTAAGTGGGTATTCTAGAATAAACTGAATGAGAATTGAGAAGTGATGAGAAATAAGGAAGGGATTATGTGTAAGGGCTACTCACAAGTAGAAGGAATATATTTTGAGGAGAAATTTTCTCCAGTGGAAAGAATGGAAGCTCTTAGGATGGTTTTGGCTTTTGTAGAACATAAGAATTTCAAGGTTTATCAAATGGATGTGAAATCTAATTATTGAATTTTGACTTGGAAGAAGTATACATTAAACATCCAGAAGGATTTTAGTTATCAGATAAACCAAATATGGTCTACAGATTGAAGAAAGCATTATATGCATTGAAGCAAGCTCCCAAATCTTGGTATGCAAGGTTGGACATGTACTTGATATAACAAGGATTCAATAAACGTACCAAACATAGTAATCTTTATTTCAAATTTGAAAGAGATCAAATCTTGATTATGGTTTTATACGTTGATGATATAACAGTTGGAGGAAATGAAGCTATGTGTAAGAAATTTGTAGAAGATATGCATAACAAGTTTGAGATGTCTATGTTTGGGGAGAAGAATTTCATCTTCAGACTGCAAATAAATCGAACAAAAAAATGTATATTCATTTCACAATCAAAGTATGTCAAAGAAATGTTGAACAAGTTTGGAATAGAAGACTCTAAACTAGTATGCACTCCTATGGTTGTTGGTTGCAAGCTCAGTAAGAATGATGAATCCCTTAAGGATGATCAAAGAAAGTACATATCAATGATTGGAGGACTGCTATACCTAATCTCTACTAGACTAGATATCATGCATGGAGTTTGTCTTGTGGCTAGATTTCAATAAGATCCTAGAGAGTCACATGTTGCAATAGTGAAGAGAAAATTTAGATTCTTGAAGGGAACTTCGAAACATGCTTTATGGTATCCAAAGGATATTGATTTTTCTCTAAGTTCTTATACAAATGTATATTGGGTAGGTTGTATGGATGATAGGAAAAGTACATGTTGTGGTAAATTCTTTCTTGGATGCAGATTGATATCTTGACTAAGAAAGAAGCAATATTTGGTGTCTTTATCTACTGCAAAGGCATAATATTTTATTGCAACATCTTGCTACACACAAGTTTTGTGGATGAGGCAAACCTTGAAGGATATCATAGTGGTATATGATGAACCAATTAATTTATTTTTTGATAATACAAACTTTAACATATCAAAGAATCTAGCTATGCACTCAAGGATAAAACATATCTCAATTTGGTATCACTTTATGAGAGAGAAAGTTGTAGAGAATGAGGTGAAGTTAGAGTATGTGCCTACAAAGGATTAGGTTGCTGATATATTTACTAAGGCTACTCATAAGGATAATTTTGAGTATCTATGGGAGAAGTTAGGGGATATTACCCTTCTTCTTTGAACTAGATGCATAAGGATATGCATATGTCCAGTGGATCCCAAGATTCATTCCTTATACTAGATTGATGTTTGAGGCTACCTCTCAAGGGGAGTAGGTGGTGACATTGTTTGATGTTGTAGTCAAGGGAAGTAAGTATTGGTCCAGGTTGGTGTTGTCATTTCTTAGTTGTGTGATAGGATATGTGTAGTGGTGTCTAGTTGGTACATTTTGTTGTGTGCTCCTAACGAGGAGTATGCAGTGTAGTAAAAAGAAAAATATGTAACAAAATAGTAGTGAATAGGTGTAAGTATGATTGATGTCAAAGGGGGAAAGAGATGCAAACGTGTTGCCTCTTTCCATTGATGTAAAAGGGGGAGAGAGAGAATAATATGAAAATGGAAAGGGCCAGTTGAGAAAGGGAGAGTAGTAAGTTGGGGGAGAGAAAGTAAAAGGGAGAAAGAAAAAGAGTTGGTATAGAGTAGTTGTTGATGATTAGAGCTATTATGTTTTTTTTTGATGGTTTTTCACTTCATGTGTTGCCATAAATGGGAAAGGGGAGGATTTTTGCAATTATATGTAGTTGGTGTTTTCATTAATATCAACTGGTGATGGTTGAGAAGGTTTGATGCTTTGATTCTTTTATTATAATATCATTAGTTAATCTTTTATTGGTGTCAACCTCTAGTATTGCTTTGATGAGATTTTGTTGGTGGATATTGTTTGGTTAAGTTGTTATGTTGTAGTTGGATTGGTGATGATGAGGAAGTGGTGAAATGATGAGAATGTGTCTTTGGTGCTTGGTTTTCAAGTGTTTTTGAGAAAATTTGAATAAAAGAGGAAATAGTGTGTTGTAGAGGTGTTTTGGCATGCAAAGTGGAGTTTTGGTTTTACTCTGCATTTCTTCTATGTTCAAGATCTTCTTTTGAAATTCAAATATGTTGATCAGAGGTGTTCATATGTGTTATATCTAGAGTTTCTTGATTTGGATCATTGTGCAGAGAAAGACGTGTTCACCAGTGTGTGAACTATGTATTGCAGTGGTGTCTAGGAGAAATGGTTTTGCTCTGCATTTCTTTGTAGTTTGATTTATAATCTTTGAATTATGGAAGTGTGTTGATAAGGTTTATATCTACCTTTATTTGAAGTTGTTCATTGTTTTGTGATTTCCAAGTTTATTTTTTGAGTTTCAGTGTGTGGAAGATTATCTAGGTGTACAAGATGAGTTTGTTCTTTAGGTGAAAGTTTTTGCACATGAATTTTTTGGATTTAAGGGTATTTGTTGAATATTTCAAATTGTTTTCAAGTGATATTTGTTGTCTATGATTCATATTTGGATAAAATTAAGTGTGGACAAGTAAATGTTTGATGGTGTTTACACAGGTTCGACCGACCTTCGGTGTTTACACTAACTGTAGATTTTCTTCAGTGATTTTGGAAGTGTGGCATGGCATGTGTGAGTTGATTTAGGACCAAGTTAATTCCTTTCCATCAAAGGAATTTTTTGGTGTTGACCTAATTTTAATTTCCACTGTTGAGATGCATAACTGACCTTGGAGAATGTTTTCAAGGTTGAAGAAGGTATAAATAAGTGATGTGTTGATGAAGGATTGATGAGTAAGGTGTGTTCAATGCAAATTGCAAAAGCATGAAGTGTGAATTTTTGAAAGTGAAATGCAATATTTAATGAGTTAGACTATTGGAAGAAGTGATTAGAGGGTGTCTATAATCTTCATAAAGGCTACAAATGTGTTGGTGATGCTCTGGTGGACTGTTTTGTTGGATTGAGATGGATTTCTCACTGTAGCAATCTTCTTTCCTTCTCTTTTGTAATCTGGTAGTGAGCCATTGGTATTGAGCCCTTCTTTCTTTTGGGTAGTGAGCACTCCAATAGTGAGCCCATTGTATTCATTGTTGCAATTACTTTATATTGTGAGGTAATCCTCACCATGGTTTTTCCCTTCTTGGGTTTTCCATGTAAATTTGTTGTTCTATTGTGCATGGTGTTGATATGTTTTAGTTTAAATGTTATTTCATTTCATTCTAAATCATTCTAATATATTAAATATTTTTAAAGTTTATGTTGATTTGAATATTTAAGAGGATTATAATGTTTTAATGTACAAAGTTGATTCACCCCCCCCTTTCAATTTTCTTGTAAATTCAACAAAATACATCCTAGTGGCCTCCATTCTTTCCACCAGATAAAATATCTCCTCAAAATCTATTCCCTCCACTTATGAAATTATCCCTTACACACAATTCTAGCCTTATTTTTAACAAATTCTCCATTCTCATTCTGTTTGTTTTGGAATACCCATCTTGTTCCTATTACATTCTTGTGTGTTGGTCTTGGGACTAATTCTCAAGTCTGATTCTTCATAATCTACACCAATTCTTATTCCATATCTTTGGTCTAATTCTTATCCTTACATGTCTCCAACACTATCTTAGGTTCTACTTTGGAAATTAGACACAAATCTACTTGTTGTTTTCTCGTAGAAACTTTTCTTCTTGTCAACATGCCTTTTCTCTTATCACCAATGATCTAATCTTCAAAGTGATTCTTTTGCACATACTTAGGAGTCTTAGGAATCCTTTCAAGAGCATCTTCCTCTTCAACCTGCATCTCCTTTTCCTTATCTTCTTATTTTTCTTCTCCTTTACAAGAGGACTCATCAGATTCATATCCTTCTATCAATACAAAGCTTCTATTTAGTTCTCCATCTAATCTAACACTTGCACTTTCAAATATCTTCTTCATCCTCTTCTTGTAGTACTGATAATCCTTGCTTCTTTTAGAATATCCAAGGAATATTCCTTCATCTGACCTAGCATCAAACTTTCCCAAGATTTCTTCATCTCTCCTAGTATAAAATTTTCTTCCAAACACTCTAATTTATTTGATAGTAGGAGTTCTTTCATATCATAGTTCATAGGGAGTCTTTGAACTGTTTACCCTTGCATGTACATTTTTGAGTATGTATACTACAGTGTGGATAACTTCTCTCTAATATAAATTTGATAGATTTGTTTCCTTCATCGTTGTCCTTGGTGCTTCCTGAACTATCATATTCTTTCTTTCCACCACTTCATTCTCTTGAGGAGTTATAGGAGCTTACAAATACCTTTTTATTCCATGATCTTCACAATAATTGTTACTCATTGGAGGTGAATTCTCCATCTCTATTAGACCTTAAGCACTTGATTTTCATATCCATTTCAAATTTTAAAATATAACTTTAGTGCTTTAAACTTGTCTAGAGCTTTTGATTTTTCTTTGATAAAAGTTGCCCAAGTCATTCTAGAGTAATCATAAATTAAAAACATGAAATTCCTGTCATCTTGAAAGATTCTTATTCTTGTAGGTCCATACAGGTTTGTATGCACAAATTCCAAAGGTCTTGCGGTAGAATATTATTTCCTATTGAACCTCTTTCTTGTTTTCTTCCCAAGATGACATTCCTTGCAAACTGCATTGATAGGATTTTTAATTGTAGGCAAATCTCTCATAGCTTGAGTAGAGTTGATCCTTACTAGACTGTCAAAATTGATGTGACACATTATTCTATGCCATACCAACTTTCATTGATTTGAGTCATAAAGCACTTACCATTAGCACCTTTGAGCTAATAAACATTCCCATATTTCCTTGTTCCTACATCAACCAAAGTCTCAAATCTTCCTTTTTTGATTTCACAACTACCATCCTAAAATAAAAGATTATATCCTTTGCTACACATTTTTCCTACACTCATAAGATTATGTCAAAGACCATTGACATAAAGAACATCATCTGTATTATGCTTTCCATCAAAATTAATTGAACTTTTTCCACTTATCTTAGCAGATGAATCATCAACAAACTTAACAAGCCCACCTTCAAAATTTGCATGTTTAACAAACTTATCTATTGATTTTTCTCCTCTCTAGCATGAAAAGAAGTCACCATAGTTCCTTTGATGTTGTGACCTATTTCCGGAGCAATTTCCTTCGTACATCTTTTAGAGTCAGTAGAATTATTTCTAATATCCAAATCCATGAACAATAATTCATCATTTTCATCATTTGGGTAGTCAGATTCATACTCAGATATGTTAACATCGTCTTTAACATAATGACTTCTTTGGACATATTTACCTTTATTATCATTATATTCATCAGTTGAAACTTTGGCTGGACATCTTAAAGCATAATATCCTATTTCCATAATTAAAACATTTGAAAGGTAACTTACCTTTGTATTTTCTAGTCCACTTTTTCAATCTCCTAACAAAATTTTCTTCTATCTAATCAAGATCATCTAGATCCAGTCTACTATCCTTCTTTGTTTCGCTAGTTTTAAAATCAGTCTCTTTTCTTGAATCATTTTCTACCAAACTCTCTCAATTAAAAAGTAGTTAAAGAACAAAACAACTGATCTCTAGAATAATGATCTAAATCCTAAGCTTCCTCAATAGCAAAAACTTTAGAACTATAACTTTTAGGAAGAGTTCTTAATACCTTCTTTACCACCTCATTTTATTCTAGTTTTCCACCAAGGCCATTAATGGAAATGACCACTTCATCCACTCTATGCATGTAGCTTGCAATATATTCATCTTTTGACATCCTTAGGATTTCAAACTTAGTCTTGAAATTCTACATTTTCACTTGCTTGACCTTATCATCTCCTTCATAGATACTTTCCAGCTTCTTCCAAATTTCTTTACTAGATTTGTATCCCATAACCTTCACAAGTTTTGAATCAACAAGACCACTCAAAAGAGCGTTCCTTGATTTTACATTTTTCTCATATGCCTTGATCTCATCATCAATTGTTAGACCAGTAGTAGACATGGTATATCCATCTTCAATTGACTTCTGAACTCTAAACCCTAGGGAAACAAGGAAACCTTCCATCCTAGTTTTCTAAAATGTGTAATTCAACCCATCAAACAAGGGAGCCTCCTTCTTGTGCACCATCCATATCTACCTCAAGTAGTTAAACTTATTCTAAGGGGGTTGAATCAGTTGTACAATAGAACATCAAAACCCCCATTAACACTCAGATCTATATTAGCCCTCAAACCCTTAATTATATTTAGCATGAAAGTAAATAAGTGAAACAACAAAACATCAAAACACCATGCATAATAGAACACTAGATTTATGTGGAAAACCCAAGAAGGGAAAAATCATGGTGAGGATTTTCTCACAATATTAAGTAATAGCAACACCAAATATAATAGGCTCACTTGCAGAGGGTTCACTGCCCAAAAGAAAGATGAGCTCACTACTAATGGCTCAATGTCAAAATAGAAAGAAGAAAGAAAGGATCTATTATAAAGAGATATCCATCTTAGATCAATAGGAAGATCCACCACAACCACTCTACACCATCTACAACCTTCAGTTCACTGCTTCTAATAACATAAAGTGCACTGCAAATGTAGACCCTTTTGCTCACTGCATTAGAGACATAGGCATTGAACTCACACTCAAACTACCACACTAAATCAGATTTAAATCATTCACACACCTTCCATATATCCACAAACATCTCAAAAAAAATTACCTTACTTATATACCATCCACGGCCTAAACAATCTCAATTAGGTTGATCTTAATGAAATATATGCAGCTAAAACATGCAACAACGTAATAGGTCAGCACCAAACACTTCCATGGTACAAAGAAGTGAAGGAATACCACTGCTTGGGTTAAATAGGACCCAAATATACATCAACATGCTTCACCATTCTTTTAAAAACAAAACACCACTTCCACAATTAGCCCTAACATGCTAGGTCAACCAAACTTGTATTAACACCCTTAACATTTAAGTTCATGCTTAAGTAGGTTTGAATATAACTTCATGGACCACATAACAACACTCCACAATATCCATACAATATATCAGAATATTACAACATCATCAGAATATTATGTAACTCTACCACAACCACCTAAAACTAAGAGCGACATCATTTTGTGCAACCAAACACACTAGCACAGACATCTAATTCACTAAAAAAATCATGGAACACATGATCACCTAAACATTAGAGGAAAGTGGATACATGCATTATAATCATTTCCCAAAATTTGCAAGACAAAAAACTTGAATGTGGAGATATGCATGCAATCTCATTTCTCCCAGACAACCTTTTTCAGAGACACATACACTGGTGAACACAAATTTCACTGTTGTACTATCTGGAACCTAAAAAATCTAGATATAACACCTCTAATCAACATATCCAAACCACACAAACATAACTCCAACCATGAAGAAATGTAGCACACAACATTGAACACCACTCTATCACACTGTAATCTATTTTATTCAAATTTTCTCAAAAGCACTTGGAAACCAAGTGAACTTATTACAACTACAACCCTTATTCATCAAGACATCAATGAGAACAATGATGACAACACCATAAAACCTTCTTATCAAATCACAACAAGATATTGACAATAATATCCCCAACTATGACAACATCAACATCCTTTTAACAACTCCAACACAGAATCTTTATACATTTGACATCAATGACTAACACCAGCAATTGTTGACATCAATGGCAACACCAAAAAGCTTCAAACAACTACAATGTTGTTGTCCTTGGAAATGTTGGGGGAAATCATGATGACAATGATCCTCCTCATTTTCGTTCTTCTTTAGTAGCTTAGAATTTTTTTGGGATTGGCCCTATTATTTGGTATTTCTATTAGACATGGTCACATTAGACTTAATGGACATATCTCTCTACTACCAACTATTTTTGTAAATATTGAACTACTTTCCTTTATTAATAATTTTTAATGGGTAATATTCATTAAGAAAATATATTTGTGAAACTAAGTGTTAAAGATCTTAGCTCTTGAATCAATGATGGAATTTGGATGTTGAAAACATGTAGAATCAATTCACAATAGTATAAGAATTGATGTCTATTATGTAGCCATATTTTGCACTCTACACAAACCTAGAATCTTTTAAAGTTCATTTCTAAGTGGCTCAGGTTTGACTATGAGCAATGTGATTCAACTTATGATGCATATAACTTTAAGTAAAATCAATTAGAAATTTGCAAATAGGTATAAGCTTAGGAAAATATGTGAAAACAAGAGTAGGTGGGAACAAATAGAAATGATTAGGGATTAGGGAATAGGACAATCCCAGCACAAGAGTGTGCTACTTGTAGAGATTTAATCGTATTGAATCATTCCATCTAAATAAACCCAAAATAAATTGTGAATTGACATGAATGTTTAAATTACGCCATTATAATTTTAAATACAATTATTAATTTCAATATAATAATATTGTAGATTAATATTAAAGATACCATTCTAATCATATAAAATAAATTAATAAGAATTTAGCATCACAAAATGATGACATATTACAAATAATAGAATCATTTGACAAGAACAAATTATTCATCTTAATAATAAATTAAATAACATAATTTAAAATAGTAAAAAAAAAAACTCTATTAAATTTAAAAAAACAATTTTATCGATATAATAAATTATATTAATATTTGAATTCCACCCACAAATAAAATTTTCATAAAAACTATTTGGTGAACTCTCCCTAAAATACTGTAGGTTGATATGTAATTTGCCACATTCCACTAAACTAGTTGAAAAAGTGGGCTACTTGTGGGTTTTGTTAGAGCTATGGGACTGACTGGACTAGGCATCACAAAGGAAAATGGAAATAAAATGCTTATAATTTTAAACTTTCTTGTAATAATTTATAATATATATATATATAATTTTATAAATAAGTCTATATTATCATTAAAAAAGTAGTGTTATACATATTTAAAAAAAAATTAAATGATTATATTTAATTTGTTTTTATCTATTTTTATGAATAAATGTAATATTACCATTTAAAATATAATGTTATACATATTTAAAAAATTTAAATAATTATATTTGATTGTTTGTTGAAAGGTCTTTTATTTATTGGAATTTTTCTACCAATAATATTGATTATTGTAACCTATAATATGGACGAATGACTTCATTTCAATCGTTTCAACAATGTAACTTATTTCAACATTTAGTTCGAGAAGACCATTTCATTTTACACATTACACATAGCAATATTTCTCATCAATATAGAATTGTCCCCATAATGATGTTGATCATTTGAACATTTAGTATGAATGGATCACTTCAGTCTATTCCTTTCACTTTTTCACTTAGAAGTGTCTTCATCGACATAAAATTCTTCGTATAATAATGTTGATCATTTCGACATTTAGTATACATGCATCACTTCATTTTACCCATTTCACTTAGAAATCTCTCTCATCTACGTGGAATTATCCCAATGATATTGATCATTCAACATGTAGTCTGGTTGGGTCACTTCACTTTCGTCATAATAAACAGGGTATGAACTACATAACAACGTCGTCAATGAGGTCAGCAAGGACTCAAAGCTTGCAGAGAAAGACAAGTGAGATTGTCTCCAAGTCGGGCTGTGTCTATAAGTTCCACATCACGCATTATGTGAGAAAACATGCAAAAGCAGAAGAATTTAATGTCTGCAAAGGTGATTTTCCACCTAGCAATATAGCATGCAATTAGAGGTGCAGCACTGAGAGTTTATTGCAGGTTATCTCTCTCAGTATTATTATATAACTTAGTTCAGAGTTAGATTGCTAAAAGTAGTACGAAAGTAAGCTCTTAATTATTGCTCTAAAGGCACTCTTTCCAATTAGTTAGGATGATTCATGGCATTGTGTGGTTAGTGGTGTTTGCTACTTTCAGTCTTGCAGGCCATCATGGTTGTAATGGACAACCGAGCAGTGCTAGTCCTCTTCCTCTTCCTCCTCTTCTTCCTGCTCCGCCCCCCGGTGTAGTACAATCTCCGTCGCCTCTGTCTGGTGTAAGCCAATTTACACCGCCTCAGAATTTGCTTCTACCCCCACCGCCTCCTTTACTGTATGGTTCTGATGCATACAATTACTCTGACCCTGATCCCGACTCTAAGTCTGCAATCAATATTGTGATCGTTGTTGCGGTGGTGGCCATACTTGTCGTTCTCCTCGTCGCCCTTGTCTTCATAGAACGGAAATTTAGGGGCATTTCATCGGGCTTCAACCGCATACATAAACTCCTGGAGAGCATTTCTACGAGCCTCGGGAGCATTTCAGCGGCCCTTGGCGGCATTTCTTCGGGCGTCGGCAACATTTCTTCGGGCGTCGGCAAAATTTCGAAGCCCCTTGACAAAATTTCTTCAGACCTCGAACACATTTCGAAGCCCCTTGAGGACATTTCTAAGCGCCTCGAGAGCTTAGAGTGCAAAGTTAGCTTGTCTGTAGAACCATGTCGCTGTAGTGGTTCTACCTGTAGTTGTGATTATAGCTATAGTCCATGTCATTGCTAGTACCTGTCTATATCTGTAATGCCATGTCGTTGTAGCTGTTCTCCCTGTTGTCTGTGTCATTCCAGTGGTTCTCCGTATAGCCCATGTCGTTGCTAGTACTCGTGTATATCTGTAATGCGATATCGTTGTAGCTTTACTTCTAGTCCATGCTGTTGTACAATTTTCCTTCGTTACTTTATATGCTGCCTTCATCAATTTCTATGCAACATTACGTGGAGTTGAAGAAATATAATATTGAAATAGCATCATCTAAGTATTTGCAAAAGGGGCAGAAATTTCTCTGGAATCGTGGATTGTACACATGTTCGTTTGTCTTTTTATTAATTGGTAAATTTAAAATAATCTCTAAGAAAATATAATCAGTAGCATCCATTATGAAATTGATGAAGATAACATAGAAAAAAAATGTTGTTCTTATAGATTTTCTTGAAGTATAGAGAATATCAAATTGCACAAGCTGGATAGTATAGAGAATATCAAATTGCACAAGCTGGATGGATTGTTAGTAGGGATTGAAATCTTGATAACACATCGTATACATTTTCTACAGTTATTTCATCATCTTTTATAGTACAATATGAGATTTTGTCATATTATCTATCATATATTATTCTATAATATTTTTTCTTTAAATTTTTTAATGTTGACATGTAAGTATCACAAATTTTTATTTTTTCACTTTAGTGAAAAATTCTAAAGATCGCAAAAGTAAAGTACAATGAAGGAGTGGATTAAAAAATTCTTTTATCTTGCACCCATGATATATTTACTAAATATTCTAATAATTAATTTTTATATTTTATAACCCACACTAAACTCCATAAGAGATGCCCATATATTTCCAAGTTTTTAGCATGTCTATGATGACAATAACGTTAAAATGCATATACTATAAAAATTACGTTAAAATTTGAGTCCTACTTTTCCCATCTTGTTTGTCATGATAAAATTATAACATTTTCTAGAAAGTCATTACTATCCACAAATGATAAATGATGAGCAATGGGACTAGTGTAATTAGCTCATAATATATAAGACAAGCAAATGAATCATATTCAAAGGGTTGAAAAAGAAAAAGATGAAAAATATAACCTTCAAGTAGAGTCAATAAATGACTTCTAAATATAATCAAACAGAGATTATTTCTTCATCCTTAATCCCTAAATCCAAATTATCCTCCTCATCTTATAAATTAGAATTATGTAGTGTTATAGGAATTTGGCAATGCCTAGAGACCCTAGTGAACACAAGGAAATAGGGTTCCACTTTTTAGGAGATGGAACATGAGGGGTTTAGGACCTCCTATTTCACTCTAGTTCATTAAAGGAAACCAAGATCCCTCAAGCAATTGACTTGATTGAGGAATGGGCTAGGGTTAGGATGGTTTGCTTAGGTGTAATTAAAGACGAATGGGAGTTCACCACTAAGCAAAGGTTTAGAAAGAAAGAGATGAATGCAATGTGTAAACCTAACTATATGACATAGAATATGAAACTGAAAAATCATAATAACAAACTAAGAATGAATAGAGGGGTACCTGGAAGAGTGATGTAGTTGTAACATGATAGATTTTCTGCAAAGCTAGAATAATAACGTTAAATCTTAATCTAAACAATAATCTAAAATCTAACAACAAAGAACGAGGAAATAAACTAAATTAATAAAACCAAAATGATCTCACCGAATATGCGTTCATCCCTTCGAATTGTCTTGATTGTTCTTCTCCATTTTTCCTTTTCAGTATTCTTGCCCTCAGATTTATGTGTTTGAATGCAAGTATAATTCTGTCAAGTGTCTAAGTAAAATATCAAAGATGAATCTCTTCTCAAAAATGAATGATTTCAGGAGGAGGAATAATGATTATGACAGGCCATTTTATAGATTTTGGGTTTTCGAACGATCGACTCAGATTGAAAGAGAAATCGATGGATGAGATTGATGAATGCCATGCGATGTGAGTTATGTCTTAGATAGAACATGAGTTAGAACACGAGTTCAAGAAAGACTGAAGATAGAGACTAATTTAGAACATGAGTTAGAACACAAGTTTAGGATCTTAATCTCCAAAAATAGAAGAAATAGACTTTGTATGCAAAAGCCAAAGTTGGAACTCGAAGGCTAATGCATTTGAATGCAAATAGGAGTTAGAACTAGTTAATTGACTAGTTGTAACAGAGAGTCTTCTCGCAGAGATAAATAGGTGTTGAATCTAGAGATAACTAGAGAACTAAAAATAGATCTCAAGTCAGAAGGTAAGTGAATGACTTAGATAACTGAATGATAGAGGAATGTGACATAAATAATTAAATATTAATTAAATATTAATTTAATTTAACATTCGAAAATAAGAGACTTTAATTAAATAAATAAAGTAATTTATTTAATTAGACTATTTGAAAAGGATAATATAAATAATTAAATAATAAATATTTAATTATAGATAAAGGGGGTTAATTCATTTTCGTCATACTAAAACAGGCTGAGCTAGGCAACGTCGCCAATGAGCTCAGCAACAACTCAAAGCTTATAAGATAATTGATATTATCTATAAGTCGGTCTGGATCTATAAGTTCTATATCATGCGTTATGTGAGAAAGTACGCAAAAGCAGAAGATTTTAAAAAGCTGCAAGTGATTTGCACTGAGTAGTAATATAGCATGCAATTAGAGGTGCAGCACTGAGAGTTTATTGCAGGTTATCTCTCTCAGTATTATTAGATAACTTAGTTCAGAGTTAGATTGCTAAAAGTAGTACGAATGTAAGCTCTTACTTATTGCTCTAAAGGCACTCATTCTAATTAGTAATGATGAGTCATAGCATTGCGTGGTTAGTGGTGTTAGCTACTTTCAGTCTTGTAAACCATCATTGTTGTAATGGACAACAGATCACTGCTAGTCCTCTTCCTCTTGCCCTTCCTCCTACTCCGGCGCCGCCCGGTATACAATATCCACCGCCTCCATCTGCTGTAGTACAATATCCACCGCCTCTGTCTGGTGTAAAACAATTTAAACCCCCTCAGAATTCGATTCTACCGCCACCACCTCCTTTTCTGTATGGCTCCGATCCATATAATTACTATGATTCTGATGACGACCCTAAGTCTGGAATAGATATTGTGATCGTTGTTGTGGTGGTAGCCATACTTATCGTTCTCATCATCGCCCTTGTCTTCATAGAAAGAAAATTTAGGGGCGTTTCATCGGGCTTTAGCGGCATCCTTAAACTCCTGGAGATCATTTCTACGAGCCTCGGCAGCATTTCAAAGGCCCTCGAAGGCATTTCTACGGGCGTCGGCAACATTTCTTCGGGTGTCGGCAAAATTCCGAAGCCCCTTGAAAAGCTTTCTTCAGACCTCGAACACATTTCAAAGCCCCTTGAGGACATTTCTAAGCGCCTCGAGAACATAGAGTGCAAAGTTTCTGTATCCGTACCGCCATGTCGTTGCAGTGGCTCTACCTGTAGTTGCGGT
This sequence comes from Sequoiadendron giganteum, assembly GCA_007115665.2. Taxonomy (NCBI): domain Eukaryota; kingdom Viridiplantae; phylum Streptophyta; class Pinopsida; order Cupressales; family Cupressaceae; genus Sequoiadendron; species Sequoiadendron giganteum. The sequence goes on from CM021100.1 coordinate 44,298,664, forward strand.
TCTACCAATAGTCCATGTCGTTGCTAGTACTTGTCTGTATTTGTACTGCCATGTCGTTGTAGTTGTTCTACCCGTAGTCCAGTGTAGTGGTTCTACCTATAGTCCATGTCGTTGCTAGTATTTGTGTATACTTGTAATGATGTTGTTGTAATTGTTCTACCTGCAGTCCATGCTGTTGCAGTGGTTCTATTTACTGTAGTTTTTAAAAATAATTAAGCTGTTTTTGGATTTGATTGTGTGGTTGTCTTTTATCAATGTTTCATATTGTTGTAGTTGTCCTACATATAATTGCAGCTCTATTTCTAATAATGCTGCTATAATGGTTCTACCCATAATTCATGTTGCCCATGGTCCATGTTGTAGGGAATTTGAACTATTCCAAGTTGTTTTTCTCAAAAGCAATGGATCAAGATTAGCTGATAGTATATTGTTATAATAAATGTGATTGTAAAATACTATAATGATGTTTTATAGATCATGAAAATAAATTTCTTATGGTGAGGTTTGTGTACACATAAAATTGGAGAAATATAATATTGAAATAACATCATCTAAGTATTTGCAAAGGGTAAGGAATTTCTTTCTGAATTATAGATTGATCTACATATTCGATTGTGGTGAATTTTCATTAATTTCTAAGAAATTATAATCTATAGCAAGGCAATCCACCATGAAGTAGATGAAGGTAGCATAGAAAGTAATCTTGCTTATATATATTATTTCCTTTTAAGAATAGGAGATTATTAAACTCTACGAGAATGGATTGTTGTGAGGGATAAAAGTCTTGGTATCATCCTTCATCATAAAAGTCACTTTTCCTTACTACTTATCATTCATTTTGCTGCAATATTTTTGTTCTAAAATATTTAAAGGTGGCATGTGAATGTCCTCAAAAAGCTTTAATCATTGTCACTTTAGTGAAATATTTATAAGGATCTCTAATGAACCAAATAAGGCATATGGAAGGAGAGTGGGTTACATAAATCTTCTATCTCACACATATGATATATTTACTAAATATTTTAATAATTTATTTGTATATTTTATGGCATTTATTAACATCTACAAGAGATTCCCATGTATAACAATTTTTTTAGCAAGTCTATCATGATAATAATGTTTAAAAGTGTGTAACATACAAATTCCATTCTCACTTTTTCCATCTTATCTATTAGGTTAAAATTGTAATCTTTTCTAGAAAGTTATTACTATCCACAAATGACCAAGGATGAACAATGGTACTAGTCTAATTCACTTGGAATAGATAAGGGTCAACCTACAATACTTTTTTCCACTTTTTTGTCAAGTTGGATGCTAATATCAATATTTTTTACAAAATTTCACTTTACAAAACATATAACAACTAAACCATTAATAATTTAGAGATGATGTCAACTAGTGATTTGTGAGGGTTTGTGTGTAGATTCTAAATATATATTTTAAAAAAAAATAGAAATAAATTGTGATTTTTTCTATGTAACTTTTAATAATTTATTTTTATTTTTAACAACATTTTTAAAACATTACGTTGATGTCATCATGCATAACTTTTTTTACTGAAAGGACTAAATTATAATTTTTAAAATATAGATTTTTAACATCAATATCTAGTGCATTAGTACTTTTTCATAATTTGTTGGATAGTTTTTTATAATTATTTTTTAAAGTCAAAGTAATTATAATCTAGACATAGGTGTATGTCATCACACATACAATGTTTTGTATGTATTGATATTATTTTATTTTTTTTCTAAAACAAGAACATCAATATCTAGTGCACACATTTTTTTTAGAAATTTTTTCTTTATTTTCTATTTTTTTTTTGTGTGAAACAAATACCTTGTTGTTTAGTGAAAAATAACATTCACAAGAAATATAATATAAATATACAATAAAATTAAAAATATTAAAAATTATATTTTTTGGAAAGATTATAATAAGGGATGCATACCTACAAAGTATAATTTCTAAATGACTTTATTTAATCCCTTAAAAGATAAAGAAAAAGTGTTCTTTTTAGCATTTTAATAGGTGTGAAAGAGACTTCAATGTAGGTATGAATTAAGACTAGAGGGGTTCTAGCCAAGGGGGTTGTATATAAGGGGGTTTTCTCTACCCCTCTTTAATTAAAACCCTTGATATGGAATCCCTTAAGGCTTAAATCATTAGTTTTCTAAATATGTGACTTTTCATGAAAAAAATAGGATGACCCATGTTTAGGACCCATTATTGTGGGATGAATTATAAGAGAAGCATATTTTTTCCATGAAATTTTTGTCAAGGTGAATGATTTAAGAAATAGAATCCAAACAAAACAAAGATCAAACAAAACACTCAAGATAGGGAAAAAACTCAAACAATCATATAATTTAACAATATTAAACTATAATAGACTCCCTATTGTGTAGATTTTCTCGTGATTCTTGATTCAATATGTTCGATGTGTGCTCACTAGTAACTTGGTAGGATAATGGTGCTCTAATAAAAAATGGGTGAGTTTTATAAAAATGACTAAATGTGAGATATAAGGGTGATCCCACAATAGTGGTTTACAATTTTTGGTCAAACTGGACACTAAAATATTTTTTTCTAATTAAATCTTCACTTTCGGGCACCTATAGTGGCTAAACCGTGAGGAATTTGAAGATGATGCAAACTAGTGATTTGTGACATTTTGTCTGTAGATTCTAAATATATTTTTTTCAAAATTTTTGGAATCAGATTGCACTTCTTTTTCCATCTCCTTTGAAAACTAGTTTTTTTCAGCAAACAACATTTTTAAGGACTGATGCTCACCGTATACAACAATTTTTTTTTTCCATGAAGGATAAAATTCTAATTCTTTCGAATTTAGATTTGTAACTCCGATATCTAGTGCTTCCAATTGGTCTCATAGTTTTTTATTGAATATTTTTTCCTTAATCAAGTTTCGAAGTCAAACCAATTACAATTCAGACATAGGCAGACATTATAGAACATAACCTTTTTTGTATGTATCGAAATTCAAATTTTTTTTTGTTGGATCAAGGACTTCAATATCTAGTGCACTCATTTTTTTTTTTTTTTTTGATAATCGATTTTTTCTCCACATGTGCAGAACATAAAGCTTGATTTTCAGTGAAAAAACTATGTTTAATAAGACTAAAAAAACAAATACATAATAAAACCAAAACATATTAAAATTATATTCGTTGGATAGCTCATTCTGAGGACTACCATTATCCAGTTGGGTTTGTGAAGTCTCCTCCATTTTCATCCTCAACCCAAGCTTCGAAGCGCAAAATTTTGGACTTTTTTGGTGCTTAAGGGGGGAGAAGGAGGGAAAAGGGGGTTCAAGTGAACCCTAGTTCATTTGAACCCCCTTTCAAAACATTTTTTCTTTGTGTTTTTTTGGTGGGAATGGTGGGACCTTGTATTTAATTGGTTCGCTCGAACAAGGGTTCATTCAAACCCTTTTTTGGTTCGCTCAAACCTATGGGTTCATTTGAACCCCAAAAACCAATTTTGTTTTGCATGGGGTCATTTTTTGCAAGTTTTTCTTCCTCACTCAAATTGTAAACCACTTTTGTGGGTTTACCTATAAAGGTTTTCGGATTTTCGATGGAGGGTCAACATTGTATGTTGATGATCAAGGGTGGAGGATGGTTGAGATATCTCATTTCATGGGATGGTGCCAAGTGACACCACGAGGTGTGATGTGAAGAAAATGGTACCTTGGAGTGGATAAGGCCCATGTGATATGGTACCAAGTCCATGTTGCATGCCTAAAGGGTCATGTGCATGATGCGATGGTAGTGTTGACCCACTTAATCAATGATTAAGTGTGTGCAACCACATAGGGGTTGCAAAGGATTAGATTAGGATGTAATGAAAAGAGGTTGGAGGATGGGACATATAGAGGGGAATTTATTTAATTTTTTGAGGAAGGGATAAGGGATGGGGGTAAATAATTAAAGGTAATTATTTACTTTAGGCTAGGATTTATGAATAATCGAAGAAATAGAATAGGATGAAGGTTGAGATAATTGAATATTAATTAAATAATAGGACCATTATTTAATTAATATAGAGGATATGATATTGGTCAAACTAGGGGTAAATTGATCATATATGGTTAATATTAAGTGTCTACACATGTAATGTTACAATCATAATTTTTGGAATTAATATTAGATTTGAAACTTTTTCTTAGCAAAATTCACAAATTTCTATAAAAACTATAACATTCATTTGTATTAATAGACCATTGAGAAATCCTAAAACTATCACAAATTTTGCACAATATATAAAACTAATCATTACAATAAATTAGGTTTTTATGACAATAAAAAACACCAGAACAATAGTTAAAAGAAATTTGGAACTGATATTATTCTTCTACAAAAATCAAGTGAGTTTTACATAGATGAATCTCGAGATACATGTCTATTTTTTTTCTCAAAAATTACAAATAAATTATATAACAAAAGGATAAAAATATATTGATAGAAAATAACATAAACATTCACACATTATTAAAAAAAACCTATAAAAAACACTTCTCTAACTCTAGTTAAAGTGCACTATCTATTGAAGCTCCAATGCACTCTTGGAGTAAGAATACCCACCAAAATCATAGTTTCATCCTATAACCCTCACAAAAATGGAGTTTATTTTCCATAATATATAATCCTCCATGGGTTTTTATTGTAAGAATGGAAAGAATGAAGGTGTTATCATTGATGTCAACTCGTCAATTGGTTATCAACTGCTTTCTAGTATCATAAATGTCATGGTTGCAGGTTATTTGTTGTATATGTTGAGGATACTGAGAAAATTGTATTGAAGAAAGATTGCAGGTGTTCAATGGTTGCTTTTAGTTTTTCTTTGGGATTTTCTCCTATGTTTGCATGGTTAAGATATGTTGATCATAGTTTTTGGAAGCTACTATATCTAAATTTTTGGCTATTGATTTATTGTATATAGTGTGAGTTATGTTCACTAGCTATGAATTGTGGTTTGTTGTGTTTTTGTTTGAGGTTTGGGATAAATTTTCTTGGTCTAGATTTCTCTATGTTAAATTCTTCTGACTTGTGGTTCTATAATTGAGTTTTTTTATTGTATTGAAGATAATTTTTGTATTTGGAAGGTTTGTGCTTAATTGTTCTATTTTTTTACACTCATTTTCTCAAACTTGTGTTGAACACTATCTTCAGAGTTGATGAGACATGTTGGATCTATTTGGGTCCTTATCAAGCATGTGGTTGGGTTTCCCTCATTCTAATTACATCCTAGGATATTTTGGTGCTGACCTAATTTGAATTTAATGTTGGATGGTTGACTTTGGATATGTTTCAAAGTTGAAGATTGTATAAATGTAGAACGAGTTAGTGGCGAAATGAAGCAAGTGCACAGAGAGATAAGTGCAAATAAATAAAGTAGATATATGTGAGATTTATCTGAATTAGAGAGTGTGTGTAATACGAGTGTGGTAGATTAGTGCAAAGCCTAAATGTTGAGTTTCCAAATGTAGTGAGAAGAAGGTGTACTCTATCATTCATGCATGTCTGTGAGTGGTCGAGAAAATTATGGTGTTGCATTGAGATTGTATTCTCTCTACGACATATCTCTTCTATCTTCTTTGTATCTCTATGGTAGTGAGCCCTCTAGGTTGTTAGCCATGTTGGACAATGAGTCCTTGTTTTGGCAGTGAGCCTTGTTTCCCAAGTAGTGAGCCTTTTGTAAACGGTTTTGATATTCTCTCTAGTGTGAGTTAATCCTCACTATGGTTTTCCCCGTATTGTTTTTTCCATGTAAATTTGGTGTTATTGTATTTTTGTGATGGTTTTTAGTTCTTGCACTTGCACTTAATGTTTAATCAATTAAGAAGTGTTAAGGATTAGTTCTGGTGAATGATTTAAAGGTTTAATTTTGTGACAACTGATTCACCCCATATTAGTTCTCCTATTCATAAATTTTCATCAGAGATTGGTTCCTTGGAGAAGAGATTAATTGCTTAAGGAAGGTTTAGGATGGTTAGCAAAGTGGCTTATGAATATCTGAGGTTCGATGGAGCTAATTATGCTATCTAGAAAATATTGATGGAAGAATATCTGGAGTATTGTGGATATGATGTGGAGAAAGCTTACAAGAATCCTTATACTCCTCCTGCAAATGGTCCGAGTACGGTTGATGAGATAAAAGCACATGAAGTGAACAATAAGGAGAAGTACATTTTGAAGAACAGTTTGGTAAATTATGAGTTATTAAGATTGAAAATTTGAAGACTACTCAGGAAGTTTGGGATGCTTGGGAAAGGGCACATGGAGGTGATGAAAGAGTCAAAGAGACAAAACTGTAGAATTTGTAGATATAGTTTGAGCTTCTGCATATATCTGAAGATGAGAATGTTAAAGCTTACGTATAAAGATTGGATGAGGTAGTAGCCAGAATAAGAGGACTTGGTGCTATTGTAGATGAAACCAGAATTGTGAAGAATATTCTTAGAACTCTCCCTGATGCTTATAGCGAGGTGTGTGCTATTGAGAAGAGTATAGATTACAAGACCTCTACTAAAGATCTATTATTGGGATCTTTGGCATCTTATGAGATGAGGAAGCCAAATTTGAGGAATGGATGCAAATCAGAGATTGATTTTAAGGCTACAAAAGTTGTAGATCCAGATGAAGAAAGTCTTGATGAAATAGAAGCTTTTTGAGAAGGGTGAGGAAAGGATCTAGTAAGTATAAAGGTAAGTTGCCCTTTAAATGTTTTAGTTCTGGAGAAATAGGTCATTATGCTGCAAAATGTTTGAAAAGAGCTGAGAAGAATAAACAAAGATATGAGAAAGAAAAGAAAGGAAAGAAGGTCAAAAAAGCATATTATGTGAATGAGAATGCTAGTATATCTGATGAGGATTCTAATTATGAATATCCTGATGGCAATGAATGCTTGTTCCTGGCTATAAAGGATGAACCTACTTTTTCTAATTCTGAAAAATAGGTGAAGAAAAGCCCTTTGGAGAAGGATCTAAAAATGAAGATATTGTTATCTTTGCCCTACATGCTAAACAAGAAAATAACTATTGGGTTGTTGATAGTGGTTTTTCACATCACATGACTAGTGATAAAACTAATTTTGTTAAAATTTAAAAATATGATGGAGGCTTGGTTATGTTTGGAGATGATATCGATGCTAAAATTTGTGGGATAGGTTTAGTAAGTTTTGATGGCAAGCATAATATTGATGATTTCTACTCTGTTAAGGGTTTAAGGAATAATTTTTTGAGTGTTGGATAGATGTGAAGTAAGGGATATGATCTCGTTTTTAAGGATGAGAGATGTAAGATCCAAAAAAGATCTGAAATAGTCATTGTTGCGGAAAACAAATCTGAAGGAAATATCTATCAACTTAAGGGTGCTAATGGATGATGATTTATGACTCAAATTAATGAAAGTTGGTTATGGTATCAAAGAATTTGTCACATGAATATTGATAACTTGGTGAGGATTAGTGCAATTCAGGCCATGAGAGATCTACCAAGGATTACAAAGCCTATTAATGCTACTTGCAAGAATTGTTAATTTGGAAAGAAAGAAAGAAGTCATTATAGATCAAAGGAACAGTCTAATACTAGACTACTAGATTTAATTCATACAAATATTTATGGTCCTACAAGAGAAAGAATTCTACAAGGTGAAAGGTACATTATGCAATTTATTGATGGTTATTCTAGATATACATGGGATACATTTCTTAGAGAGAAATCAGATACATTAAATAGATTCAATACATTCAAAGCTATGGTTGAAAATGAAGTGAATTTGAGGATTAAATTCTTAAGGTATGAAAAATGTGGAGAATTCACCTGCCATGAGTTTAATATGTTTTTTGAAGTGCATGGAATAAATAGACAGTTATCTACTCTAAGAACACCTCAATAGAATGGAGTTATTGAAAGAAAGAATAGAATAGTTCAAGAGGTCACTAGATCAATGATTACTAAGGCTAATTTACCAAAAGTTTACTAGAGATAAGCTATTCATATTGTTGTTTATGTATTCAATCGAGTTCAAGCAAGAGCAAACAATACAAAGACCCCTTATGAGCTATGGCAAGGAAGAATTCCTACTATTAATTATTTCAAGGTATTCAGAAGAAAATTTTATATCAGAAGAGATGAAGAAACTTTAGGAAATTTTGATGCAAGAAGTGATGAAGGAATTTTTCTTAAATGGTATTCTAGTAAAAAAAAAGCATATAGATGTTTCAATAAAATATTGAGAAAGACTATAGAAAGTGCAAATGTCAAGGTTGATGAAACAATGAAGAATTCAATTGATATTGATAGATATGTATTTGATGAACCTGATTGTGTAAGAATTGAAGAAATTATGGAAGAACCAGAAAAGGATGAGCAAGAGAGTAAGAATGAACAAGATGAAAGAGAAGAAGAAGCTCTAGTGGTGTCCTCTAAGACACCTGGATATGCGGAGAAGAATCATTCTAAAAGTTAAAGATTATTGGAGATAAGACTAAATGGGTATTGAAGAGAAGTAGAGTTGTTGTTGAAGTAAGGGTAAGTGCATGGATCTGTGACACAATTTTGATACCAAATTACAAAAAAAAAAAATACCCAAAAAAGAGCATTTGGTGCACGCCAAATGAATTTTTCATTTGGTGCACGCCAAATGAATTTTTCATTTGGTGGTCTTTCAAAATTGGCATGTGCCAAATGTGAAAAGTGATTTAAAAGCCAAAAAATGCATTTCAACCTCTATTTTTTATTGAACCCATGACTTGGCTTAGAGTTTTCTTCTCTACAACTCACGCTCACCAAATCTCTTCTATTTTTTACACTCTTAGCTTGCAATTCTTCATGAGGATGCCACAAACACATCAGAGAGGTCAAAGATTGTGAGGAGGTATGTATTTTTATTCTATTTATTTCTAATTTGACTTATAATATAGTTTGAATTTTTTTTTTTAATAAAAATTTGTTCTAATTCTCAAGGAATGAATCTCCACATCCAAACATTGAGAATTCATAATCACCCCCTCACGAAGAGCCTCCTATACAAGAACAACTTGAGACCCCTCCACCAGTTCATAGGAATCCTCAAGGAACACAAGAAAATATCCTAAATTAAATTGAAAACAATAAAAGAGACATTTAACAATTAATTGGAAATTTAATTGAGCATTCCAAAACCCACCCTTATAGGAGAGGGATTTTCAAATCATTGAAGTTAGTTGTATCTCATATAGGAGAAATGAGTAAGAAAATAAATTTTCAATCAAATAAGAGGCATGAGATGAGACAATTTTATGCTAGTGGTTTTTCATATACAAATGTGAAAAAGAAAAACATTAGCAAAGATGACTTGTGTGCCTTATTTACAAACCCGAGAACCAACACACCTTTGTCTCATGCATGTAGGAGGTTCCCCATCCATTGGTGCCACCATGAATTAATTAAAAATAAAATTTGGGAGTGATAGTGGATGGTATTTGACCAACCTCCATGCAATAACCATGAGGTACCACAATACCTTTTGAGGAAAATCTATTGTGAGTTTGTCGTCAATAAGATGCCAAATTATTTTGACATCTTAGAATTTTGTGGTAGAGGTGAGGGCTCCACACATGATAGACCTAATGCATGATGTAATCCACAGTTGGCACTAAGACCCTTGGCTAAACCCATGGTGGAGCATGTCATTTTTCCTCCCATTGTTAAGGACACTATAGAGGTGGACACACTGGACTCGATTATCTCGCTCACCTAGACCATTATATAATGTGTGAGGCCTCTAGTAGAGCACGATGTGGAGGAGACATGTAGGCCATAAGCTCCACCCCACCATTGTGGCACTTGCAGTGTTGTTGGCACATATGATTATCAGAGTGCTCGGGATGCAACTACACAACCTACATTAGTTACAAAGGAGATGGCTATGATAGATGAATTGTTGAATAATACATACAACATTGATACTCAGGTAACATTTAGCAAGTTCATTTAGTTTTGTTTATTAAATTATATTTTGTAATTTAAGAATAACTAAATTAGTAGAATTTGGATATGATGAAATTTTAGGATCAGAGTGTTCATGAGACGTGCTCCATTCCTGTAGACCCTTATTCATTCTCGATGTTGAGTCCATAGGTATGCAACTAGTATTAAAGATATTATTATTGCATTTGAATAGTTGAATGTTATATTTGAATGTTTGTCTCAACATGCTTTGGATTTCAAATAGTTTCTTGTTGGACCTTTGACCTCCACACTTCACAATTCATGTCCTCAAACAAATTTCACTCATGTAACCTTTATTCATTAATGGTGTTGTAAAACAATGTTAGCTATTTTTTATAATTTTGCATATACAAATCTAAAAAATTGATGAGAAACACAAAAATTGGTTGGTCCTTTGAAATCATAATTATATTTACCATTCAACGTCCATCTCATTCTTCCATTCCTTTCATCACACATATTTTAACCATTTTATATCACATATCCCAATCTTTAACACCTTATATATATTATACCACCTCCCTCCAAATTTCATCTTATACACATATCATTACAAGAAACCTTTCCTTCTAACTCATTATTGACCAAATATCTTATAAATTATTACTATACACCTCAGGTTCCCACTTCATTTTCTATATTCAAACCTTAAACACCACCTAATTCACTTTATGGTCTAATATTCCCTCCTAATTAATCCCATTAATCTCAAGTGTATATTACCTTAAAAATATTTTATTATCCCATCTTAGCTCATCCAATTAATCTCTACTAGTCCATTCTATGTTCCATCATCCCCTAAAACCATTCTATTCCTATCACATTACCCTCTCTTATTTCATTGTTTGTTCCATTATCCCATCTTTATCTTTTCCCATTATATTTCCCTGATTCACCCTATGTTCCTATTGCAAGTATGGATGTGTTTGGTGGTGTTGTCATTAATGTTTTCATTGATGTCAACACTATGTAGGTTGAGTAGTGTATTTTCCAAGTTCTTTTGAGATTTTTTTTGAGAAATAATGAAAGCTATGTTGAAGTGTGTTTCCAGTACTATGGTTTGAATTCTTTGTCTATTGATCCTATGTCTATGCGGATATGTAGGTGTGTTCATAAGATTAAATGGACAATATATTCCAAGTTTCAACTTATGGTTCGATGGAGAGTAAAATTTATGCTCACCGGTGTGTGAACGGGTTTGTCAGAATTATCTAATTGTTGACTAGGAGATAGGTTTTGGCTCCGCAATCTTCTGGTATTTGGTTTCAGATCTAGGAGATTACTATTTCTAATGTTTTATGTGTTCTGACAAATTGTCTTGTGGTTTGGCACTCTAGAAGACCTACTCTAAATCTCTTGTGTTTTTGTTGGTTATCCCAGTTGAACTGGTGAAGTGTTCTCTACGAATGAAGTTTGTTGAAGTTTTTGTGGATGTATCTAAGTTATTTTCAAAGATGGTAAAATGACTGGTGAAGCATGTTGAGCAATCCACATATGATTATCTTGTTGGTTATGCATGTACTTCAAAGATCATTGGTGTTTTCATTAGGTTTGGCCAACCTGGTGTTTACAAATTACATTATGCTTTTGCATCAATTTGATAAAGCATGTGAGTGATCCAAGATTTTGTTTGGGTCCTAAATTAAATATGTAATTGGTCCTCTCACATTCGTATCCACCATGGGAATGTTGATTAGTTGACCTAGTTTGAATTTGTATAGACGACCTTGGTGAATGTTTCTAAGGTTGAAGATGGTATAAAACCAAGTTAAGTTGTAGTGAATTGATCATCCATCCATCATTCAATTAGAGAAAGAGAAGAGTGTGTGAACAAGTGATAAAAGTAGAGTGTGGAAGAGTAAATTTTGGCAACAATAATTTAGTATATCTATAATCTTCTAATTAGGTTGCGAAGTGTGTGGAACTCCTAGTGGTGGATCTTTATCTATTAATTTGTTCTTTTCTATAGGAAGTGAGCCTCTCTTTCTGGATAGTGAGTCCTAAGGTAGTGAGCCTTTGTATCTAGGAAGTGATCCTATGTATCCAGTATTGCATTAATACTATATTATGAGTTAATCCTCACCATGGTTTTTTCCTCACTAGGTTTTCCACATAAATCTAGTGTCTCTAGTGTTGTGTTTCTATTATTTGCATTTCATGTTCACACTTAATAACCTATTGAAGTTAAAGTGGAATTGATTAAGTTAAGAAGAAAATAATTTTACACAACTGATTCACCCCCCCTCTCTGTTGTCTTGTGCATTCAACAATTGGTATCAGAGCTCTAGTTCCTCAGTGTAAATCTTAACTTCTTGAGGTACATCATATGGCACACAAGTTGCAACTTCCTATGTTTAATGGGGCTCATTACATTGATTGGAAAAAATAGATGAGAAGTTATCTGATTTCACTTAGTTTTAATACCTAGAAAGTTGTGGAGACAAAGTATGTGATTCTACCAGTTAGACCTTCCTTTGGTGATGAGGTTGCATCTTTTGAAGAGAATGAACGAAAAAGGTTTTCTATCTTTAGTGCTTTATCTAAAAATGAAAGAGAAAAATTTATTTCTCTGGCTATAGCAAATGGAGTGTGGACAAAATTGAAAGACATTTATGAAGGAAATTAGAGAGTAAAGTTGTCAAGGAAACTAACTGCTAAGAGAAAATTTGAGAATCTGAGAATGGAAGATGGAGAAGACATTGCAAGCTATTGTTAAAGAGTTGAAACTATAGCAACTGAAATCAAGAATCAAGGTGGTACCATGAAGGATGAAGATATAATTGAGAAGATCTTGATGACCTTACTAGATAATTACAATGACAAATTATCTTCTCTTGAAGAACAATATGATCCAAAGATACTTACTAAAGAACATCTATTTGCTGTCTTGACTACATTTGAGATGATAAAATTTGTAAGAGATAAGGAGAATACTAAAAAAACCTTTAAAGCAATGAAGATATGAGATGATGATGATGATGATACAAAAGATCTGGAAGCAAATTTCACAAGGATATTGAAGAAAGGTACTGGTAAATACAAAGGTAAGTTTCCTTTTAAGTGTTTTATTTGTGGAAATATTGGTCATTATGCATCAAGGTGTCCTAATAGAGCTACAAAAAAGAAGAATAAGGATTGTAATAACAATAATTACAAGGATAAGAAGGATAGGAAGTTCAAGAAGTTGTATTATGTCAAATAAGATGCAAGAATTTATGATGATGAATCTTTCCTTGAGGAAGATAAAGATGAATGTTTGTTTCTAGCCCTAGAAAAGAAATGTGTAAAGGAATCTAGTCCAAAGAAGAAGACAAATGAAACATAAGGTACTCTGGTGACTAGCTTTCATGCTAGACAAGACATGAAGAATTTTGGGTAATTGACAGTGGATGTTTAAATCATGACTTGAGATAAGAGTAAGTTTACTAAACTTGGGAAGTATGATGGAGGTATATTCATGTTTGGAGATGATTTTGGTGCTAAGATTGTTGGTAAAGGAACAATTAGCTTTCATGGGATACAAAATTCTGATAATGTTTGTTATGTAAAGGGTTTAAGGCATAATCTCTTAAGTGTTGGAAAAATGTGCAACAAAGGTTTTAAGCTTGTGTTTCAAGATAACACTTTTGAGATCAAAAAAGGATTCAGAATTGTAGTTGTAGCTAGAAGAGCTCATGGAAACATCTATCAACTTAAAGGTGGTGATAGTTAGTGTTTTTTTTCTCAGATTAGTGAGAGTTGGCTCTGGCACCAGAGAGTGGGACATCTGAATTTTGATAATATCGTTCGGATCAATTCTATAGAAGTTGTGAGAGATCTACCTATAATCACAAAGCCTTCAAATTCAATCTGCTAAATTTGTCAAATGGGAAAATAGACAAGAACCAGTTTCAAAGGAAAGGATCAATCTTCTATCGGAATGCTTGAATTAATTCATATAGACCTTTGTGGTCCTACAAGAATAGGAAGCTTGAATGGTGACAATTACTTTATGCTTTTAATTGATGATTACTCTAGGATGACATGGGTTACATTTATTAGAGAAAAGACTCAATCTCTTGATAGATTCAAGGTGTTTAAGGCAAGAGTAGAAAATTAGGCAAACCTGAGAATTAAATTCTTAAGATTTGATAGAGGTGGAGAATTTACATTCAGTGATTTTAATGCATTCTATGAAGAGCATGGCATAAAAAGATATTATTTTTCTTCTAGAACCCCGAAGCATAATGGAGTTGTAGGGAGAAAGAACCAAAATATGCAAGAGGCTGCTAGAACCATGATGAAACAATCAAATGTTCCTGATGTGTATTGGAGAGAAGATATTCACACTACTATTTACATTCTTAACAAAGTTCAAATCAGAGGTAACAACACTAAGACTCCTACTATAAAATACTTTAAGGTATTTGGTAGTAGATGTTACATTAGAAGAGATGAAGAAAATCTTGGAGAGTTTGATGCTAGATGCAATGAAGGAATTTTCCTTGGGATTTCTAATAAAAAAGAGGCTTATAGATGCTTTAATAAAAGACTGCGGAAAATCATTGAAATTACTAATGTGAAGGTTGATGAAGCTATGTATAGACTAGTGGAAATAATTGAAGTTGAAACTTATGAGCCTATCTATGTACAAATACAAGAAGAAGAAAAGGAAGAGAAAGAACAAAGTGAAGAAGAAGAAGAGACTCTAGAACCTACACCTAAGACTCCTAAATATGTTTAGATAAATCACCTAGAGGGATAGATAATTGGAGACAAAAGTGGAGTGAAGAAAAGAAGAAAATTGGTTGAGGTAAACTTGTGTTTACTTTCTAAGATTGAACTGATGACTATGAATGAAGCATGTAATGATGAAATCTAGATGAGAGAAATGAAAAAAGAAATACAACAGATAGAAAAGAATGAGGCATGGGAATTAATCCCTATGCCTATGAACAAGAATGTAATAGGTTTGAAATGGGTATTCAAAAACAAATTGAATGAAGATGGTGAAGTGGTAAGGAATAAAGCAAGACTTGTATGTAAAGGATATTCACAGGTTGAAGGTGTAGATTTTGAAGAAATTTTTGCACCTGTAGAAAGAATGGAAATCATTCAGATGTTCTTGGCAATTGAAACTCATAAAGACTTCAAAGTATACCAGATGGATGTCAAGTTTGCATTTCTGAATGGAGAACTAGAAGAAGTATATATGGAGCAATTGGAAGGTATTTTAGTGTCAGAAAAACTAGACATGGTTTGTAAGTTAAAGAAAGAATTATATGGACTAAATCAAGATCCCATAGCTTGGTATGCTAGATCGGATAGATACTTGACAAAGTGGGGATTCAACAAAGGATCTACAAACAACAATCTTTACTTCAAGATTAAGAAAGACAAGATATTGATAGTTGTGGTATATGTTGATGACATCATTTTTGGTGGAAATAATGTTGTGTAAGAATTTTTATGAAGAGATGTAAAAATAATTTGAAATTTCTATGATTGGTGAACTAAATTTCTTCCTTAGACTTCAAGTTAATCAAACTGTGGTGTAGAAACGGAAGGAGGGTCCTCAGAGAGAACAGTTTGGATTGTCCAGCAAGAGTAACACAACAAAAGCAACACATAAATTGGAGACAAATGCAGATGTAAAAATTCTTATTATCAAAATTTTTGATTAAATATAGTTGGCCACATCCAGGCTTATAGATTCTTCTCATAGGCTTGCTTACTACATGCTCAAAATACAATGCTCATACATGTGAGTGAAAACCTTACAGATCAAATTCTCAATTCTTCTTAATCTACTTGAACTTGATTGATTTCTATTCTAATGATTCATTACAAGATTTATATCATATCCATGGGTCAAGAAACATCTGCATCAACCAAATATCATTACAATCTCTAATGAAGGAAATGTAATGTGTGCAAGAATAGGTCAGCCTCAAATTTGAATGTCTTCGACGGTAGATGCACATCATGAAGTGTGGACCTAAAATTAAGTTCGAGGACACTCCATGGAACAAATCGAAAAACATAATGAGGATTCACAAGCTACGGGAGAGATCCATAATTGATCCAACTAGCCGTCAAGTTTGAAATTATTCTGAGGCTAGTTCCAAAAACTATCACTTAATCTGAAAGTGATAAATTTCTGAAAAAAGATCCAATTGAGCTAAAAACTTGGAATAAGGAAATTGAACATGTCCAGGATGAAACCATAGGTATGAGAGATCTGGTGAGCAAACATGAAGAAATACTAGATCTACTAACTTGAAATGGAAAAAGAACTGAACAAGAACAAAAACTGAATGAAAATGTTTTTTTTGGTTGATGCAAGATTGCCAAGAACCAAGGATGCTCCTACATCAGACATCTAGGGTTAATGAAAAGTGAGTCCCTCACTTTTCTAGGGCCAAAGGAAAACCAATATGGTCTACCTCAACCTGAGAAATCCAAGAAGAATCCTCCACTGGTCTACCCTTCCATTTCACAAGATATTATTTGTTCTACCTTCCACGAGTTTTCCTTTCATCTCTAACATCCAAAATCTCTTCTATCTCATATGATTGTTGTTTAGGATGTTGTTCTTCCAAATTTTCCTTACTATCCTTATTGAATTCTACTTCATGGTACTAATGTAGATCTGCAATGTTGAATATAGGTGAAATACCCAAGTCATTTGGTAACTCTACTTCATATGCATTTCCTGAATCAAACTTCTTCAAAATCCTACAAGGTTCAAACTTCCTCATCTTGAGCTTACTGTATGTGCCAACTAGAAATATTTTCTTCCTCCAATACATGATCACTTCCTCTTTGAATTCAAATTCCTTGTGTCTCCTCTTTCCATCTGCTTCCTCCTTATACCTCTAGGATGAATTCCAGTAACAATATCAAAAGTTGTCTTCCTAGTACTCTTGTTCACTAAATTACTATAGGAAAACTCTGCTTGAGCAAGGGATAAATCCTAGCTTCTAGTTTTCTCTCCAACCAAACATCTCAGAAAATTTCCCAAACTCCTATTTACTACCTTTGTCTTTCCATCAGTTTGTGGGTGAAAAGTAGAACTGAACTTCAAGTCCGTCTTCAACTTCTTCCAAAGTTTCCTCCAAAAGTAACCAACAAACTTTGTATCTCTATCGGAAACAATACTCCTAGGTAATCCATGAAATCTGACTATTCTTAAAAATAAGTCTGCTACATGTACTACATCTGTTATCTTCTTACAAGGTATGAAATGTGCCATCATAGAAAATTTGTCCACCACCACAAATACATAATCACAACTTCACCATGTCTTAGGCAAACCAAGTATGAAATCCATGCTAACATCCTCCCAAGGTCTTTCTAGTACTATCAAAGGTTTATACAATCCAGCATTTTGACTACTCCCTTTTGCAACTTGGAAAACTCTGCAACTTTGCACAAATTTCCTGACATCCTTATGAATCTATGGCCAAAAGTAATTCTCACTTACCAATGCCTTTGTCTTATCAATTCCAAAGTGTCTTGCTAATCCTCCACTATGTTTCTCCTTCACCAAGTTATCCCTCATTGAACTTTGGGGTATACACAACTGATTTCCTCTGAACAATATATCCTCTTGGATGAAATAATCAAACCACTAAATTCTATCCTCCAAAACCGGTTCTTTACATGCTCTCCAAGGTTCTGCAAAATATGGGTCTTCCTCATACAAGTTCTTTAATTTTTCAAAGCCTAATATTTCCACTTTCATCTATGCCAACAAATTCCTTCTCCTACTCAAAGCATCAACAACTCTATTTGAATTTCCACTCCTATGCTTCAAAACAAAAGTGTAACTACGCAAGAACTCTACCCATCTCATATGTTTCTGATTCAACTTCCCTTGACTATTCAAATATTGAAAAGCCTGATGATCTGTATACAACACAAACTCCTTCGATAACAAGTAATGTCTCCACTTCTTCAATGATTGAATTATGGCATAGAACTCTTGATCATACACTAAATATTTTCTCCTAGCATCATTCAACTTCTCTTTGAAATAGGCTACAAGTCTTCCTTCTTGACTTAGTACTACTCCAATTGCATTTCCACTTGCATCACAATCTACTTGAAATACCTTACTAAAGTCTGGTAAAGCCAACAAAGGCTGCTCGGTCACCTTTTGTTTCAACAACTCAAAAAAAATTTCCACTCTATATGTCCATATAAAATTCTTCCTATCTCCTCTCATTGTTTTTGTCATAGGATTGCAAATAGAACTGAAATTCCTAATGAACTTTTGGTAGAAACTTTCCAATCCATGAAATGATCGTATCTTTCCAATGCTTTCAGGTGTAGGCCATTGAACAATAGCTCTTACCTATTTAGGATCCATATTTAATCCATCCATTGATATCACAAATCCTAGATATACCAACTCTTCCTTCATGAAACTACACCTATTAATGTTTATCAACAACTTCTCGTCTTTCAACCTCTGGAAAACTTGTCTTATGTGCAACAAATTTTCTTCCTTAGTCTTACTAAAAATCAAGATGTCCATAATGTCATCCATTTGGGGCAAAGGAAATCTATACTTCATTGTGATCTTGTTTATGGCTCTAGAGTCTATACAAATCCTCCATTCTCCATCCTTCTTAGGTGCTAATACAATAGGTATTGCACAAGGACCTAAGCTCTCTCTGATCAAACCTTTTCTTAGGAATGCTTGCACTTGTCTATTCAATTCTTCATTTTCTTCTGATATAATCCAATGTGGTTCTTTATTAGGTAAACTAGCTCCAAGAATCAAATACATGCAATGACTAATACTCCTCACAGGTGGCAATCCATCAGGTACATTGTCTAAAATCATAGTTTCATATTCTATCAGCAACTCTTTCATCTCCTCTGGTTGTTCTTCTACATGCTTCAAGTCTTCAACCTTGTTAGGAACCAAGGTATAACACATGCTATCATGTCTTAGTCCATCCAAGAATATCCTTCCATCAAGCAAGCAAATTCTAGCATTTGTGCAAATCTCAACCTTAGGAACATCTTCCAAGGGAAACAAGGTCTTCTTCATCCCATTAGCAACAATAGTATATATGTTCTTCTTTCCATCATGAATAGTCTATCTTTCATATTGCCAAGGTCTTCCCACCAAAATATGGCATACATCCATAGGCATAATATCACACAAAACTTCATCATGGTAATTTCCTATCTTCAATTTCACCAAACATTGTTCACTTACCAGTATCGTATGCTCATCTTGAATCCATGCTATCGAATAGGGCTTTGGGTGTTTCAATCTTTCAAACTTCAACTTGGTCACCATTTCCTTAGAAGCTAGGTTCTTTGAACTTCCACTATCAATGATCACTTTGCAACAATTACCAACTACCTTGAATCTGGTCCAAAACAAATTCTTTCTCTACAATGGATCCTACTCAATCTCACTTTGACATAATACTCTTTTGTTCACAAACACTTCTCCCTCTTCTAGTTTGTTAGGTGATCCATCATGATCCTCCTCAGCAAAGGTTTCTCTCCTATTGTTCTTTGTCTTCCTGCTTTTTTCTTCCTGATTACATTCAAATTCTCTATGTCCTTCTCCACCACACTTGTAACAAGTTCCTCTGAATACTCTTTTCTATAGCCCTCATTCCTATACCCACAATATCTTCCTCCTTTTTAATAGTTTCCATCATCTCTATGGTATGAACTATCATTCTTACTGACCTCCTTATCTTTATTATGATCTATAAAAGGTCCTCTTCCTCCTCCAATAAATATTTTTCCTCTCTATCTTTGCTCATGTTTTTTATTCAACTTCTCTTCTAGTTTTAGGTCACACTGGTATGCTTCTTCCACACTCAAAAACTTAATCAAACTAATATCATCATTTATAGATGACCTCAAACCACTCATATATCTAGCTACTTTTTTGGTCTTATCTTCTAAATGTCCAAATATGATATTCAACTTGTAGAATTCCTTAGTATACTCTGTCACACTTGATTCCTTCTGTTTCAAATTTTGCAATTTTTGGAACAAACTGATCTGATACTTTACAAGCATAAAATTTGTCTTCAAGTTATTCACCATATGATCCCATGATATTATCTTCTCCTTCCCTTTTCTTTGTCTATATATCTGCAAATGTTCCCACCAAAGTGATGCATGTCCTTTCAACTTTGTACAAGAAAAATTCACCTTCTTATTTTCTGTGGTACCTTCAAAATCAAAGTACTTCTCCATCTTTGTTATCCAATCAAGCAATTCATCTGAATCAAATTTACCATTATAATCCGATGGATTGAAATGTGGCTTGGTGTTTACTCTAGTTAGGGCTCTTATGAACCCGTCCTCTCCCTAATCAAGGACAAGTTTCTCTTCTCTTGCAACTTCTTCTTGTTCTTCTACTTCTTCATCACTTACACCGTCAATTGGTCAACCTCTTCTCTAGGCCATTTCAACTACTTCCAATCTAGTAGTGATTCCTCTCAACATTTCCATTACAACTGGGTTTGCATTTCCACATGCTCCATTTGCTCTACCATTTATTCTTCTTGCCATCTTTACACAAGTCCTCTACAACTATAGGTCGGATCCTCAATCTGCCACCCCACAACAAATATTCAATAGGACTACACAAAATCTAACAATCATGCAAGGAACGAAACTCCCTTTGATACTGATCTGGTGTAGACACGGAAGGAGGGTCCTCAAAGAGAATAGTCTAGACCATGCAACAAGTGTAACTCAATAGAAGCAACACAAAAATTGGAGACAAATGTAGATGCAAACATTCTTATTATTAGAAATTTTGATTACATATAGTTAGCCACATTTGGGCTTACAGATTGGGCTCACAGGCCTGCTTACAACATGCTCAAAATACAATGCTCATACATGTGAGCGAAAAACTCATAGAACGAATTCTCAATTCTTCTTAATCTACTTGAACTTGGTTGATTTTTATTCTAATGATTCATTACAAGATTAATATCATATCCGTGCATCAAGAAACATATGGATCAACCAAAGATCATTACAATCTCTAATGAAGGAAATGTAACATGTGCAAGAATAGGTCGGCCTCAAATTCAAATTTATTCCATGGTCGATGAGCATGAAGTGTGGACCTAAAATTAAGGTCAAGGACACTCCACGAAATAAATTAAAACACACCGCGAGGATCCACAAGCTACAAGAGAGATTTGTGATCGATCCAACTAGCCGTTAGGTTTTAAATTATTCTAGGGCCAATTCCAAAAACTATCACTTAATTCAAAAGTGATAACTTACCAAAAAAATATCCAATCGAGTTGAAAACTTGGAATAAGGAAATTGAACATGTCCATGATGAAACCATAGGTACATGAGATCTGGTGAGAAAACATAAAGAAATACTAGATCTACCAACTTGAATTCGAAAAAGAACTCAACAAGAACAAAAATTGAATGAAAATATTTTATTTTGGTTGATGCAAGTTTGCCAAGAACCAAGGATGCTCCTACATCAAACTGACAAAGGGAAATTCATTTCACAATCTAAGTATGTTAAGGAATTGTTAAAGAAGTTCGGAATGGATGACTCTAAACTGGTATGCACCCCTATGGTAATTGGATGCAAGCTGAGTAAGGATGATGGATCTACTAAAGTTGATTAGAGCATGTACAGATCCATGATTGGTGGATTGTTGTATCTTACTACTAATAGACTAGAAATTATGCATATAGTATGTTTAGTTGCAATATTTCAAGAAGAACCGAAAGAATCACATGTTACAACTCTGAAGAGGATATTCAAATATCTTAAAGGAACACTAGACTATGGGCTATGGTATTTGAAGGACAATGATTTTACATTGAATGCCTACACTGATGTTGATTGGGTTGGATGTATAGATGACTGGAAGAGTACAAGTGGAGGAGCATTCTTCCTTGGAGGAAGATTAGTTTCATGGTTGAGCAAGAAACAAGATTCGGTTTTTTTATCCACTACAGAAGCATAGTATATTGCAGCAACATCATGCTATAAACAAGTACTATGGATGAAGCAAGATTTGATGGACATAGGTGAGGTAAGGGATGAACCTACTTCTATCTATTGTGACAAGTATAAACATTTCAAAGAATCAAATGATGCATTCTAGAAAAAAGCATATATCTATCAAGTATAACTTCTTGAGGGATAAGGTATTGAGGAATGAAGTTAGACTTGAATATGTACCTACCAAAGAAAAAGTTGTGGACATATTCAATAAGGCCCTTTCGAAGGATAATTTTGAGTATATCAAAGGGAAGTTAGGGGTTTTTTCCCCTCCTTTAAACTAAGTGCACATGGAGGTGTATCAGTCTAGTGGATTCATAGACTCTTTTGTTTTGGACTAATGATCAAGGTCTACTCCTCAAGGGGAGTAGAGAAGTGCAATGTTGTAGTATGTGTTGTGAGTGTACTCCTTAGGGGTAGTGAATAGATCTTTATATGACAAGAATTTCCTTTGCCACTGATGTCAAAGGGGGAGAGATCATGTGAAAATTTTATGCTTGGCAGGTTGTCGCTTCTGAGAATCATGTATGTTGTCTTTGATGGTTTTTCACATAATGTGTTGCCATCAATGACAAAGGGAGAGATTGTTACAAGTATGGATGTATTTGGTGGTTTTGGAATTAATGTTTTCATTGATGTCAACACTATATAGGCTGAGTAAGTTTTGTATTTTCCAAGTTCTTTTGAGAAAAATTAAGAAATAATGAAAGTAGTGTTGAAGTGTGTTCTGAGTGTGCTCCGGTATTTTGGTCTGAATTATTTTTGTGTTGATCCTATGCATATGTGGATTTTTAGGTGTGTTCATAAGCTTAAATGGACCGTATATTCCAATTTTTAGCTTCTAGTTTGATGGAGACTAAAAGTTATGTTCACCGGTGTGTGAACTAGTTTGTCAAAATTTATCTAGTTGTGGACTAGGAGAAAGGTTTTGGCTCCACATTCTTCTAGTATTTGGTTTCAGATCTTTCAGATTTGGGATATTTACTATTTCTAATGGTTTCTATGTTCTGACAAATTGTCTTGTGGTTTGGTGCTTCTCTAGAGCTCCTGTGTTTTTGCTGGTTTTCCGAGTTGAACTGGTGAAGTGTTCTTTGTGAATGAAGTTTGCTGAACTTGTTGTAGATGTATCTGATTTGTTCTCAGATATGGTAAAATGATCAGTGAAGCACGTTGATAAATCCACATATGATTATATTGCTGGTGATGTGTTTACTTCAAATATCATCAATGTTTTCATTAGGTTTGGCCGACCTAGTGTTTACACATTACATTATGCTTTTGCATCAATTTGATAAAGCATGTGCATGATACAAGATGTTTGTTAGGTCCTAAATTAAATATTTAATTGGTCCTCTCAGATTCTTATCCATCATGGGAATGTTGAGTAGTCAACCTAGTTTGAATTTGTAATTTGAATTTGTATAGTTGACCTTGGTGAATTTTTCTAAGGTTGAAGATGGTATAAAAGCAAGTTAAGTTGTAGCGAATTGATCATCCATCCATCATTCAATTCGAGCAAGAGAAGAGTGTGTGAACAAGTGCAAAAAGAAGAGTGTGGAAGAGTGAATTATGGCAACAATAGTTTAGTGTATCTATAATCTTCTGATCAGATTGTGAAGTGTGTGGAACTCCTAGTGGTGGATCTTTATCTATTTGTTTGTATTTTTATGTAGGAAGTGAGCCTCTCTTTCTGGATAGTGAGTCCTAAGGCAGTGAGCCCTTAATCTAGGTAGGGAGCCTTTGTATTTGGGCAGTGAGCCCTCTGGTAGTGATTTTTTGTATCTAGCATTACATTACTACTATATTGTGAGTTAATCCTCACCATGGTTTTACCCTCATTAGGTTTTCCACGTAAATTTGTTGTCTATGGTGTTGTGTTTGTATTATTTGCATTTCATATTCACACTTATTAATAGATTGAAGATAAAGTGGAATTGATTAAATTAAGAAGAAAATAATTTGACACAATTGATTCACCCCCCCTCACAGTTGTCTTGTGCATTTCAATAGTTCCTTTATTCACAACTAGTTTATGTAGAGGAAGGACAAGATTCAACAAAACTTGACTATCCTAATTCACTCCATTTAAGGTTTTGATTGAAACCAAGGCTTAAGCTCTTCACATCCTTTATCCCTATTGAACATTTGATCTATTGAATCAGAAGTGATGGAAAGAACATTTTGAAAGGTTGGAACAACATAAAATGGCGGGACAACAATAATTCAATCACTTTTGACACACTAATTGACTTCATGCAATTTTTCACACTGGCAATTCCCTAACAATGACATACTTTACCCAAAGTAATGACCAACACTTTGACAAGATAGAAACAATGGAAACCTCAAAGTAAGATTTAATTGAGATACAAATGATCATGGAACACTTTGAATTAATGTCCAACAACATGACCATTCATGGCATACAACATTTAGCCTTCAACTGCATCATCTGCCCTCTTGGGAAAGTCACAAAAAAATTCATCAAAATAAAAATATGAGCAAGACCTTTGAACCACAGGTCTAAGGGGCCTTTCTCCACAATCCTACATCATTGTTTGGATGAGTTCAATCATAATTTTACATCATTCATGACTCTTCCCCTACCATTTTTCAACTTTTCTACCTGATGCATCCATAATATCTGACTACTTGTGAACTATTGCACATGCAAACTTTATCTCTATCCCCTACAACTCAGGAATAAGATAAAACACATAAAAATAGTCCTCTTGACTAGCTTCCTTCAAAAGTTTATGCACTCATGATGCATGAATTTTCTGCATTTTTACCTATGAAGTTGTTGCAGTTTTACATTTTTAATTCTTGTGCATTTATGACATTTATATTATTGCTCTTTTCATTTTCATTTGTTGCTTATTTATGAAATTTATAAAGGGACTATACCTAAAATTCTTTATATGATTGTTAGATATGTTGTTTCATTTTTAGTTGTTGACATTAGACAACCCTGGTGATGTTGGTGGTGTGATGGACCATGGACTTGCTGCAGCAATAGCCAATTCTGATCCTTTCAGAGAGGTATGCAACAAAATAGTCAATTTAACATTATATTTGCTCTTTTATGGTCTATTATAGAAAAATATCATGATACTTTAATGTAGTTTAATTTCTAACTTGATGGTTGCTATAGGTGGTTGTCACTCTAGATCATGTACATGGTAATGTTGTAAATGTGCATGATGACTATATGTATGTGGTAAGTGATTATATTTTGTTATATGTCATTCCATAATTCAATTTCTATCTATTAACATCTATACTTTTTATTGTATCAGTTGAAGGTCTAGAGTGAAGATAGGAAGACTAGTGAGCATGTTTGAAAGACAAGAGAACCAACAAGAACTCCATCCAACCAAATTTTGAAGGCATCACAAAATATTTTTCCTGCCCCTAGAGGGAAATGACTATGTATTAGGGTCATTTATTGTATGCCTATGTGGAATTTTGGAACATATGTTTTGTACTATCGATATATATGTGACATTTTATGTCCATATGGCTCTTTTTGTAGTAAGCCTGTATGGCTTTTTTGGATATATTTTGTATACTTTTATCAGTATATATCATTGTATAGCCTTACTATGTTTTTATTAAAGAAAATCTTATTTTTCTATTACCATTCTTGAATGATGTTATCATGTGTATTATGTAAATTGTATGCTTGAATGTTGTAGGAATGGATTTTTTTTACATATAATTCTTAAATTATATTGTCGATTGATCAATAAGCTCCATCTTGTGTATTGTGTAAATAAGCTCCATTCTTGGTGGCTTGTATCCTTTGCAATAATTCAATTACTTGTGCTTCACTTATTCACGTGTATGCTTCACTTATTCACATGTATACTTCACATATATTGTGTGTATTCATGTGTATGATTCATTCCTCCAATGTATAATTCATGTGTTCATGTGTATTCTTCATGATTCATGTGTATACTTCATGTATTTGTGTGTATGCTTCATGCTTCTTGAGTTCTATTGTTGTCTAGTCACAAGGATTTTAACACCAAAAGGTTTCAAGTGAACTATAAGAGCTCCTTCCTACAAAAAATATCATAGCCAAATGTATTGCTTTTAATTCATGGATGAGGCTGGCATCCAACAACTAATGGTATTGATTCTAAAGCTTAGCAATCATTGTATTTGCATCTATAGAATAGGTGGATGTTTCCAACCTCACGAGCATATATATATATGTATACCTCTATGAACTTGTATGAATGTGGATCAAAACACATGATAGTTGTTGATCCAACCAACAAAATTTATTTGCATCTAGGGTTAGTGCAGGATCATGGGGGTCCAAACTAGGCCTCTTAGTGGTGATGAAAATTCACAAAATCGGGGTAAGGCAGCTTGACATAAAAATTTAAATAGGTTATTAACATAATTTGAAAAATTTGTAAGAACAAAAGTTGTAGCAAATTGAATGTGGTTTCTAGGCTACTAGTCCTTTTTTGGAAAAAAGTAAATTTGTTTTGAAAAAATGTGAAATTTCAATGCAATGGTAATAAATTTTCAAGAAAAATATAAGAAGCAGGTGTATGTCTGACCACCCTAACTACAAGAAAAAAATATTTTAGTTTTTTAATTTTTCAATATAAGTAGAGGACACATGCCCAAATGTGTCAGATTTTATTTTGTAATTTTTTCCATGTAAATAATTAGTTATTATTTTTTTATTAGATCTTTTCAAAATTATTAAAATGGCTATGTCTGACCACCATAAATTGGTCAAAAAATTATGAAATTCAATTTTTTTTTATCCTATAGTATGTGAAGCATAGAATGTGGTCCATCTTGTAGATTCAAAAAATGTTTATTTTGAAAGTTATAGAAGTTTTTCAATCAGCCTATCAATTAGGACTTTAGATGTAATGTAAAATGGCTTGCATTATTCAACGACATATTGCAAAAGTTATAGATTTCTTTGTTTTGAGCAATGGGTTCAGTTTTAGATGTTGCATGGTATAGAATTTCCTTGTTGACAAAGTGTAAGGATTCTAGTGATCCTCATCTGTATGATCGTGAGAAACTTGGAAAAAAAAATTGTTTGGATGATGTGGATATCTTCTTGGCTTTGAAAAAGGTGGTGGGAAACCAATGGTTAAGGGATAACTCAAATGCCATTTTTTTCAAAGCACTCTCTCATTTTTTCACTATTTGCATGTATATTATATTGGATTATGAATTGGTTGTTATTCTTGCTACTTAATTTGTTCAAACAAATTATTTATCTTGCTTGGACCTTAGTAAAGTATTGGATAACTATAGATTTGATTCTAGTATTTTCCCTATTGTTGGTTTTATTTCTCATAATGAATTGCTATCTAATGGCTCTAGTGGAGACTTGTTGATGATTCTCAGGTCTAGCATTATCTATGATGACTTTGAGAGGACTGTGTTGGATTGCAACAATCTTATAGAAAAATTATCCCCAAAGATCCTTGTAGCTGGTGTTGACATCTTTCTAGTATTGCACTTCCTCTTTGATATGGTTGCAAGGTCTTTGTCTCCAGGACTTTCTTTGACCTCCATATCCAAGAAAGTGGAAGATTTTTCATTGAATCATTTGTCCCCTCTCTCATATTATGAGGCTAGTTCAAGTTTCAGTTCACATGTTGATGATTCTTGAGCAGTATTTTGTTTTTCCCCTCTTGTTCTTACAAGGCTTTGCATACTCATCTAGCTGGTCTAGACTAGGGATTGGTGGGTGGTCTCTTATTCTCTCATATTTCAGGTTCTTGCTTCTAGTTGGGATTCTCTAACTATGCATTCTTACATTTGGATTCTCTTGGCTCTCGTGGTAGACATAGGATTGAGTTTTTTTATTTTGAAACAAATGTAATCTTTTTTAGTTTTAATAAAATTTCAGCGGCTTTGCCACTTTTATCAAAATATATATATTTATTAAATTCAAAATAAGGAAAAAGTTATATTGGTGGAAAGCTGACAATTTTTTCTAAAAACCCTTTTTGTTTAATGAAACTCAGGTCAAAAAAGGTAGTGAGCCACAAGGGAAAACTTTGAAAAACTAAATAAAAATTCAAAAACACATTTTTTGGGTTGACTTTGTAGGTTAGGTAATTTAGAACCAAATCTCGAGACAATATCCATTTTGGTTTGGTAATACCAAACTAAAATAGTATTATATGTAATATATTATGTATTATATTATATATTATATTAATATTATGTAATATATATTACATAATATATTTAATACATAGGATATATTATATATTTATTGATGTGCGGAAAACTCACAAGAGAGAGAGAGAGACAAAGTGGGAGGGACTTGAGAGAGAGGGAGTGAGAGACCTGAGAGGGATGGGGAGAAAGAGTTGAGAGGGAGAGTGATGTAACACAGGGTAGTTTTATCCTTCTACAAACAATATTTAATCACTTTTATCTGCCTCTAAGTCCAATTGATAGGACTTGCTTCACAATCCTACCTAGGAGCTTGTAGGTGTCAAGACACACTTATCCAATTATAAGTCTCTTCAAGGTTCACTTTAAAACTTTCTCTTCATTTATTCAAAGATCCATTTCCAAGTTAGACAACATATTAGAAACTTGGGTAGGGTTGTTTTAGACTATTCCAACACTACTAGCCCTTTACCGCTTTCCAAAGACCTAATTAGGCCTAATTTCCAAAGGAAGTACCCTAGTTTGCACTCCCCAAGCCTGAAAAAATTGATGGACACTTAATACCAGTCATAAAAATAACAATTTCCACTTTTGGTTTCTTCTAACACCTGTGTAATTGACTTCCCTACCCAAAAAATAGTATTTTCCACCATTGGCAACTAGCTTGCCAATGCTTAAGCACATGCTACAAACCTTCCAAACACACCACCCTACCTAATTACCATAGGAAAAATTAAAATACATCCTACTAGGCCCATTCCACCCTGTTATTTGTTCACCCTACGGTGGAATGGCCTCTAAACTTCCATTTCTCTCATAACCCTAGAAACCCTTAACCACAATGACTAGTTATAGAAAATAGCCTCTAACTTTCTTATTCCCAACTAAGAACCACTCAAAAATTATTCAAATGAAATTTGATTTAACTCTCTAGCCAATGACACAACTCTTACATCAATTAGTCACTCTGCAGGTCCATATTGTAGCATGAAATATAGGAAAACACAGGAAAAAAAACAACAAAACAGAGTATTTCTTTATTGAATCTCTAAAATCTCTTCCAACCAACCATATAAAAAGGTTTTTTCATGTCTTTTTAAGAACTTTAAAACTTCCCCCAATGGTTCACAACTCCCATTTGAAAAGGTGACCTTTCTATTAACCAATTTTCATGATTTTCACCAAAAAACCCCATATTAACATAACAAAATGTAATCAAAATGTCATCACCGAGAACCTAACAACCTAGGATCATAAATCAAAATTATTTACACATGGTAAAAATGACCTTATTTAATCAACCTACACACTTAGACTCCTAAAAACCCTAACCACAAGCCAAAATTTTGAATTTTTTTAAGGTGCCCTACACCATATAGCCAAGGGGGAAAAAGTTTCATCCTCTGGATGAAAGGAGGTCTTTGAATGATGTCGCATGCTTTTGTATGTCTTCCTTAGAAATCCAAGTTGCATCCTCTTCAGGTAATCCCTTCCATTTGAATAAATGTTCAGTGTATACCTTCCTCATCCTTTTTACCTCCCTTGAGTCTAGAATTGTTTCAAGCTTCATAGGTTGAGTGGGAGGTAGATCCTTGACCCATTCTTCTTCATCATTCTCAAGTTCACCTACATCAGTACCTGCAAAAATAGATCCTTTGAAGGGATAAAGGTCAGTCACATTAAAAATAGGTGATATTGCAACTCCTTGTGGGAGTTCAATCTCATATGCATTGTTTCCATGCTTGTGGACCACCTTGGAGGCTCCTATCTTCTTCATCATCAATTTGGTGTACTTTCCCTTGGGAAGCCTCTTCTTTCTTAGATGTTCCCACACTAAATCATGCACCTTAAACTACAAATCTCTCCTTTTCAAATATGCCCTCTCCTTATACTTGGCTATATTATTTTCAAGTGTCTTCTTGACCTATTTATGTATGTCATGAATGGACATAGAAAAATCCTCTCCTTGTGCACTTCTTTTATCCATTCCACTCAAGTCCCTCAACTCACAAACACCCCTTGGATGCATTCCATAAACAACCTCAAATGGACTTCTCCCAATACTCTGATTGATTGAGTCATTATAAGCATATTCTACCCATGACAATATCAAATCCCATGACTAATTATGTTCCTTGGTTAAACACCTTAATATATTTCCCAATGACCTATTAACAACCTCAGTTTGACCATCGGTCTGAGGATGCTAGGAAAAGATGAATGTTAAATTGGTTCCTAGGATTTTCCAAAAATGGCCAATGAACTTGGCATCCTTGTCAGACACTATAGACAATGGAAACCCATGGATTCTAACAATCTCCTTATATAATACATTTGCACTATGTGATGCATCATTAGTTGATTTGAAAGCAATGAAATGTGCCATTTTACTAAACCTATCGACCACCACATACACACTGTCATAACCCCTTGAAGTTCTTGGCAGACCTAAAACAAAATCCATGCTTATTTCTTCCCATGGTCTGCTTGGTATGGGTAAAGGCTGATATAACCCAACATTAGAACTTGTTCCCTTTTCTCTTTGAAAAATACCACAACCCTCTACATATCTTTTGACATCTAAATTAATCTTGGGCCAGTAGTATAATCTTTTAATCTGATCCAAGGTCATGTCATGACCAAAATGTCCACCAAGGCTTCCACTTTGCTCCTCTCTAATCAAATTATCCCTCATGGAGCATTTAGGGACACATAACTGAGCTCCCTTGAAGAGTAACCCATCTTGTATCACATAGTCCTCATATTCTTTATGAAAGGAACCTTGATACTGCTCACAAACTACAAACACATCATGGAAGTCTTCATCAGATTTATACATACCTTTGAGTGATTCCACCACCACACTATGAAGCTGCACCTCTTATAACAATGTTTCCCTCTTACTTAGAGCATCCACCACTTTTTTGGCTTTTATCTTCGTATGTTTTATGGTAAATGTGTAAGCTTGCAGGTATTCCGCCCATTTCATGTGTCTATGGCTCAATTTATCTTGACTATTTAGAAAACTCAAGGCATGATTGTCTATGAACACTACAAATTCCTTAGGGAGCAGATAATGCCTCCATTTTTTGAGGGCTTGCACCATAACATATAGTTCTAGGTCATATGATGAGTATTTTCTCTTTGCCTCATTCATTTTTTCACTAAAAAAGGAAATAGGTTTCCCTTCTTGGCTTAGTACTACCCCTATGGCCAAATTACTAGCATCACACTCTATGGTAAATAATTTAGAAAAAACAAGTAGAGTAAGTATAGGTTGTTGTGCTACCTTTTTTTTTAGGTATTCAAAACTTTGATCAACCTCCTTTGTCCACTGAAATATGTTCCTCTTCTCCCATTTGATGGTGTCTATCATAGGTGCAACTGTGTGACTAAATCCCCTTATAAACTTCTGGTAGAAGCTTGCTATGCCATGAAAACTTCTCACTTCTCCCACTATTTTTGGTGTAGGCTAGTTAAGAATGGATTCAACCTTCTTTGGATCCATCTTTAAGTTTCCTCTTGAGATAAAAAAACCCAAATATATCAACTCTTTCTTCATCCATTCACACTTCTTGAGGTTAATAATAAGCTTCTCTTCATGTAGCTTTCCCAAAACTTTGTCCAAGTGTTCCAAGTGGTCTTCTCTTGTTTTGCTACATACCAAGATATCATCTAGGTACACTACTACAAACTTGTTAATGAAATATCTTAACACCTCATTCATGAGTCTCATGAATGTACTAGGGGAATTGGATAGCCCAAAGGGCATCACCAACCACTCATAGAGGCCCTCATTGGTCTTGAAAGCCATTTTCCATTCATCACCCTCTCTAATCCTTATTTGGTGATAGCCACTTTTAAAATCTATCTTAGAGAAGTACTTTGCCCCTACTAGATTGTCCATGAGGTCTTCCATCCGAAGTATAGGGAATCTATACCTAATAGTTATCTTGTAAATGGCTCTTGAATTTGTACAGAGCCTCCATTCACCACCTTTTTTGGGTGCCAAAACAATTGGCACAACATAAGGACTAATAATTTTCCTTACCAACCCTTTATCTAAAGTTCTTTGTACTTGTTTCTTGATTTCATCATTCTGTTGAGGTGTCATTTTATAGGTTGCCTTATTAGGAAGGCTTGCACCAGGGATCAAATCTATATGATGACTTACATCTCAGATTGGAGGCAATGAACTTGGCAACTCCTTCATTGCTATGTTCTCATACTTTTCAAGTAGAGTCTTCACCTCCTTTGGAACTTCTTCCTCACTGTCATCTGCTTCAACCTCTAAAATTGGTTTTCCAACCTTCTCTTCTTCCAAATATTTTAAGAACAACTTCTTCACTATCATCACACTAGGTCCTTCATGGATTGCATGTTCATCTTCCTGTAGTGGCTCTAATCTGATCTTCACTCCATCTTTTTCAATTTGATATTCATTCTTGAAACCATCATGTGGTGCCTTCTGGTCATATTTCCATGGCCTACCAAGAAGTAGGTGGAACACATCCATGGGTATTGTTGATGGTGTTTTCTGCACAACAACTCAGATAGAATATTATATCCTATCTCTCTTGAAAGTTAAATATCTATGGGAAAAGAGATAACTCCAAGGTCTGTAACAACAGGTCTTGACAATGCAACAAAACAACCCAAAGATAATGTGAAAATGTTGGTAATCACAAAGGGACCTTACTACGAGCAAATATCGGATTTTGAATTTATCAAATCTAAACAATAAATTGATACTTGAAATCCTCAATTGAACATAGATAATAAAGAAAATAACAAAAGATAAAAGTGTCAGAGATAATTCTAAGACTAATTCTAACACTAAGACTGACAATGCAAAAAGATAAGATGCTCAAAATGGACTGATCTCTCATAAACTAATTTCAGTTTGACCCAGATAAATCTGCAATCTTATAGGAATAGTGCAAACTTCTGAGGTATTTAAATATTTTCAAATCATAAACATTCATTCAAGACAATCCTGTTGCAAGTGAAATGAACAAACATTCATAATTGAACTAAGCACAAATTTAAGTCTAGACTAAATTTGCAAAACAGCTAACAATTAGCTAACTACAAAAAGCATGGACTAGAGATCACTGCAAACATTCCAAACATGAAAACCTAAGCATCACCAAACTATCTAATAAAGAACTTAAGAAATTTTAAAGATAGAAAAAAAAGAACCATGCCAGATAAAACTTAACACAAGAGAGATACCAAATCACAATATCCTTTCTTATATTAGATCATCCAAAATGGAAACAATTCTAGCCTTCTCTTACAATACTTGCTTGAAGCTAAACCCTAATTCGCTCAAATGTGAAATCTTCTAACTAGCCACTATTCTATTCTGTATTTTTTTCTATATCCTTTTCAAATCAGGCAACATGACCAATTTATAAGGAACCCCCAAGATAGGTCAGCCCAAATACGGTTTACAATAATAAAAAAAGTCACACAAAAGGTTGGCCTCAAAAGATATTCGAATATAACATGAAATGTGCAATTTGTACCAATTTCATCCAAGTCGGCTTGGGGTCTCAAAAAGTCAGCCTAGTGCATGTGGATAATGGGAAGCACAAAATTTGATGTAGCCCCATATAATTATTTCCCATCCTTTTCTTTAGCTCGATCCTCTTCACCATGCATTTCCAACAATACTCTATCTAACTCGGCAATAGGTGGCACAGGCGAAACCCTAACTCTTCTTTCAAGAGACTTAATGTCATCTCTTGCGTGACTTACTGTGCCATCCCAATCAGCCCTATTTGTCAAATATTTGTCAATAACTGCAATGTAGGTTGCAATATCATCTAGCTAATGTTCAGTGACTATACCTTCACTGACTAGAGAATAGACATCTCTCCACCATTTCCTAAGTTTTTCCAAATTGAAATGTCTTGGAGCGAACTTCTTCCTTCCTATCATAATTTCAAAGAATGAGATACACTTATCACGAATACCAGTCAAAGTGTCCCCAATATTCCTTCCTTGTTTGTGAATCTTCTTCAAGGCCCTTTGCCTCATCTACAAGATCTCGAACCATTCCCAAGGCTCAAAAACCCTTGGAAAAGGAAGAATTGTACACTTTACCAATTTATCCTCAGTAAACTCCATGATTGTTTTTACTTTCTACAATAGGAGATCAATGTCTTCTTTGTCCTAAGCCAACACACTTTTGAACCAATCCACTGACCTCATGGCATCCTCTACATTCAACAATATATCTTTGATGGCACCATCTCCTTTGGTCTGGAATCCCTGCAACCAACCAACCGTGGCATGTGTAGTGCCTTTCATTATTTCCAGTTCGGAGATTGTCTCCTAGGGAAAGAAACCTACAGTAGAGGAGGAAGAGCCAATAGATTGGAAGGGTTTCATCAATTCCTACAAGTACTTTTTCAATTTCTCATTCTCTCTTTCCAACGCATGCCTCGTTTGTACCTCTTTCTTCAATCTTCCCACAATTACAGCACTAGAGCCTTCATACTCCTAAATGTCTTGTTCCATTGAAGCATGCCATAAGTCGATGGTTTGCACATGATATCCTTTGCAGTCACATTATCCCTATCCTTGTTTGGAGCAGGGGTAGCAATGTGAGCTACCCTATTGCCTGATCCATCCCTCTCAATCCTAGACACAACCTTAGCCTTCTTCTTTGTTTTCCCCTTTTCAATATTGGCCATTAGGTCATCCCAATTAGGAGGAGCATCTTCCACTATCACCAATTTACTCTTTAATTCTTTGTCCATCCAGCCTGGAATAGTGGATTCGGTTGGCACCTTATGTTGTTTCTCCTATTCCTACTGAACACTAGGTGCATCTTTGTCAACACTAGTCACATTAGGGATCCCTTTGATCGAATCCTACTCTTTAAAGAATGCTCATCCACAACCTATGTTGGTGAAGGAACCCTAGCTACTATCTCCTCCTATTGAAGGGATTTAATCAATTGCTCCTATGTAGGAGAATCTGCATAGGCCACCAAGGGAGACTGGACTACCTTATCTATTTCTACCTCAACATTATAGAGGTCTCCTTCCTAAACTTCTTCTTCACTCAAGTCATTGGGATCCTCATATTTCCTTGAAAATTCTTGCACATTGCCATAATCTTGAGGAGGGGGAACGCTCCCCTGTTCAATGATGGGAGCAGCCACAGGAAGATCCTCCTTTTCTAAAAAATCCTTTGGAGAAGGAATCCTTGACCTCCTCATGTATACCTATGTCTTCTCCCCTGAACTCTCTACCTCTACGATAGGTGGCTCAACTTCCTTTTCTGACTTGGAAGTTTCCTTCTCCTTCTGTGACATTCTCACATGTCTTCTTCTTTTGGTCAAGGGAGTAGTGGTATCCACTTCTTCCTTTTCCTCCTTATCTTTCTCAATCCCTCTCCTTGAGACATGCCTTCTCTTTTGGTAATAGGCTTTCTCTGCTTGCTCACATCCGCTACCTCTTCAATTTGAACTTCTATAACTTTAATCTTGAAGGGAGAGTCCACCTTGGCCTTTCCTTTAGGATCCTCCTCATGTGACTCCTTAGAATCTTAGGTGCATTGAACACCTTGACTGTCTAGCCCTAATATCTTATGCTTCAGCCACATTTTGGTATACTTTGTCACCAGAGCAATAATTTGCTCCAACTATGTCTTCTCTTCTTCCAACCAGTCAATCTCTCCAACTACTTTATCCTTCACAACCTCGAAGATATGACCCTGGATCAAATTTCCATCCTCCTCTACTTGGTCAGGAATGGCCTTTATGTTGTACAATATTACCAAGTCCACTGGAAACCTAGAGAATTTCTTCTTCCTTACATCAAATTTATCACCAATGTTAGCCCAATAATCTTCAATGTTATCTTTGTGGTTGTATTCCCTGCTGGCCTTCTTTTGTGCCTCACCAGTAATATCAAACCTTGCTCTCTTAGAATGAAAAGAGAGACCAAAAGTACTCATTTCCTCTTCAGATGCATGAGTAGACTGGATGGAAGGGCATACCTTATTTGTTCCAATATTCAAGGGGAAATCATTCCCAAACCTTGCTTTATGTTTATCCCCCTTCACAATCAGATGAAAGTCACAAATCTGCCTAGTGACCTCCAATAGTATGATGTGATCAGTTGGGTACCTGGGGAGTCTGTAGTGAGCCCTTTGAAAACCATCAATCCTAATGTAGGAGAAGATGGGGAACTGGATGAACCATGCCCCATACTGCCTTATCAATTCCTTGGCTTTGTCTGAAATTCTCACATGCTCTTCTCCTTGTAGCAACCTGGTAATGTACATTGTAAAAGAATCATTTTCTCTTTTGTAGCTACCTCCTGCCAAGTGCAGTTGTGGATACACCTCATAGATTGCATCCTGTCTAAATAAACCTCTAGTGTTCAACCCCTTGTATGGGTGGAATCTTTCTAATGCATACACTAGGTAGGAAGTCATGGTGAAAGTCTTGGTCTCCAAAACATTACACATCTACTCATGTATAACTGCACTTATGGCACTTTCCCAGTGGTAATCTATACTTGGTTCCATCTGAGCAATGACATTAAACATCCAACTTCCAAGAACTCCTGCACTCTTTAGCCCTACCAACCTACTAAGGAGAGTGATAACATTATATTATTCCCTTTTGAACTTAAGCCTAAATAGTTGTTTTGGCAACTTGGAGAAGTGGGACTTGGGCTTCTCCAACCAAGAATTGATCACCTCCTGAGATTTAACTACATTTTCCTCATAATATTTATTTTCTATATCCATATCAAAGGACACCACATGTGACCTATCAGGTATATCAAAATTCCTAGCAATGGATATAGGATCAAAGCTCGCCACAATTCTTCCCTGAGGTCTGACTATCCTCTATGTTCCCTTGTCATAGTTTCTGGAACATTCAAGCACTAACTCATAGCATTGTACTGTGGAGGGGAACCAGCTACATGTGCTAGTCCAGATTCTAGAGTTCTTCTAGCCAGCAAAGGGAGGTTCGGTGTTGCCACCTCAACTTTGAACTCCTCGTAATCCCACATGCCCACATTGGTATAAGTGATCCCTGACCAGATGGAAGTCAATATGCTCTCAAGAATCTTACTCTTTATGTCCATTTTGACCTTTTCTGCATCAAAGATAGAAGAACTTTTAGCACTTGGATCCCTTGCCTTTCCCTTACCATGCCCAACAACATCTTATCTTGATCCTGCTCGCAAACAAGTAAAACAACCACAATGAGGTCCAATACAAACGCTGACATCAATTATTTCAAAGTTTGGGATTTAGCCTCCTCTACAGAATTCAGACTGGAGAGGAATTCCAGGGAAATCCATACCAGGCGGAATCCCATGAAACAAACATACAAACCCCACAATATCAATCAATCAATCATCACAATAAAAGGATAACTTAGAACCACTTAGCATCAGTTCATTTAATCATCAAAATGCATTATCAATAAGCAAATTCCTCCTATAACAATCAGATTCTTCATTTCCACAAAAATTTGGAAGAATCTGCCAGAGACAGAAATCCCCGAAAATGACAACGGTTTCGATAATCCATGAAAATGAAGGAGGCCAAGAACATCCAAGAAAATCCCAACGGAGCGGATTTTAGTGGAATCGAGATGAATTCACCGTGGAAGCATGAATTCAGAAAAATGGCCAAGCAACGAACACCAGGAAAATCTGGAGGGAGCAGAATTCCACGAGGTAAGCAAAATTCTGGATAAATAGAAAATTGTGAAGAAAGAAGGAGAAATGGGAAGGCCCAAGGAAATCTAGCAAGGGCGGAATTTCGCGAGGGCAACAAAAACCTAAACATCTATGTTTTCCTCATCTTCACCTTAAAATAAGTCAAACAACACAAACCAAGAGCCTGCAACTTAACAATAACTTGACCTACACATTCAATGAATTAATCATGAATCTAAAACTCCCCTCTCAGCAATTTGAAAGGGATTGGCCATGCCCTAGGTCAAGAACCCTAAGAACCTCCGCCATGAAAGCATGAAGAAGCTCAGGCACAACTTGCTTGCAAAAGAGAATAGGAAGTTTGTAGCAAAGGCAAGCAAGCCTTGAAAACAATAAAAAAATACCATCAAAGAAAGTATTCAGTATAATCAACCAAATGGAAACCCCAAATGCCTAGACATGGCACGCACATACAAGCAAAAGATGGAGCAACAGATAACATGAAAGCACATAGCAAAGCACCAAAACCAGAAGAGGAAGAGGGCATATCCACATACCATGAGAGTAGGAGAAACTGAAACTTGGGATACTAGCAAGCAACCTCCAAGTGCGAGAAGAATACAAGTAATTCCCCAAAAATCCGAATGCAGGACTCAAAATCTCCTCAAATGCAAAAATCTAGCAACACTCCTCAAGCTCTAGCACTCCAAGCTTGAATGACAAGCAATTAACCAGACTCAAATGGAAAATCATTTCACAAAACTCAATATAACATTGCCCGAAAAATTTGCACAATCGCCATTAATGTGATCGACAAGACAACTGAGACCAAAATCCAGAAATTTGACAAAGCCACGGACTTCAAAAAAATCCAGACACGACAGATTTCCCCAGACCCGAATAGAAAGGCAGCCATTTCCAAATGCCAAAGGGAAATTGAGAAAGTCTAGATAGGGCGGATTTTCCCAAACTTAGCGAAAAACCCGAACTGCACCCAAAACTTAAGGTTTTCAATATAAATCATAAATGGGCCATTCCGACCATTAGGATGAATCATCAAAGCACATGCCCAAGTAGGAAAAATTCCAAAATAGAAAGGCCAAGACACCAAAAATAAAAGAAACGAGGATCCCAACTTTTAGTGGGGCATGTGTGCAAAAACTGCACAACAAATGGCGACTCCACTGGGGAAATGCTCCTGAGCATTTCAAGAAAAAACTAGAATCAAGAACCCAAAATCTATGGTTTCAATCCTTACATCAGGATACTTATGAAAAATGTTTTAGAAGCCACAAGCAAGAAGACCTTTTCTTATACCAGGGTCCAAGTGTGTGTATTTTTCATTTATTTCCTATTCCTTAGGTGCAACGGGAGCTAGAGAAAATATGACCAGGCTACATAAAAGTTCTAACTACAAAAGCAGCCTAGCTAGAGCCTTGCTGCCAATCAAACGTCCATTTCCCCGACGAGATTATCTTTGTGACCCTCCCAAGCATAGCTCTACTACTAGTCAGGCGTCTATAGCCTCGATAGAGATACTAGGATACCCCTGATAAGGTGAAGATTTATTTTTTGATTTTCAATATTTCCCTTTTCTCTTTTCTCTTTCCAAACATTTAATAGAACCTTTGTTTCACCTTGTAAGAAACAAATATCACATTCAGGGATGAAGAACATAGTGGCACTGAAGCAGAATATAATATTTTTCACCAGGCCAAATTACAGAGGTGCCTTATGCAACTCGACAATCTTTTATTTTAATGTGAAGGTGTAAGACCCAAATATATTCCAAAGTTTATCCAAAACAAGTGACTCTAATTCTAAGCACAAGGGACATTTAGATAAAGGAATTCCACCACTTGACTCTGAAAAACTGATTAGAGTTTGTAAAATAAATCTCCAGAACAATCCCAGACAAATAGCCCATTATACAGATGCAACAACCCCAAGAAAGCAAGAAAACAAAAGCAAAAACCAAACGGAAAGCAAACCAAACCAAAGAAAACCTACACTAACCAAAGCAAACAACCAAAGCAAAGCATAAAGAAAACCTACTCTAACTATGTACAGGATGAGCCACAAACAACTCAAGGTTGAAAATAATGCTTCAGATACTGCCCATTGACAGGCAGTGGGATATCCTCACTAGTGAGGGTTTTCAAATGAAAATCATTATCTCCCAGAATTTCAGAATTTAGGACCAAGCCAGATTTTATCAAATTTACCATGCTCTCCCTTACGGTCATGGGATTTATCCTAGTAGAGAACCAAGTTAGAGATTCGAAAGGCTTTCACCTTGGCTCTCCTATCAAACCATCTTTTCACTACACCCTGATGTTTAGCAAAGTTTTCTAGGGCTTCATCTCTTTTCTCTTCAAGGTGTAATAGCTCAGCCAAACGAGCTTCACGTTTATCTTCCTCATTGTAGTATTCATTAATAAACTATAGGGTAGGGATCTTCAATTGGATAGGAAACATAGGTTACAAACCATATACTAGGTGATAAGGATAGGTCCTTATGGATGCCTTATGTCTAGTACGGTCTGCCGAGAGAGCGAATCGAAGCTGGGTGTGCCAATACTTAGGATTTTGTTCTAACAACTTATGGATAACTGTCAATAAGTTCTTATTGGAAGACTCAGCTAAACCATTACCCTGAGGATAGTAATTAGATTAAAATTTAATAACAATCCCATGGTCAAACACCCAATTAGAAAATTTTAGTGATGCAAATGTAGGACCATTATCACAAACTAAAGACAATGGACAACCAAAATGATTAATGATACCCGACTCAAGAAAATTGATTACCACATTCGAAGTACATTGTTTACAAGCCAGAGCCTTTGTCCATCTAGTAAAATAATTAGTTATAGTAAGAATATACCTGTGACCCGTAGAAGATGGAGGATTAATTGGACCTATGAAATCCATTCCCCATTGGGCAAATGGTTTTACCTCTATGACCGGCTGAAGGGGAAGGGCTACATGTTTTTCCTTACTTGTTGCAGTTTGTCATATGTGGCAAGTCCTCACATGTTGGTGTGCATCATTGAACAAAGTAGGCCAATAATAACCTACCCTCAAGATCTGATTTGTAGTGGATGACGCAGAACCATGGCCTATGCCATACTTCTCATGAAATTCAATCATCACTTTGGTAGCTTCTTCCTTTCCCAAACATCTCAGATATACACCCTCATGATTTTTCTTGTATAGGATAGCTCCTTTCATCATAAAACTTCCACTCTTCAGGCGCAAATCTCACCTCTGAACTGTACTGAGGTGATCAGGACATTGTTGATTCAGTAAATTAAAAATGATTTCATCATACCAATCTTTTGGAGATACCTCCTGAAGATAATAGTGTTGGGCTCTGAGATTAGGACCTATCTCATCCATTGTCTTGATGAGTCCCTATCCCCTTACTAATTTCATGGGTTGAATCTCCATATCATATTCCTGCAACATAGTCACCTATTTGGCTCTTCGTTCACCCAACTCATTCTGCATTAACAACAACTTTATTGCAGGATCAGGCACTATAGAAAAAACCTTATTCCTCAAAATAGAGTGCCTAAACATTTTCACTGCTCTAACCAAAGCATAAGCCTGCTTTTCAACATTGTGATACCTTAATTTTGCATCTTTTAGAGGGGTACTCATGAAGGCTATAGGATGCTTGTCACCTTGATCAAACTTTTGGGTGAGCATTCTAGCATAGAAGTGATCAGAATCAAATGAATATATGTAAAAAGGTTTAGCATAATCTGGACTCACGAATACTAGAGCTTCAGCAATAGATTTCTTGATTTCTGCAAATGCCTCCTTAGCTTCTATATTCCACTCTACTTTTTCTTCTTGTTTCAACATAGCTTTCAATGTCTTCACTATCTCTGCAAATCCAGTGATAAATTTTATAACAAAGTTAATCTTATAAAAGAATGACTTCATCTCTTTCTTACTTGCAGGAGGCTGAATCTTCAAGATAGCCTATATCTGTTCAAGATCAACTGCAATATCCTGTTCTGATATGATATGTCCCAACAATTTTCCCTCTGTGACTCCAAAAATGCACTTCCTTGGATTAAGTGAAATCCCAAATTCTCTGCACCTTTGGAATACCTTGCATAAATCTTCTATGTGATCCCCTCATTTCTTAGAAAAAAATGTTAAGTCATCCATATAAATAATGATACACTTACCAATTATATCTTTAAAGGCAATATCCATAGCTCTCTGGAATGTAGATCCAACATTGATCAACCCAAATGGCATCCTCCTATAAGAAAAAGTTCCCCACTTTGTAGAGAAGGCAGTTTTGTGCATGTCTTCATATTGCGCCATAACTTGGTTATATCCAGAATACCCATCCAAGAAAGACATCATCTGAGATCCATTAACTATCTGAAGTACTTCATCCAATGACAAAACTAGATAGTTACCCTTTTCTGATGCTCTATTCAAATTCCTAAAGTCCACACACAATTTGATTTCTCCATTCTTTTTCCTTACTGGAACCAGATTTGCAACCCAAGTTTAATGTCTTACTGGAAATATAATTTGTGCTGAAAGTAACTTTTGCACCTCCTTCTGAATGATGGGTTCTAAAAGAGAATTGATTGGCTTTTGTCTTTGTCTAAAAGGTTTGACATTTGTCTTCAAAGGAATAGTGTGTGTAATAATTGAAGTATTGTATATTT
This sequence comes from Sequoiadendron giganteum, assembly GCA_007115665.2. Taxonomy (NCBI): domain Eukaryota; kingdom Viridiplantae; phylum Streptophyta; class Pinopsida; order Cupressales; family Cupressaceae; genus Sequoiadendron; species Sequoiadendron giganteum. Next base: position 44,341,282 of record CM021100.1, read on the forward strand.
TCAGATCTTTATAACTTCAGGCTATCACATCAGGATACATGTGCAATGCATCAATAATCCCTTTCCTTTCCTCAGGAGTACACACCTTACCAATAAATACATTCTTCATGTCATCCGATGTCCCCATATTATATGTTTCACACTAGCTACTGAGAGATTTCCTTTTAACTTGTTGTTCCTGATCTCTTATCTTATCCAAATCAAAGATTCGTTCAAGCTACACCATACCCCTTAGGATAGTGTTGGTCTTTAGATTAATGATTCCTCCCAAGTCTATTTCTACTTCTTGAGGCTCCATCTCATCAATGAGTTGAGAGGCAAACACATCACAACTTTTAATGAAATCTAAAATATGCTTATCATCCTCAAATACTTGGAAATTAGTGATGTTGTCAGGTACTGAAGGTACTAGAGTCAGTTCAACTATAAACCTCTTTAATCCTAAAAGTGATAAAGGTTTCAAGGTGCTAATAGCTTGTGCTAGAGAGTCAGGAACCTGATTCTTGTTATGAGGGATCAACTGGATATTGAAAGCATCAAATTCCTCGATGAGATCCCACACTCTATGCCTATAGTTGGTCATTCTCCTATCACAACATGAATATTGTTTCCTTTCTTGTTTTACTACTAGTCCAAAGTCCCCAAATACTTGTAATATCTTAACTTTCTTCATTGATTCCATTAACAAGCCATGGATCAAAGCTTCATATTCAACAACATTATTAGTGCATTGGAATTGGAGTATGTGACCAACAAAATAATTCTTACCTTTAGGACTGATCAACTCAAATCCTGCTCCAACACCCTCCTTAGATTTAGATCCGTCAAATCTTAATGTCCAACAACCATCAAGCTCTAGTGGACTTAATTTATCCTTTACTTTTCTGGTAATAGGGGACTTCTCGGGAGGCATTGAGCTCTCACCCTTATCATTATCCAACTCCATTTGTACATCAAGTCCAATAGTTGGGACTGGATTAATGCATTTTTGTATTTGTTCAACAATAGTTTGACACAAGTCACATTCTAACTTGGAGTGAGGAGCATCATGAACTCTACACCAATTGGAAAGCATTAGTTCTTCAAAAGTCATCCTTCCTCCTAGCTGTATCTAATTCTCCATACACCTCTAGATGAATCCCTAAAAGTTGTCCAACAAATTAAGTTGTTCATCCTCTTGATTATTAGTTTCTCCTATTTGTTCAATCAGTGGTCTAGAATCACTTATCTCTGATACAAATTCCTCTAAGGGGTCCCACAACATAAATACCTCCTCATCCTCTGAAGCTACTGTAGCCAACACATAATTTCCCATGCTAACTTCGGACACCAACACCTCATTCGAGATATTCTGGTATTCAGTGATTACATACTTCATTCAGGGTTCTCTTTCAATTTTGATCTGATTTGGAACTCCTTTCCATGGTAGCCACATGTGTGAATGATCTGTAGATGTATATCCATTCAATGCCTTAGTGAAATCCCAGCCTAAAATCAATCTGTAAGTATCAGGAATATCAACAACTTGAATGTTGATCACTTGTTGCACCCTAGAATCTGATTTCAGCTGCGTGGGGATCATGTTCAATTCTCCTACTACACTAACCTCTATTTTATCAAGTTGAGTGACCTTCTTTTGAGAAGCTATAGGGGTAATTCTGAATTCTTTGCAAACAACAAAAGGCATAACATTTGTAGATGCTCTTGAATCTAGAAGACAATTATGCAAATTCTTTCCAAAGATGCGAACAAAAATTAAGAAAGGAGGGGTTTCCATCTTTCCTTGAAACAAACTCAATTGAGTGTCAGCTTGTGCAACTTGAACCTTATCCTTATCTCTCCCTTTGTCTACATGTGGGACCTAACCTCTAGATGCCTGTGAACTAGAAGATCTGGCAACAACCTCATTGGCATCTACTGCCTATGGTACTGTATTTGAATTGAATGACCCCAAAAATGCATTCCTAATAGTAGGAACCCTTAATAATTCAAAAGCAGAAAGACTTACCTTTACTTTCTTGAATTCTTCAATCACATACTCACCAAACTGCTCCACATTCAGATTAGCATGGGTTTCCTTTTGGCCACTAGTCTGCCTGTCTTTCAGAACTTCAACATTGTTTCCCTTTGACAAGTATTGTGTTGGTACATGAGGGTAAGGAGGATTATTACTGGCTTGTGGATCGGGTGGAGTAGTAAAATTGTTAGGAGGGATAGAAGTAGTGAAAGGACCTCCAGCTTGCAGACTCCTATTGGGTCTATTTCTCAGATCATATTTCTTTGCTGGTTGTTGAAACATTTGAACTTCTTCAACACTTACTTCCTCCTCATCCAAAGGGCCATTATCATTCACATTTTCTTCATTAAACGACTGGGAGATCTCGTCCTCATTTAACACCTATTATGCTTCATTCTCCTAGTCACTGGACTCTTCTTCTATTTCATTTTCTTCACCTTTTGGAAATGGTGCATGATTGAGTACCAGCACTGGAGAATCATAGGGATTTGAGGGTACAATCTCTTGACCATTGGAATTGTTCTCAACTTTATACTGAAATATGGAAGCAATAGTTTGAAACTTGGCACAATCTAACAAAGAATGCTAACTTGTCTTATGGAGTCTACACCAACTAGACAAAGCTGCCTCTGCCAAGCATACACCATTTGGAGGTTTCTCCTGAGTAGAAGGCTGATCCAAGGGAGTAGGGACCCCTCCATTGTTAGGTCCGGTATTCCATGACCTATTCTGCCTAGGTGGTTGCCCTCTATCAAATCCTTGTCCACCTTGTTTATTTTTGTCAAATTTTTGGCTAGAGCCTTGTCTTCTATCAAAATTATGACTAGAGCCTTGTCCTCTATCATAATTTTGTTTTCTATCAAAATACTACCCTCTTTCAAAGTTCTTGTTCTCTATGTTGTAATTGGACTACTTGTTCTTCTGAGCAGCCTGAAGTTGGCTATTCTAATTGTAGACATCAAAATCTGCAAATTTGGTTAAAAACTAAATCATATACATCTTGTTAGCATGATTAGTATAACCAAACACAAATCCAATGTCTTCATAAAATAATACTACATTCTTCAAAATATTAGCAAATGACAAAACAAATCCTAACATGTAAAGAAGATATGAAGTATATCTATCCTATGGTGGATTGGTGCAACTTAGTGTTGTAGGAAGCTGCCCTTTCCCAATCCATGATAAGCAAGATGCCAAATGATAGATGGTGAAGAGCAAGATTGACTCTCAAATGAAGAGAGCAACCTTGCCTCAAGATGTAGTTGCTAAGTAAATGGTGTTGTGATGAGCAAGATTAGTTCTCTCATGAAGAGAATAACCTTGCAAGTGAGAAATGTGTTGTGTGTTGTGTGTTGTCCCATTTGTGTTGAAATGCTTTGCATTTTATAGATTTAAGAGTAGGAGATTGAGTGATTTTAGATGAATGTGGGATAATTCACAAGCCAATGACAAGATGACACTTGTCAAGCTATGAGAGGGTGAGGAATGTGCAAGTCTTGGCCAATGTGCCACTTTCAAATTTGAATTTGAATGACTTGACATGTTTTGGGGGGATGAAAGGTGTAATAAATGCTATGTTGACTTGTGCAAATAGCATTTAAAACCTTGTTGGAAGGGACAAGTCCCTTTTGGGGGGAAGATTCAAATTGGAAGAATATTCCATTTTGATGCCCTTTTTGAATGTAATTGGAAGAAATAAATCAAATAAATGATTTATTGGTGCAAGTGGGTGGGTTAGTTAGGAGTTTGGATTTTGACTCTAGTTGAGTCAAAAGCTGGAGAATGATAATCATGATTAGAAGTTAATTAATTTAGATTAATTAACTTAGGAGATTTTAGGGATTTTGACATTTGATTAAATCAGTTTGATTTATTAAATCAAATGAGAAGAACTTTAAGGATTTGATTAAATAAATTAATTTATTTAATGAACCTTAGGAAATTAATCAATAAATTGTTTTAATTGATTAATAGGAGAATTCGATGCATGATGTTAGAGCGAGATGTATGATGTCAATTTTGCATGTCTACATTTTGCCCCTCTTTGAAGCAATGTACTCGTTGCATTGGTTCAAAGAATGATGTTGTCGGCATCGAAATTAAAAAATTCTTTGGTTTTTTCGGATGCCCCAGTGGAAAATAAGTACGTTAGTACATTGCCCCCTCGAGAGATCAAGCGAAAAGATACAATTTGAGGTGGATCTCGCGACAAAGAGGTTCAAAATGGATGTATGGATGGTAATGATGATGTAAATGAGATGTTCGGAAGATGCTTAGAATAACAAATCTATATTATTTTAAGCATGTTAAATGATTATGCGATGCATGTGAGATGGATGAGATGGTATGACGTTGTCCTGATATGATGGTATGACATGATTATGCAAGATGCGGGATGGATGCAGGATGGATGCAAGATGGATGCATTGTTAGCATGAAAGTGGATAGAAGAATGAGATAGGATAGAAGAATGAGAGGGATCAACCCTTGAATCCAAGAAGATGCAGAAGTTCAACAAGCCAACTTTATTAGAGATGATGATGAAAGATGATGATGTATTGCTTATCCAGGAATGGGAGATAAAGAGCGTAACTTTCTTTATGTTTGATAACACACATAGGGGCGATGCATCAAGGTATTAAGAACCAGGATGGCGTTGCGCCTAGTGTGATGGACTCTGACTCGACAATCAGATAGGAGTGCTCTTGTTCACACTTGACATACGGAAACCCTGCTAGGACGGACCCAACAAAGCAAGTATTCGCCAAGTTATTTTACAAGAACATCCAACAAGCACAGCAGATAAAAAGATAATGATCATTGCCCCATTCCTTTCTCTCTAAACCTGTTTTGTTTAGGCATCATCGAGAGGTCCTTGGAATGAGCGCAAAATAAGATAAGTCTAAAAGACTAAAATAAAGTAAACAAACAAGCTGATGTTCTTCGTATCGCTAGCCAGGCTAAACTAATGTGGGGTACCTGATGCTTATGTCCATCGCAGGAAAGCTTCATCCTAGGACATGTAGTGATCAGGGTTTTGGTGAGACTGATTGCGTGATAAGCTATTGATACTCTGAGTTAACCAACTTGCTAACTTACTGACTTAGACCTTCGAGACTTTGACGATTAGGCGTTCACTTTAGAACCTACTAAACTTGCTTCTGACTAACTCACCAAAGGGTGAAGGCGACGATGATTTATTATGAATGATGACAATCATGAGTGAAAGCGAGATGAAATGGATGCACCATTTTGGTTTTTTCAAATGTTTTGAGGCTGTTTTTTTGAAATTTTGAGATGTTTTACAAATGTTTTTGGTATTTTTAAGATTTTCCAATGTTTTTGGTATTTTCAAGATTTTCCAATGTTTTTGGTATTTTCAAGATTTTCCAATGTTTTTGGTATTTTGTGTCAATTGACTTGACTGCGGATGAGATAGATGGGCAAATGGATGCCAATGCGACAGACGCATAAATGAATGGGCAAACGGATTGCCAATGCGACGGACGCATAAATGAATTGGCAAACAGATTGCCAATGCGACGGACGCATAACTGTATGGGCAAACGGATTGCCAATGCGACGGACGCATAAATGAATGGGAAAACGGATTGCCAATGCGACGGACGCATAAGGACGGACCTGATTGTAAAAGAAAAGATAAGCAAATGAATGCCAATGCGACGGACGCCTAACTAGATGGGCAAACGGATGCCAATGCGACGGACGCAAACTATCTCGGGGGATGATCAAAGATCAACCTTGCCTACGTTCAAGCTCAGAGACAACGTAGTTCGACAAGGTGAAAGACTGATAAGACTAAATGATGAACTTTGAAGATTTTTCGATATTTTGACATGTTTTTGGTTTTTTGATGATTTTGGATGTTTTTGGTTTTTTGAATGAGTTTTCTGAATGCTTTTGGAATTTTCGCATGATTTTGACGATTCGGATATGGACATGATATGATATCAGTGCTTTGCTTTGGGATTTTGTTGAAAACCAAGCTTAATGTTGATCAATCGGACTGATGGATTGATAGTTTGACTAAGTGTGTTAAGTCAAACAAAAGTGATAATGCACTTGTAAGTTCCAGGAAGTTGTGTTATCCCAGAGTAAACTCGTACAAAAAGGATAATTTGGCTAGGTGTGTTAAGCCAAACAAGGTGATTATGGATTTGTTAATTTGGCTAAGTGTGTTAAGCCAAACAGAGTGATGATAATGAACTTGTAAACCCAAGGAAGTTGTGTTATCCTAGAGTAAACTCGTGCACAAGATGATAGTTTGACTAAGTGTGTTAAGTCAAACAAGGTGATGATTGATTGGATTCGATTGATCAAGATCGATGAAGTTTGAGTTAGAACAAAATAGCTTTGATGATTTCATGTGATGCTGATGCATAAGTGCGCATTAGATGCTACTGATATGAATTGCTTGGATTGATGTTCGATGAAAGATAAAGCATGATAAGGAATATCTTCTTATCAAAATATGCCATGGGCTAGTGATTTGGATTCATGTTCACAAATGTTTTGACCAAGTTGATTTCACATTTTCCAATGCTTGGTTCACCACATAAGTGGGAAGATATAGGTCAAGATTTATTCTCGAAGCAAGATGCAAATATCTGCCCCTAGTGTCTAGCAATGTTTGACCGGCCATGGGTGAATTCTTGGATACAAATGGATATGGATTATCTTGCGATAAGATAAGGTGTTCGAATAGAGGAACGCTCATTCGGATAATGCTTCAAGGCTCAGATAATGTTGGATAGGATGGGATCAATGAAAATGACCCATGTCAAGATGTCTACCATAAGCAAGTGTAAAGTGTGTTCCAAAATTTTATCAAGATCAAGGTAACTTGGACCTTGGATGCAAATGGATAAAAAAATGTGTTGGATAAATGGTTCATGGATGAATGAATGATATGGCTGGAATGCTAGCTTTATTATGGATGCGATAAGATGCTTTCTCTTGAACTGGCGCACATAGATACTTGATTCTACACATGACGCCTGTTTGCCAGGTTTTCATCATGGTACCTGTCCAAAGCTCCACCGAAGCGGTTTTCACTAGAGGACGATTTTTTTCTTTACTGTTTTCAATCCTTTTTCTGATTTTTTGGATTTTTTGATCTTTTGATTTTTTTTGTTGTCGCCAAGAGGCTTGTTTGCCAAGTTTTCATCAAGGTGACCATTTTTTTAGGACATTTTTCTGATTGTTTTTGTATTTTCTGAGAGATTTTAAGCTGATGCTGAACCACCTGGTGGTGCTGATGTTAATGCTTCTGTCATAATGTGCCATCGATATCCTGCTTGTAGAAGTTGTCTTGCCAAGATACGTGCACTTGAATGCAACTTTTGAGATTCTTGATCTGCTTTGCTGATACCGGAGTTAACTCTGTCTTTGTGCACACAACGCGATAGAGTGCCTTCTGAATCCTTATGATGAAGGGTCGTTGCCAACACATGGTCAATGTGAGAATTGGATATCATGCGTGGAGGCGTGGATGGAGTGTGTTTAGGAGTAAAAGATGGATTGGTTGGCAGTTTGGAATCTTTGACTCTCCAAACTTGGGAAGATGAGCAATAATGGGTGGATACGGAAGTGTACGTGGAATTAGGACCAACTGCATGATACACTTTGTACGTTGCTTGAGAAGTCTGCTTTTTCCTTTGTGGAAATCTTTGATGGATACTTGCCCCATTTTTATTTTTCCCCATACTTTCTTTGACTGATGGAGTTTGATAGGGATAATATTTCTTTGTAATCTTTGGTATCCACTTGTATTTGATTTGTCCTTCATGCTTCGTCCTTTGATTCAAATCTTTCTTTTGACGTTGGTCTCAATTTGTGGATGGGGTGATAGGTGGATGAAGATTCGTGACATGGCGGGTTGTAGTATTGGCATCAGTTTCATCATAAGGATTCTTCATGCTCCCCATGTTGATGTTTGCTCGAGACGAAGTTGCCCCCAGTATGGTGATGATATTACCAGTATGTTGAGATCCCTTGATTGTTGAGTAACCAAGGCCTTGATGCTTAGGATTGCCAAAAATCTGCACTGGTTCTAGGATACCCTGTTCCTGTAGGCCTAATCCTCTGCCTTGATAATTCATTTGTTGAAACATTTTATTTGCAAAAGGATATGATTTCCCTTGGAAACAAGGTGTTTCTTCTTTTCTGCTCTGTGGTGAACCTTCAAATGTGTCAGCTTCTTTATTGATGAGATAGCTAGCCTTTAAAAAGGTGAGTGATCCAACTTTATAAGTGATAGGATCCTCCACATGTGGGATGAATGCCAGATTGATATCTTCAACTTGATCTTGTGACATATCAGATCGTAGTGCTTTTTCAAGAAGTGTTGATGCTTTGCTGTCTACACAAAATTCTTCCTCATGACTCATTTCATAGGATGTTTCTGATTCACAAATTTTGTAGGAGCCTTCTTCATGACCCATTTTTGACATGTCTCTGGATTTCTCTATATCTTGATCATGTGTACCAATGTTAAGAGTAGGAGACTCTTGTTTCCCAGTAATGATTTCCAGAGTATGAGACTCTTGTTTTGAATGAAGATCATCTGCGTGTCCATCCAAAGAAAGCATCTCATTGGTAGATGGAGGAGTATGTCCTATGTGGATGTGGTCATCATTTGCAGCATCTTGTATAGATAAAAGAGTGCCCATTAGATCATTGTAGTATCTCGGAGATACAAATTTTTGATTTTGACTAATTCTGGGATTGCTTTCGCCATGCTTTTGATCAAGTTCTTGACATAGGTCAATTTCAAAGGATGGATTGTCTACAAGGGGTTCTTGGACATTTTTATTAGGAATGGGAAGTGGCTCCATATTCTCTTGAGCTTTGTGTGGATTTGGATCAAATGTTGAGCTAGGGATTCCTTCAATATCCATAACCATGAGGTCAAAGGATGTCAATATGTCATGGGAAGGAACATTGCTAGACCTTGACAGAAGATTTTGATCATGCTTTGGAATACATTCTTGAGATATGTCCTCTAACTTGTAAGGTGATGTAGAGACATTTTCAATATTATCATTGGTCGATGGATTGTAGATTATGTTAATGGGATTAAATAATTGTAACACATCTTGAAATAGATCACTAAAAAGTGGCTCTTGATGAATGATGATTTGATTAATGGATAGGGTAGACATATCTTCAATGTGCTCATTGATGGATTGATTTTGATCATTGTTTTCAACAATTTTGGTGGAGGGATTGTCAATGTTCTCCAACATAGGATCAAATGATGTTAATGTTTCTTGGATTTGATCATTGTTGGGTATTGTCAGTGAGTTTTGATCATGATTGAAAAGTGCCTCTTGGTGTGTGATGATTTGATCATTGAATGAGATGGGAACATCTTCAATGTGTTCATTGATGGATAGATCTTGATCATTGTTTTCAACAATTGCGGTGGGAATCTGTTGCAAGTTTTGTTGGGCGAGTAAGGCCTGCGTTTGCTACTGAGCCAACAACGCTTGTTGTTCGTCATGTTGTTTTTGTGCCAACAATGCTTTTTGTTGGGCTCTTTGTTGTGCTACTTCTTCTTGGATTGATTGCAATAGTGCGTAGAATTCTGCTTGCGCTTGTGCTTCTTGGGCTACTTGAGCCGCTTGTGCTTGCTGAGCAACTAGCTGTGTAGCTTGTTGGGCTTGGAGTGCCTTTTTGCGGGAAGCTTCTTGTGCAGCTTGCAACATGATGGAGAATGAATTGGTCGTGCTGTGCTTTGGCGGTGGTGGCGGTGGCGGTGGAATGGGAATGGTTTTGATTGTTGGGGTTGCTTGGATGGTTTCCATTTGTTGTTGTGATATCGATGGAAAAATGGGATGATTTGGTATGATGTTTTGATTTGGCATGATAGATTGAAATTGAACATTGTTGTGGTTGGGAATCATATTGCTTGGATTTAGGTAACTTTGATTTCGCATGTTGTTACCTTGGCTTGAATCAATATATGGAGTCATCAACATATTGCTAGGATTTTGAACAACATTAGGGGGATTTGTAAACATGTTGACCCCAAAGTTTACCAAGTGTGGATTTGAAATGGTCATGTTTGGTAAAGTTGCACTTGGTATGTATGGATGTTGTGGGATAATGTTGTTTGAAAAACTCATGCATTGAGCATTTGGTTGATAGATTTGCAGATTTGAATTTGGATTTAAATCTATCATTGGGAAAGGTGTTCCAAAATTTGGATCAGGCATACTCACATTCGTTGTACCATTGATGTTTGTATGAGATAATGCTCCCATGTATGCATTGTACAAGCTTTGAAAATCAAATGGTATTGCAAGGCTTGGATAATTTGGTTGACTCGAATTGCTCATGATGGATGGATCAAATTTATATTCCATGTCCCTCTTGTGTTGAGATCGAGTTTGAACCATAAAATGAAGATCAATTTTCAAGAATGTAAGAGATGAACCTCTAATCCTTTAGATCAGTCTAAACCTTAGGTTAAAGAAGCAAAGAACTAGGATAATTGAAGGATCAAAGCGATAATGAGGATGAGATAAATGGAAGATGAGTGATACGGATGAATGGAACTCTTAAAGAAACTTTGAAGGGAATGCTAAACCTTTAGGACTTTGATTGATCGTGATTGGATTGATGGTTTGACTAGATGCGTTAAGTTAACCAAAAGTGATAAATGTAATTGTAAAACTCTAGGAAGTTGTGTTATCCATAGAGTGAACTCCTACAAGATGGTAGTTTGACTAAGTGTGTCAAGTCAAACAAGGTGATGATTTGATAATTTGGCTAAGTGTGTTAAGCCAAACAAGATGAACTCGTAAACCCTAGGAAGTTGTATTATCCAAGAGAGAACTCGTGTATAGGATGATGGTTTGACTAGTTGTGTTAAGTCAAACAAAGTGATTTAATTTCGCCTAAAAGTTTAGCATAAAAGATGTTTACAAAGTTTCCAAGAGTTGTTGGTGAGGTGATTTTTGATTGATTTTGATGGTTGAGAGATGAATGAAAGTGATTGAATTTGATCCTAGACTTGACCTAGAATAACACTTCTGCTTACAAGATCTCGGTGTTGAAGGACACGCTATACTCTGAACTCGAAAAGTCTCTCAAGACGCCCCTTATGAGATTTAAGACTAAGCTTCTTGAACTTTGATTTTTGGGATTTTGATCATGTTAGAAAACACATGTGTAATCAAATTTGTCTCTTATCTTGGTTAAATGAGGTTCTTTTTATCCAAGAGACTTGCTTGCTTAGGTTTTCAAACTATATGTCTAGTGTCCCATTCTCTTTCTCATTCCACAAGGTCCTTTATGCGGAAATCGAGTAAAATAGGGCAAAAGTTCCTTATGTTTATCCTTATTGGAAACAAATGATGGTAGAATTTGCACACTTAGAAACCTCTAGGAATGTGATTCCTAGGGAAAGCAAGAGTGGGCAAGTTCGTCAATAGGTATTTGTTCCCCACAAGGTGTTTGAAATTTCAAGGTTTTTGTGTATGTTTGTTTTCCAAATGTTTTCAAGATCAAGCAATGTGTTTTTTCCAAGCACTTTCACACTCCTAGGTTGATGAGACAATACCTTGTTGGGTTCCCACTTGGATAAATCTAGCTGCGCATATCTTGTGCGAATGGCTAAATGCTTGACCACACTGGCTCCCCTCCACGACACTCACTTATTCGGGTCAGCCAAGCATTAGTACCCATGAATCTCCCATGGCATACTTTCCATTTCCACAACAAGACCGCATGTTACGTGGGGTGGCTTCAAAGGACATAACCTTTTGCACCAACAAGATAGACAAGGTTTTGGCCAATTTCTAAACAAGGGTTCTAATTCGGGCATTCCGTTCGTGGGGGATTATCCAACGTCGGCGAGAGTCCATTGCTGTCCATCTCGTCGGAATAATCCTCGTGATATTGGCCTTTGTTCCAATATCCACACTTATATCCCGGGTGGAAGTCGCTTGGCTTTAGCGTGTTCCCGGTTGGGTCGTTCCCTTGGGTGATTACTTTTTCCCACAAGGTAGGCCCTCTAAGATAAACAATAGCAAGCTAACATATTCCGTCGTTCACACAACCCTTGTTGAATAACAAAGGGGAGAACCTCCGCAATATATCGTGCTCACACTCGCATGTTTTGTTCAATTTTAAATCCCAAATCGAAGTGTGGAGGCAATCCTTTTGACAAGTTAATATCACCAAAATGCTTTTGATTCTCAAGATCGCTATAAAGCGCGAGAGAAGCGCATACACATTTCAATGATGTTAGTTTGTGAAAAGGATTGCAAAACATAGAAGACACGTGTTCATTTTATACCTCAAAGCAGTGATGAGTTTGTTTTAAAAGCACCAAGATCAAATGTGAATTTGCTTGTTCAGTTTTACATCAAATTGAAATTCTAGTGAGTTTCTAAGTTCAATTTTAATCCAATTTGAAAAGATCAAGTTAGTGCTCAGTTTTAAGCCCAAATCAAAATGTGAGTTGGTTCAAAACAGAAAACAAGGGTAGAAAATGAACGCTCTAGCATTTAAAAATGCTTTGTAAATTTCAAGCTTTAAGGCTTCAATCTTGCTTCAAAGATGCTTTAATGTTGCACATTTCCTTGTGAAAACGAGATCGCTCTTCCTTCCTTTCCTACAAGATAAAAGGAAATATCTGAGTATCAAGTTATTCAATAAAGTTCATTTCTTAAGCATTAACTTAAATGATTTCAAATGTAAAGACTAAATATTTTGAACTAATAAATAAAGCATTCATAAGAATCCTGCAATTATTAATTCAAACTATACGAATCTGCAATTGGAAGAGCAAGTGTTAGCATAGAATTTTAACAAGATCTATAACCCTCAACATAGAACCCATTCTATGACTTTAATCTGTCGAAGTTATCCTTGGTTTTCACAAGGCTTACCCCCCCTTGCTTAAGATGTACGCATAAAGCTTTTCTTGAATTCCTGTCCACAAAAAGTTTAAAATGTGTTCCCACATAAATGCGTTTCAATAAATGCATTTTCACCATACATGTGTTCCAATAAAGTACCTTGCCATTTTCTAATATAAATGTGCTTCAAATAGAGATTCAATGTGTTTCAATAAAACAATAAAATAAAGAGAAATTAATTGTGAATTCATTCCTCACACTACCCAATAGCAAACAACTTTTATGAGACAGGCTTTGAAAAAGAGGAGTTCCTCCTGCATGTGTCTATTTCAGATCGCCGATCTCTACTCATCTGTCAGTCACATTACTCGTCGAGAAACGTGACTATTGAAACATCCAATCTGCATGTTGGCCAAGGTATCTAGTCAGAATGGAGCTAAATCTGCAAATAAAGTCAAGCTCGTACTAGATAGGGATCAATGTCGATGTCAGACAAGTTATGAGATTTTATTAATTGCATCATCCCGTGCCAACTACTATCGCCCTTTTTTTGGATATGCATATCTTGCAAGGAAGTACGCGAGGATAAAAATTTTTACAACAAGACTTATGTTGCTGCTTATCCCATGGTATGCAATGAAGGTGAGCGTTGGGGTTCTCCTCGACTGGGGAAAAGGTCTCAATAGACAAAGACAGCTGGTAGGGCGACCCCAAATTAAAGCACAAAACCTGTTTTTAATCAAATCATTACCTAGTACACCGGAAGTACTGTCAGTGCAAATTGAGTGTCTATCTTCTATCCAGATCTCGCACATATCACATATAGACTACAATATGTTGATTATTGATTGTTGATTTGATTGTTGTTGCTCAGTGCTCTGTCATTGGCTATAATGAACTAATTAGAGGATTGGATACAACTTCGGGAAGGTTGCACTGACAGAGATATAGGCAGTGAGTTTATAGAAGAAGGCAGGGCATCCATATTAGAAGAGTGTGCACTAAAGCGAAGCCACAAAGATAGAATTTGGCACACAAATATGCACACAAGCCAATGTTATCTCGAACACATGGCCAGATAGCTTCACCAACTACTTTAGGAAAAGAGATGGCAATATTTTGCTTCAGATTACATGAGCAGCAGCAAGAAGTCTGTATAGTGAGATTACTAGGAAAAAAGGCTGGTGCTGTTAGGAATTACAATGCTCATCTTGCAGCATACGCAGATATTAACTGGCACAATGCTGGGGCAATGTACTTGGATACATGGCCAACAGGTTTCAAGCAAACGCATTTGGTAGGTTGGCATGCCTAAGGCACAAACCAAGATAAGCATTTAAGAGTCAACTTGCTGACAGAGATCTATCTTTTGGGGTGATTTGATACGTAACAAAGGCTTTTTAGCTGGATCTTACTCATAAATCCCTACAACTACTACAACTACTTTCATCAACATTGGGTTCTTGCATTGCTTAATGATTATAATGACTATAATGAATCTGCTGAAGAGATTTCATCAACATTCACCCAAATCTGTTGCGCGAAAATCCATGAAAGCTGTGCGTTCTTCATCCTCCATGAGGACTGTTCCTTGACTTATGACCTATCGACTGCATTTGTTATTGTACTAATTGCAAGATATGTATATGATAGATTTTCCAAAAGATACGTATGAAAGCTTTCAAAATAATGCCAATAAATGGATGTCAATGAGAATTCAATAAGTAAATGAAAAGTATAGAAAGGACGCGTGAACTGTTAGGCATAATGCTTCTCCTGAAATATGATCTCCTGGAATGTAATGGTTGCAGGAAAGAGTTAGCAGATTCCAAACAGCTGTAGAACAGTCAAAGACTTGCAAGCACTGCTGGACAGTCAGACAATAACATTCATATCCCGCCGCCCAAAAATACTCCTAGATTTCTATTGGATTTAATGACGAATAAAGCTTGTCATATGACACCTGAAGCCGCTTCTTAATAGCTTCACATTTCTAAGACTATACGAAGAAAAGAATAATACTGTCCTCAAATTATCAGAGCATTGAAGTTGAATGTGCTTTGTCTTTGGTGTTTAACTATGCTTGCTAGAAGGTACCAGGCCTCTTGGTTTTTTTTTTTTTTTTTGTTTATTAACTGACAAAACTACGAGAACTTCAACAATCATACTTAATGAAGACATGAAATAAATCGTAAGAAATACTTCCAGCCATTCTACAGAGCTAAATAAGATTCCTAATAGTCACGTAGAGGCATTATCTCTAACAAGCCTAATCCATAATCTTCAAAATGCAAATAATATATAGAACACATATGTTAATATATCAAATGTAGCACATAATCCATGGAAAAACAGTCAATGGAGTGAAAACGTAATCAGCCCTCCTTCTAGAGCCATTTTGTAGACATCAAAATCTGCAAATTTGGTTAAAAACTAAATCATATACATCTTGTTAGCATGATTAGTATAACCAAACACAAATCCAATGTCTTCATAAAATAATACTACATTCTTCAAAATATTAGCAAATGACAAAACAAATCCTAACATGTAAAGAAGATATGAAGTATATCTATCCTATGGTAGATTGGTGCAACTTAGTGTTGTAGGAAGCTGCCCTTTCCCAATCCATGATAAGCAAGATGCCAAATGATAGATGGTGAAGAGCAAGATTGACTCTCAAATGAAGAGAGCAACCTTGCCTCAAGATGTAGTTGCTAAGCAAATGGTGTTGTGATGAGCAAGATTAGTTCTCTCATGAAGAGAGTAACCTTGCAAGTGAGAATGTGTTGTGTTGTAGATGTAATGCTTTGCATTTTATAGATTCAAGATTAGGAAGAGTGATAGATTTTGAGGAATGTGGGATTATTCACAAACCAATGACAAGGTGCCACTTGTCAAGTTGTGAGAGGGTGAGGAATGTGCAAGTCTTGGCCCATGTGCCAATTTGAAATTCAAATTTGGATGAGAAGACATGAAAGGTGCATTAAATGCCAAGTTTGATTTGTGCAAATAGCATTTAATACCTTGTTGGAAGGGACAAGTCCTTTTTGGGGGGAAGATTCAAATTGGAAGAATATTCCATTTTGATGCCATTTTGAATTTAATTAGAGGAAATAATAAATCAAATAAATGATTTATTGGTGCAAGTGGGTGGGTTAGTTAAGAGTTTGGATTTGACTCTA